>CM037852.1:200808679-200867433 GCA_021234595.1 Delia radicum
ATATAAACCTAACTAAAATTCTAATTCTAGAATGGATATACTTAGAATACTATGTAGATAAAGACCACTGCAAATGTGGTTAAAAACAAATGCAATTTAATTTAAGAAAGGACGACTTACATTTCAGTAAATTCAACTAACATAGTCATTTGTTTTTACTGTTCAAAACCTGAACCACAGTTAAAGTAAAAATAAACGATATATGCAGTAAAAAATAAAAAAACATTTATTTGTTTTATATTTTTAAATAACAAAAAGCTACTTACTGAATTTCCCACAGTTTTGGGCCAAGAGTGTTGAAAAAAATTGAATTTTTTCGACATTTTAGCAATTTTGAGGAATTAGAAGTTTTTCGAGTTAGTCTGTTTTACACTTATTTTTCCTAGTCTATAGCTACAGGAAAACAAAATTCCAATTGTTTTCCGAGATATAGCCGTGAAAAAAATTTAGTTCCAGCCAAAATAACATGAGGCCACAAAATCCGAACAGCAGCTGAACTAGTAAACCCAAAATGGGGTTGTGTTAGTTTCGATAAGTACTTCGAAAAACTGCACACGAGAAAGTGTTTCCATTGTATGTGTGCCACTGTGTTATAAACTTAACTAAAATTCTTATTCTGAAATGGATACACTTAGAATACTATGTAGGTAAAGATCACTGCATTGTGGTTAAAAACAAATGCAGTTTCATTTAAAGAAAGGGCGACTTACATTTCAGTAAATTCAACTAACATTGTCATTTGTTTTTTAATGTTCAAAAAATTATCCATAATTGCAGTAAAAATTAACCTCATGTGTTAGTAAAAAAAAAACAAACAATTATTTTTTCTATATTTTTTAATAACAAAAAACGACTGTAGAAAATGAATGTCAAATCATAAACAGTCATTTGATGTGGTTTCTTTATTTAAATGAACACTAGGTTAGTACAAAATGTAATTAGTTCTACAATGGGCTAACATTATAAATAAAGAAACTGTATTTCAACCCTAACAACTACATATTATTAAAGCAGAAGTTCCCTGAGTGTAGAAAAAAAATTTATTTTGAAAGAATATTAAATGTTCTACAAGAATCTGAGGATATAAAACAGCAAATCTGTTTTTTCAAGAAATGATTATAATCCAAAAAATCATATTTCAAATGATTTCCTAATATGATAAGCCAATTCATAGATGAAAATGGCAAATTGTAAGAGAAACAATTGTTGGCGGGTAACATAAAACTGAACTTCGGCCATTTGCTATGTTTTCTTAACCCATTAAGGACTAAAAGCAAGTATGTTTCAACTCAAACTTAGTTTAAAAGAAATCAGTTTTGTATGACAATTCTTTATTCTCGATTTTCACCATTACTCAAAAAATTTCTTAGAGTAAGAATTACTAAAACTAGTCCATTTTAAAAACAGTTAAACGGCTAACCATATGTACGATATGTATTAATTATTATTAGGCCAGAGATCGCGGAAATGGTGAAAATTTCGAAAGTGGTTGGTTGGTAAATGTTTGCCCTTAAAGAATTAAAATAAATTTATTACAAATTGAAAAATTGCATTTTTTTAAAAATATTTGTATAAAATAAAATATAAAATAAACAAAAATCTAAAAATAGAATATTTCTGTTGTTAGTGTTGTCACTTCTGAGTATAATATACAATAACAGAAAAATCTAATAGGAAAGAAAACTGCAATTTAGCTGCATTAGATTCGAGGCCATACTTGGGTATGATCGCTAAACGGTCATGACTTGGTATTGTTACGTTTGTAATGTAAGATGAGCGCAGGTTTGATTCTTACAGCCGCAGGTTGTTGAAAAATTTATCATATAGAGACAATATGACAATTATAAAGCACAAATAATAATAATACAATTTAAATGAAAAATCACTGATGAACCTGTCCATAAAAAGGCAGAAACTAGTCTAGTCTGATTTAAAAATTAAAAGTGTTTATAATTTTTAGAGAAAAGCGCTTATTCTTCTTCTTAACCTCAACATTTCTAAATTTGTAAGAAATGTTTAGAAAAATATCG
Source organism: Delia radicum (assembly GCA_021234595.1). Lineage (NCBI taxonomy): Eukaryota > Metazoa > Arthropoda > Insecta > Diptera > Anthomyiidae > Delia > Delia radicum. The sequence goes on from CM037852.1 coordinate 200,810,710, forward strand.
CCAAAATGTATTGTAAAGCCATATTTGGAACTCCTTAAAATCCAGGACTTTTTACGCCAGCATACCATCACAATTTTGTATATTAGGGTCGATCAACTAGGTCTTTGGAGACAATTCGCATAATGAATTTTTTGTAAAAATATATAAATATGGCATTTTGTCCCTCTAAGGGAAAGCCTACTAGTAACCCTAGCGATGTCTAAATTGGAATATTTTGTTTAAGTATTTTCAACGCTTCAATTTAAGTATTATGGACATTGTTTTAAACAGTAATTAAAGTTTGAAAAATTTCTTAATTTCTTTTATTTGGCTATGGCTATTTAATTTCAACAAATATTTAGAAAAATTCAATGTTTTGGATGTAGATAAAATTTTTATTACTTATGTTCAAATTCAATAAACAAAATTAATAGTGTTTTCGTATTCAGGACAATTGTTCATTTAGCGTACATATTCGCTAAAACTGTAAAAATGAGCTAAAAATGTACATAAAACGTGAAATAATGATTTAAATATAAAGTTTTGTGCATTAAATATGAGCCGTAAATACGAACAGAGGTATTGTTACTTAAACACATTTTTCTTGAAATCTATATCATTGATGAAAAAAAATCAAGTACACCATTGAAAGCAGCATGCCCGAAATATATACAATTATGGTCAGATCTTTAAAACTGATGGTCAGTTTATTAATTTTTTAAAAAGTTACATTTTGTTTTCATATGTAATCGATATCAGTCAATAACTGCCAGTGGTACAAAAAATCAGTTATCATTTACTCACGTTTTAAGCTATCAAGTATTATATGTCTCGTTAGGTCAGTGGTTAGAGTTGTCGGCTTAAAATTTGGCGGTCCCTGCGAAACCAAAAATATTATACATGTAGCTTTTTTAATTTTATTTGTGAAAATACATGTTTAGACATTTTGATAATATTGGAACTTTTTTTCCCCAGTGCTTGTCCGAAACTTTTTGAACTGACAGATGTTATCATTTTGGGATTGGAAAAGCACTTGTTGCCAGCACTAGCACCACTTGCTAAAACAAAACTTTTTGCATTTTGTGTGAAAAATAAAAAGTCTCTTTTTCAAACTGAATTTGCTAATACAAAGAAATTTGTTAATACAGGAAAGAAAATGAAAAATTGACCACAAATAATGATTATCAATAGAGAATAAAATTAGCTAAAAGTTGAGAAACATTTCGTTTATTTATATATCACAAATTTTACATTTTTTATAGCAAAAGTATTAAAAATAGGAATTTCGCTGATTTGGACGATTCATTAAGAACATAAAAGTAATAACTTTTAAAAATCGGCCATTAGGAGTTGATCTGGAATTTAGTAAGCTGTTTTTCAAAATTTTATTCCATTAATTTAAATGAGAAACTGTGTGATGCACAGTGGGATGTATCACAAAATGTTTGGAAACAAATCGGCCATTTCTTACGTAGTAATCCGATTGCACTGAAATTTAAGTTAAGTATTTAAGTTTTGATGTTGAGCCATCCAGACACACCAGCGGCAGAAATATGACCAGCCAAATTAGGAAACTTTTAATATATAAAAATTTGAGTGCTCGCCATTTTTTTTTTTTTTTTGTTTCTAATCCGATTTTCAAAAAGTTAACATATTTCTAATCTACTAGTAGAGGCTAATAAAAGAACATGTCTACATGTATGGGTTACCTCCAATAGTTTTCGCGAAATCCCCAGTTGAAAAGGAGAAATTCCAAGTTTGGACCGACTCAGGTCCAGTATTTTACGAAAGGCGGGATGCAATTGTGGCCAATTTCTTTTTTAAGATGTTGATTATTTAACTACAGTTGAACCTCGATTATCCGGGTTGCACGGGACCGGACTCAGCACGGATAATCGAAAACACGGTTAATAGAAGTTATTTATTTTTCCCGAATTTTAACTCTTTGTATGTAGGTGAAAAGAAAAAAACAAGCAAATAAATATGTGTGCTCCACGGATAGTAGATTTGAAGCACGGTTAATAGAGGAAAAAAATAATAGCACGGATAACAGAGGTAAACACGGTTAGTAGAGGTGTAAATCAAACCACCAGCATGCCGGTTAACAGATGTACCCGGTTAATAGAGGCCCGGATAATCGAGGTTCGACTGTATATAAATTCGGGATGAAAGAAAAAAAAAATGAATTCAACATATTGTTTCACTCAAAAACTACATTCGTTAAAATTAGAAATAATAAAAAAAATATATAAATTTGTTTTCGATTTTTTCTCCAAAAAGCACCAACTGTCTTTTAGCTCCAGATACATATTTTCTTTCTGAACATATAAAGTGTGTTCTTTCTGAACATTCTAAAGATGCAACATTTTTAAGGCAAATATCAACTTTAACCTACAGTTAAATATTGTGTAGAAAAATTAGGTAGCAGTGGCGGTTGTGGGTATTACAACATCTACCATTTCCATCACTGCTTTAATTATAGACATGGCAGCCAAAAATGAAAAAACTCAAATTTTTGGAAAAAAAATTTAGTTTTGGGAATTGTGAGATTGCTTACAGCAAATCATAAATTCGGAGATATATTTCACATTGTTGACTTAAAAGTCTATTTAAGTCCAATCATTGAATATATCTCTTAATAAATATTTTATTGAATAGTGATTTTCCAAGTTTTTATTCTACCAAGAGTGCTAAATGGGATTTTTTTTTAAACTGTCGTAATCTTCAATTAATTTCATTTCCAACAATACCAAAAACTTATATGATATGTTTTTAACTCCTTAACAGAAAATCTTCAAAATGTATTTCTTATGCAAATATTATCGGAGTCGCGGAAAATGGAAAATTTCACACAAAAAAGTGCTCGACTTGGATCAAAGGTTTTCATATAGTTAACGCTGTAAAAATTATTTTTTTGCATGCATATATTTCTGTAGAAAGTCCTCTATGTTAGATAAGATTTTTGCTGACAAATTATTTTAATAAGCTAAACATTATCGAAAAACCATAAAAAGATAAAATTTAAGTTCAACTGGAAGGATTTCTGTTATCCATTCTAAAATCAAAAATAAAACCATATATGAGTCCTTGGTAAGTGAATTGCAAAACTATAATAAGTTGGATATTTCAATGACTTCGTTTTCAGGTAATTAGAAAAATATCAAAAACAAATCGATTTTTTTGGAATCTTTGAATAACTCCACTAATTTATAATCCACATTTTTCCTAATTTCGATTTCAGATTTCAAATCTTCATTAAAATTAAGCTAACGTTTCAGAAATTTGTTCATATAAGACGTTAACAAGTTTAATTTTGACTACCTTTTCAGAAAATTTTACAATTTTTTTCGGAAATTTTACAATTTTAATAAAAAATTAATTGTTTACGTATAGTTTTAATAAACCGTCGCAAATAATTTAAAGGGTTTTAAATTTTTTTAGTTCTGATTTATATTTCTCTTGTGCTTATAAATTTAGACTATAGTAAAGGTACATTCAGGCTGAGTTTTTAGGATGTAGATTATCTTTAAACTTAGATTAGAGAAGTTTGTAAATGAAATGCTGTTTCTGTATTGTGATTTACTTACTTTTATAATAACGACAACAATTATAATTAAGATGAAGCGGTTTTCGACAAATTTTTATTAGTAAACTTACGAATGGCAAAAAAAAAATCGTTATCGGTTTTACTAAACCAAGTTCAACTGACATTCCATAAACTCGGCCTGAGTAAATTTAGAATGAATTAAATTTAACGTAAACCCTAAATTTGTGAGAATTTTTTCAACAACTGTTGCAATTTTAATCCAGAAAATATCAATTGAAATCCAGAATTTCCATTTGAAATTCAGGAAGTAGCAATTGAAATTCAGAATTTCCATTTGAAATTCAGAAAATATCAATGGACATTCGAATTTTCCAAATGAAATTCAGAAAATATTTATTTATATTCAAAAATATCATTTGAAATTTAGAAAATATCAACTGAAATTGAGAAACACATCAATTATTATTCCGAAAATACCAATTGAAATACCGGAATTATCAATTGAAATTCAGAAAATACCATTTGAATATCATAAATCGTCAATTGAAATTCAGAAAACGTCAGTTGAAATTTAGAAAAATGTTAGCAATGTAGAACCCGGTAAGGTAGATCATGTAATACCCTATAACAAATTTATTTTGGTTATTTAAAATTCGGTTAGCTTTTCTAATAGTGTTTTTTTGAATTTCAAAATTGTTTTTTCTGAATTTCAATTGATATATTGACGTTTTGCGAATTACAATTAATGTTTTCCGAATTTCAATGGATAAATTCTGAATTTCAATTGATCTTTTCCTAATTTCAATTGATATTTTCTGAATTTCAAATGATGGTTGCAATGGACTTTGCTGAATTTCAAATAGTGGTTTTGGAATTTCAAATTTTTTTTTCAGAATTTGAACTGATATTTCCTGAATTTCAATTGACGTTTTCCGAATTTTAAAAGATATTTTCTGAAATTCAATTGATATAATCCTCATTTTATTAATGCTTTCGGAATTTAAAATAATATTTCATGTATTAAACTTTTTTTAATAAGATTTTCTGAATTTCAATTGATATTTTCTTAATTTCAATTGACAATTTTTGAATAACAATTGGTATTTTCTGAATTTCAATTAATATTTTTTGAAAATCCATTGGTATTTTCTGAACCACAATTAACGTGTTTCGAAGTTTCAATAGAAATTTTCTAAATTTAAAATTTTCCGAAATACTTATAAAGTACTTTTTTATTACACACAATCAAAAATCATTTTTAGCTGAGAAAAATGGTGAAAAAATTTTCGCTTTATGGTAAAAATGTTGTGTTTACTAAAATGCAATACTTTATTGAATAACAACTTTTTAACAGAACGCGATTTATCGAAAATGTTTTTGACATTTTTCTTAACTCAAAATACTTGTTCATTGTGTGTGCTAAAAAAAATATTTTTATTATTTTTTCAAAATTGATACCTTAATAACTTTTCAGCGCTTCTCGATATGTCGAAAATGTTTGTGACACTTTGTTTAGCTCCAAATAATTTTTCATGGTGTGTGCTTAAAAAAAAACTATTTTATTATTATTTATACAAAATTTATACCTTAATAACTTTTTGAAGCTTTTTGGTTCATAGCCCTGATTCATTATTTTACTTCGGTGGAGTTAAGTGCTATGGGAACACCGAAGGCTGGAGCTGCGATACATATGAGGGATAGAAAACCTCATACATATTATTTTTCTAAATTGATATTGCCGTCACCGGGAATCGAACCCGGGACCATCTGTGTAACAGTCCAACGCGATAACCAGATGCAGATTCGCTAGAACCAGCTTTTATAGGAATTGCATTTAAAATCGACTTACGGCAGTTGTGATTGTTTATTTTCACTAAATTAATCTATTATTTTGAAATCATTTTATTTTTCTAATACAATTCTTTTCCGAACACAATAACTAATGGCCCTTACTTCAATTTATTTATTTATTTTATCTCATTTTTTCCATTGATTATTGTTTTGTGGCAGATTGATGGTTGATATTTGCAGTTTGTGGTTTTAATAATGTTAAACATGCTATTGCCTTTTATGAATCTCCCAAGTGTTTTGAAAAATAAAGTTTTTTTTTTCAAAATCACTTTTCACATTGGCCTAAATATGATGGCGCACATAAAAATTCAAAGGACATCTTTTAATAATTATCAAATAACGTAACAAATATAGGACACACAACGATGATGTTATTAAAAACCATGCAACATCTGTTAGATATTTTAAAACACTTTGCTCTTAACCCAACTTTATGAATTTTTTTTATAACAAACAAATTGTCGATTCCACACATGTTTAAACAAAAATTAAGGCAATTTCTTAATAATAAAAAAAGTAGCTGAAGGAATCAAAATGCACAAACATGCTTGCCCTCTTCTTTGTTTTATAAAATTAAAGTGAAATAAAACAAAAAAAACAATATTTGACCTGCTCAAATTGAATGATGTCCTTTTTTTAATGGCCCGGTCAATAGAATGGTTTATGTTCTTACCCTCATTCACCTTCTTTTTATATTTTCTTCTTTAGTTTTTGAAACAATGACAACATATTGTTTTTGAAGTATGTACTCATGTCCTTTATGTGAACATTTGAACGAGTAGATTGGTTATGTGTTATTTGCTTTTGGCCTTTTATTACCAATAAATCAGAATTTATTTGCAACAAAAAAGAATTAAAATCTTCAATAAATTCTTTTAAGTATCCCTCTCCCCATAAAAAAAAATGTTATTTGTAGTGTTTAGCGAAGGAAGACGACATTTGAACAAATATGAAGAACGCCTGTTGAATATCGAAATAGGTAGAGTTAGTATTTAGATATTTGTGTATCTTTTATAAATAAACAATATAATAAATTTGGTTGGGTTAGATCTATTTATTACGTATGGTATGTATAAATAGCACAGTGGTCTTTACCAAATAGAAATACACGCAGAGAAAAGAGTATCATATTATGATAGTTTAAGAGCATCATGTTATGATTGCAATGCCCAAGCAATCATAATATGATCGTTGTAATCTTATTATTATCGCAGTAATCATATTATGATCTTAATGACTATAAAATGATTCTCGGTAATCATAATATGATCATCCAGAATCATATATATGATAAATCTTATCATAATATGATAATTTCTTGTTATCAATCATGTGCAATCATATTTTATCTCTGCGTGTACACTCAAAAGAATGAGTTAGTTGGAAACACATTTTAAACTGATGTCTGCGTAATGAAATCACGACATTGAGAAATTAAGCTGGAATATATAAGTTAATTATTTATTAAAAAGAATACACTTTTATTTTTATGGTCTAGTTACAGACTGAAGAGTAGCCCTCTTAGTCTGTTGCTTTTATTAAAAAAATATAAAATAAAATATTACAAAATATGCCGATTCAAATTATTGCAAAAGAATATTAAAATCTGCTGATAAATATTTGTCACAATTGTTATTGAAAAAATATTAAAATATTAAAATATGCTGATAAATGTTTAACACAATTAATTGTTTAAATAAAGTTTTTTTTCTTATGGTAAGAATTGGTAATTTGATATTTGTTTATTTGCTTATTTGAAATTAAGCAAAAATTAACAAGCAACAAAAAACTTGAAACTAAATAAAGTTTATTGCACTCCAAGTGTGCAATTAATGCGCCACTTATTTAATAACTTATCGGAACCATAACTTATATTATATTTTTTGAAAAATACATCAATTAGGACAACATTTTGGTAAATTCCTACGATGAAGTGTAAGAAGGAGAAAAATCTCTCACTCTTTATATAGCTGAATTTTTTAATATGTGTTCCACACACACAGATATGTTATTTTTTTGAATTTGGTCACGAACAGCGTACAAATAGGGTATAGAAGGGGAAGCCTCCCCTTTAACGCCCTAAGCAAAGGTCTAAAGCAATGAACTTGAAATTGTCCATGGGACCTAGACCTGCGTAGACACACGTTAAGGTGGATTTGGGAAGGGGAAAATATCCCCCTTGGAGGTCTGGCCAAACCGCAATTGCGGGGAGCTTTATTACCACCTAGGTCCTAGGTGGAATTTTTGGGAAAACTTGACCAAACCCCTTAGTTGGGAAAAACCTGTATGGTGTTATGTTTGCTGATTTGATACAGATACGAACTCTAATTCAGCTCCACAAAATTGAATATACTCATGAACCTTCGTATCTCTATACCAGAATTACGTTTTCCCAATCACCTATGAATTAGACTTAGACTCCAATTATACATCGAACTACAGGGTGGCCCAAATAAGACCAGCTGATGTGAAACACAAATAACTTTTTTATTTTTTAACATGATTTATTTTTTCTTTCTGCAGATTATAACTGAACTCTTGGAAATTTAAAATGAATACGTACAGTCCACAACAACGCATTAAAATTATCGATTTTTATTATTCTTCTCAACGATCAATTGTTCTGACGCAGCGAAATTATCGCCGTTTTTTAAAGTGAGATCAGCGCTCACATCTTCCATGATTACAAGTTTAGTTCGCCGTTTTTAGGAACTGGGTTCAGTTGCTGACCGTCCAGAAAGAGGTGCTCATCGAAATAATCGTACTGAAGACAACGTGGAAGCTGTGCAGCAGAGTGTTGCAAATTATCCATCTCTCTCAACTCGTCGCCGTTCCGGCCAATTGGGTATACCCAGAACAACATTGCAGAGAATTTTAAAGTTGGATCTTAAGATGTATCCATACAAGTTCAAATTGTGCAACAGCTTCTACCGCAAGACCCCCAACAAACGACTACAATACGCTATTCGCTTTACATAATTAGCCACACAAAATGATTTTTTAAATAATCTTTTGATGACGGATGAAGCGCATTTCCATTTAAGTGGTTATGTGAATAAACAAAACTGTAGGTTGTGGGGCTCCGAAAATCCAAGGGCAAAACATCAGCATCAGTCACACTCAATCAGATGCACTGTTTGGTGCGGTGTTATGGCCATACAAATCATCGGCCCATATTTATTTGAGAATGAGGATGAAACGCCAGAAACGGTCTCCGGGGCTTCTTACAGAACAAGGATCGACTACTTTTTGCGGCCAATGGTGGAGCAACATCCTAATTTGTGGTTTCAATAAGATGAAGCCACTGCGCATACTGCTAGGCAAACTATGGACATGCTGCGTGAAATTTTTGGTGAACGCATAATTTCAAGAAATTCAGATTTCCATTGGCCTCCTCGTTCACCAGATTTAACTGCGCACGATTTTTTTTTATGGGGATATTTAAAAGACAAAGTGTATGTTAACAACCACAGACACTTGGACAGCTCAAGCAGAATATTCGAGATGAAATACGGCGCCTGCAACCAGAAACATTACGCCGTGTAATGCAAAATGCGCTAAAAAGATCCAATGCCTGTATCGAGAAAAATGGTGGTCATTTGTCTGATGTCATATTTCAAACATAGTCACGTTAAATTTCCATAAAATGTATTTAACATATAAAAATAAATCATTTAAAAAAAACCGTTATTACAAGAGTTACACGTGTTTACGTCTCATTTGGGCCACCCTGTACAAAAAAAAAAACGCCTTTGGCTAGAAATTTGATATTAAAAATATGTGCTCTTTCAAATATGCCCTAACTCAATGATATGATAATTTTTAGAGTTTTGGACAGGAAAGTGATACATGTTTATTTTTATTTATTAAGATTGCAATCAGAACGATATAAGGAACTCAGCCAAGACATTGCGTCCATATGAAAGTATGTTGCATTCAGTAATGATATGGCCAGTTGTCTGCCGAGGAGCTCCACATGGACATTAAGGGTCATTTACTAAACCCCCAATTATAGAAAGTATCAATGGTTCTACAAGTATTAGCCAAAGGTCTGCGTTAAAATCTAAAAATTCTTTTTGAGTAATATCGTGGTCCCTTACGTGGGTCTCTCCAAAAGCTGTTAAACCATCTGGACCATCAAGATTAAACTTTTTGTTAGCAGAAAAAATCGCCGTTAGATGAAAGTTGTGTTTAAACAGCCCTAGTTATCAAAATTCGTTCAAAATTCCCGGGAAAATTTTTAATGATTAAATATTGCAGAAATATTTTATTTCTAATCATTTTTAAAGGCAACAAATTTTGATTATTTGACTTAGCAAATTTAAACCCTCTAACCTGAAAACCAGTCCGGCTGGGTATTTTAAATTGGCAATAAATGCGTCAATTAAGTGTTTTATAATAAGAAATTAAACTATTTCGATAGAAAACCATGTTTACATAATATAATGTGAAAGAATAATGTGCACACTTTGGAAGCGAGCAGGTGTTAATGTTAAAATTTCGTAAAATTTCAAAACATAAAATTTTTTAAATGAACAAAAGTCATAAAAACATATTTATTTTAACTAGAAAGCATTAGTATTAAACGTAGTAGTGTAGTATAAGAACATACAGGACTCCAACAGGATACCTCTAATGGACATTGTCTTAACTTGAAAACGTATAGACGGATTTTCACGAAATTTTGTAGAAAAATTGTATATGTTACTTGTATCAAAGCTTTTAAGTTTAAACAATGTATATTTAAGTTAATGTGCTTTTTCGCCCAATTTCGCAGTTCGCGAATAACTAAAATCGCCATATATTCTTAATTAAAAATAAAATAGGTGTAATTTTTGGATTGTAATTACATCTTGGTTAGAATACTTTATGCCTGAACATATTTTATGAATTAGTTTCTGAGATTCACTATAAAATTATTTTTCCTATATCGGTTAAAGTACACAACGAAAAAACAAAATTGCTAGAAAAATATATTGTTTATTTTTTGTACCCAACGCGTGCTACAAATTTCATTGTAGCACGTGTTGTAGGGGTTAACATGTCCCAGTTCTGGAGATGTTAGTTGTTAGTTGAAGTTTTGAAATACCATAAAAGTCGCAGTTGAAGCACAAAGTCGACGAGATTATAATTTTTTATTAGCTGATGATCTTATAAATACACTTCTTTATCAGCTTTTGTTAATGAAAACATAATTTTCTACAAAAAAAAAAAAAAAAATGGCAAACTTAAGCAAATGTTAGCATTAATAAATGACGTAAAAGCTCCCGATAACTTTAATGCCAATTCGAAAACATACAAAAGTTCTTTGCAATTGTATGCTGAATCAATTTATAAACGCCTGCTTGATCAATTAATTGATCAATTACTATCCAGCAGTAACAATGACATACCCAAGTCGATGAATATTTAAAAATGAAACTAAAAGGCCAATCCAAAAAAGCAAAAGTCAAATCTAGCAAATTTGTTAAAGAGAGAAATTGATTTATATGAAGCAAGCATTATGCGGATTCCAAATTAAGATGATTTATATAATGCTTTGCTAATAACAAAGCCAACATCAGTAGATAGTGAACGGGCTGCTGGAAACTTTGCTGGGAACTTTGCCACAAAAATTCGAAATCGGATGTAAAGCGAATTACTAAATGTTTTAGTAGACTTAAATACTTATTTTTTTAACGAACTGATTTAAAAATTATTTCAAATCATTTAATTACTATGGTTTTGTTTAAGTTTTTAATGCACAAATTGAATACATATCGCTCATTTACTGCAAGAGTGATATAACTCAAAAAATACGATTTTGCAGAAAACGAGTTTAAAGTTTTCCATCCATATCTGCCTCGATCGACCCTTTTTCTACTTATTTGGTGACGTTTTTTTATAAATAGGGGGTTTAATGTATTTATCTCTTAGTGAGAGTTGTGTGCGAGTTCGCTAATTATCGAGAGTAGCACAGTTTCTCTATGAAGTATATACTCTTTGCACTTACTTTAAAGAAAAATTAAAATATATTATCCTCTATCTAGAAGAGTATACATGATATCTATATGAAATTTACACAATACAAAGCATAATATAACTAATAATCTGCATAATTAACTCAAAAGTCGCATTTTTTGACTTTTGACTGTCTTGAAGTTAATGAGCGATATGTGCTTTTTCATTTAATTTTTAATAAAAACTTTCTTTTAATAAAAAAAAACATTCCAAATTACTGCTTTTAAATAAAAAAAAAATCTATTTCCCGGGAATTCCCTGGAAATTTATAATTTTTCCCGGGAATCCCGGGAAATGAAAATGTTGGGATTCCCACACCCTAGGTGTGTAACTTTGGGAAGTCTTCTGCTGAGATAAGAGAACTCATCCCCGGCGCCCCATCTTTATGTTTGTATTACACGTTTGTCCATTCGATCTCATTTGCTTGTGAGGGCCAATCTTAAGTGAAATAAACTCCCCGCAGACGTCTTCCCTGATACTTACAATATACAAAAATTTAGGTTAAATATCCATATTTAACCTAAACATATTTTATATAGTAAAAAAAACGTTCGGTTGGAAGAACTTTGGGCTTCTACATTCGATCGGTTTTCTCTGTGTATGTTATTTGGAATAGGACCTAAAGAACTGACAACCTAATTAAAAAATCAACATGTATGCATACATTTATTACCATGTATGAACTCATTCATGCTCATATATGAAGTCATTCGAGTTCATACATATCCATGTACAACCACATAGGATTCATATATGTTCATATGTTATCATATACGTAAATATTATCTCAATTTTCATTAATGTACACATATTTTTTTTTTTTTTTTTTTTTTTTTTTTTTGTATGGACATGTATGATCATACATGTAAATTAAACCTCAATTTTCGTTAATGCACACCCATGAACAGATATGATTCCTCATATAAACATGTATGAATCATTTATGAACACATATGAATCATATTTGGATGCATTTGGACATGTATGAATCATGTGTGTTCATGTATGGATCCATATATGTCGGAGGTACTTTCTTCAGTGTTTGTCAGAATCGTTCTAAAAATTGTTTCTAAAAGATAAACGATTTCCCCTCAATGGCTTTGCGAAACTGCTAAAGCTATTAACGACAAATTTATTATTTATGTTATTCAAGTTGTATCCTTCAACATACTCAAACTAATAGAAATCAGAGTTTAGCTCCAATACGATACTTTCCTTCTTAGTTTTACACACGCGAAAAACCGATTTGTGTTTGCAATCGAATTTGTTGAAAATCAAATGGTTTACTTGAGGTTACCAAACTTTTAGGTTTAGACTAAAGAAAGACATCTGCAGCGTATCTGCGATTTCAAAAATTTTTTTTCGCATAATCCTAATTCCTAATAAAATATTATTTATTAAATGTATTCCTTCTAAACCACTGTTTTTTATTAAACGTAAAAAAAAAAACAAAAACATATTAAATGTGAACTGTTATTACGTGATGTGCATGTTTGTGAGCAGTTTATTTTAGCTATTGTCAATATTTATCCATAAAAATTTAACCCAAAAATCTATTAAAAAAATTATAAGTTAATCCCTGCTGAAATGTTGTGTTTCTACTTTTTTTTTTTTTTTTGTTTTGTATGGTTTTTAATAATAATGGCATAAAATGGCAAAGAACAGAAAAAATGTATGTTTTACAAGACAAATTGTTGACACGTGAGTCAATTGATAATCATGAAATGAAATTTTTATTAAAATTTTGTTCTGTTCAGTTTTTGTTACTCCTTGCCAAATTTTTATTTTATTTGTGTATTTAAAGGCAGAATATTTAAATTTGTTTTTTTTTGTTTGGATTTGCAAAATAACAAAAAAATAAAATAAACGGATCTATTAAATTTCACAGACAACTTGTTTTTTAAGCTTCAATGATTGTGGACGTCAACAAATTAAGCTTCATTCCTTTACTCAGTTTCTTTATGGGGAAACAAATGCATCCCAAATTTGTTAGCTGTGTTTCAGGAATATTTTCGACTTTTTATATATTTTATATACTTTCCATATAGTTTACTGGTTTTTATATGTATGTTGCAAAAATATGTGTAGGTTTATTTGTTTCATGTCATACCAAAAAAAATGCGATAGATAACAAATGCGCCCCTGGGGTGTCATCGATTTTCGGAAATTCCATTATGCTATTTCCGTTGTGTTGTGTTGATGTTGTCGCTTTTTTTTTTTTGTTGGTTGGTGTTGTTGTTTTTTTCCCTGTCGCCAGCTATCTCTGTTAGAAACAGAGACTTACCGGTTGATATTAAACAATATACAAAAATAAATGAATATTTTTGTATAATTTTTTTTTTTTTTTGGTTTGTAATTTTGGCAAAATATTAAAGTTAAGGCATATTGTTGTAATCAAGGTAATTTAATAATAAATTGGTAGTTTGCAAATAAATGTTGATTAAACCTTGTTATAAATACTATTCTTTACATATAATGAACCTAGCCATATGCATAATAAGGGTATTCAAGTTTTAGTGTAAATTAAACTGCACTAAAACACCAATTTAAACACTGATAGAAATTTGTGCGTAATATTAATGAATTCCTTCATTAATCCAATGAATTTTTTAATTTTAATGAATGGTTTCATTGACCCAATGAAAATTTCATAAAGTGTATGAAATTTTTTTCATTAATCCGCCTAATCGTTATGAAAGTTTCATGTGTTTAATGAATAAAATTCATAGTTTGTATGAAATATTTTCGTTGATATTTAATAATTTGCACTTTTTATGATTATTTTAGCATGGCATTAATTTGGTGGTTATTGAGAAATTATCATTCGTTGATATTATTTATAAGGTCTGGGGATTATAGGTTCTATAAAATATTTTTATACAAAAGTTCGAAAAGTTCGAAAGTAAACATCACAGGCTGTTCTGCAAAAGCAAAGGCAGATTTTTATTAAACTAAGCCTGATTTATCAAATTTTCGTTACTTGGAATATTATACATGTAAGAAAGAAATCTAACAAGAAAGGTTTTCCCGGGGAAAATTTTTATTGTTTCTCAACAATTTGCTAAAGCTGACAATTTTTTTCAAAAAAGATAAAACTTGAAAAGTAGCTGATTAGATTTCAGATCGAAAATTACAAATTTTGAAAATAAAATTCTTTTTTCCATAAAAAAGAAATATTTTAATTATTGTACTTTTTTTAAATTATGTATATTAAGAACTTTAATGATTGAAAAAATCGTTTAAATATAATTAACAGGCATTAAAATATTAAAAGCTGAACTAAAAAAAAACGAATTTTAATATATTGCTGTTTTTATTGCTTTATTTTTACAAAATTGTTCAATCTTTCTTTACATTTTTTATAATTTGTGTTAAAAGATTACGTATTTTCTTATATGTCGGTACAAAATATGTTATTTTTATCGATCTGGCTTGGAATTCTGTAGAACGATCTACGATTATAGTCCACTTTTTGTAGTTAAATTACGATCATATTAGATAAAAATGTTAAATATTGTTAACAAACGTTTTTGTGTAACATCGTCAAAATGATAACATTTAGGTATCGTTTTGAACAAAACTATATCGTTCTTCTTAGAGAATCTATTCCCTGGAATTTAGTGACCAACTATTCAAATTCGTCAAAAACTGTTAGCTCAAGGCAAACTTAATTAAAAAAATTTATTTATATCAAAGTTTTGGTTAATTCTGTTTAAAAGAAATTTTTCAGTTTTTTTTATTTCAAAATGATAGAACAAAAAAAAAAAATTTCCTATTACAAGTCAAAATTTTTATTGAAAAAAATTTGAAAATTTTTCATTAATTTAATGAATTTTTTTTTTTATGAAATTATGAAAAAATCATAAATAATGTTAATGAAAAAAATACCAATATTAATGAATTTTCATTCAGTTAATGAAATTTTTCATTAAACCAATGAATCGATTTTAATGAAATCGTTTCATTAATACTATGAAGGAAAATTCTATCAGTGAACCAAGAATATCTTGTTTAAAAAGTGTAATCGTCGTGCGGTATATAAAGGATCATCAAAACCGGTTCTAAAATTGTTTGATTAAACTTTTTTTTTTACAATAAAAGTGATTACCATTATTGTTAATAAGAGCACCAGCTAACTGAATTTTTATATAAAAATAACACAAAAAAAATTAAATACATAATTAACGTTCTTATATGGTTTTTTTGGCGAGGTTTTCTGTTTGCTTTGTTGCAAAAGCTTTAATAACTTCATTTATCACGCATAAACCAAATAATATGAAGGTTCATAATAACCACACATTTGTTTTGTTGGTTGTCATTGTTACCAAAATACAAAAATTGTTTAATCAATTTGTTAATTTTTATGGCTTTAAAATAAACATTAAATGCAAAATACAACAGACTGCCAAAGAAAATGAAAAAATGAAAAAATGTATAAAGTGTACATAAAGTCCTTTATGCATATCCCCTTAGAATCAAAAAGTATGAATATGACCATGTAAAGTATGATTTATATTACAAACATTAAAATGTAAATTAGACAACATTTAACATTTTTTATACACTCGCGTACATTGAAAATTGTATGATGTATTTATTAATGGTTTTATAGGCAGCAATACGCAGTACGCTTTTCGTTACTTAAAATATGCTTTCAGTCAAATATTTAAGTAGTCGTAGACACATTTTATAGATTTTTTGGTTAGTGTTTCTTGGAAATTTTCTAGAGATTATTTTATGGTAAATTTATGTTTTTTTGGAAATAGCATTAACTTGGAGAACCAGTGAAAGTTTAATGTTGTTTTAATAATTATGGTGGTGCAATAAACATAATTTTGAATGTAAACCCAGATAGTAAAATGAAAGGGTAGAAGGGGTATCATTAGACACTTTTTTTTAAGTTCTGTCGTTACTCAACCAATAATTTTTCAGAAAAAATAATTTTTTATATTAAATTTTACACATCTTTATTTCAATTTGCATGTTAAAAACATAAATTGTATTAATTCCTTATATTTCTATTTTTAAGATTTCCAAAGAAATTGCCCCACCTATGGGGTGCACGCAGAGAAAAAATATGATTGAACATGATTGCGATTAAGAAATTATCATAGTATAATCGCAACAATCATGACTGATCATATTATGATAACAGAAGACGATTTTATCATCATCTAGAATCATAATATGATAATGATGATCATATTATGGTTGTTACGTGTATAAACCATAACATGATGCTCTTAAACTATCATAATATGATGCTCTTTTTTCTGAATGTGGGCGTTGGGGTGTAATTGGTAGCGTGTTGGACTGTTACACAGATGGTCCCGGGATCAATTCCCGGTGACGACAACATCAATTTAGGAAAATAATATCAATGAGTTTTCTACCACTCATATGTATCGCAGCGCCCACCTTCGCCCATAGCATTTAACCCCACCGAAGTAAAATAATGCATCTGGTGTGGGGGGGGGGGGGGGTTCTCTTTGTAGTTTTTTCGGTTGGGGTCGTTTTTGTAGCTAGGTTTTTAGGGGGTGGGTCTTTTTTTGTAACCCGGAATCTTATAAAAATATGTGCATAATAGGGTTACAACTTTTTTTTGCTAAATTTTTAGCTATCAGCATGTAATGGGCAATAATGTATTAATAATAGACATTGCTTTTTCAGGTCATTTTGAAACAAAAACCTTCCGCATAAAGTTCATTTCCTTAAAATGCATTTTTTCAAGTTTTTAAACATTAAAGTTGTACTAGTTGACCAATTATACTGAACAATATATTTTAAATAACTATTTACGTATTTGGTTCGCTATTTTGCAAATTTTGATGTCGATATCGCGAAACAACGCTTTAATCTGTTTTATCAAAATCCGCGAAAAAGGTAAAATTTAAAAACTTTTGTGCCCTTTTGTTGTTGTCTAATTACGTTAAAATTTTAGTTATATATTAATTTTAAGTTTAATTAAACAAAAAGAAGATTATGCGGAAACTTTTTTCAAAACCGCGAAAAAATAAAATTGCGTTACTTTATATTTCTATGGACTAATTTGCGCCTAGAGTAGCTAAAATTTGATAATTGCAAAAAAAAAAATCAGAAGTTATAACCCTAGATAAAAGTTATAATTACTTCTTATATCCCGATTAAAATTAATATGATGCTTTATATAATCATAAAAAAATTAGAGAATCTATTTAAGTAAATAATTCGCGTTTTTTTTTAATTTTGGCAATTTTCTTTAATGTTAGCAATTTTGTAATATTTTTTTTTTTTAATTATAGCATTTTTTTTAAATCTCTGCAATTTTGAGGATTGTTTTTTTTTTAAATTTAGAGGTTTTTTTAACTATTTTCGATTTTTTTAAAAGTTTGGTGATGTTTTTAAAATTTTGTAATTTTGGCGATTTGTCAGCTATAAGTATTACGGTTTTAGTGGAAGACTTATCCCTATAGGGAATGAGGTATCAATTGTCCTAAAAGTGACTGGTTAAAGAAGGACTTATCACAGAACTGGTATAATTTAATACTGAAGTGGGTTAAGCAGTGTCAATTGTCCTAAAATTACCAATCCAGTGACTGGTAAAGGGAGGACATATCACTTAACCAGAATGCTTATTAACAAGAAAAAGCCGGTTGGCCAGAATTTTACCCATTGGAAGCTGTTTAGTTTTCGTTTATTTTATACGACATGTCCCTTTTGCAACATTCTTGTGTTATGCCCATCTTTGGTTAGTCCTGTGGCATACCGCTATGTGGTTTAAAGCAGGACAAATGACCCCCTCCTATGACAAGCCAAAGTTAAAGTTGCCAGTTGTTTACATAGGGTAGGGCTTAGCAAAGGACCGGTCTCTGGCATGAAGGGACCGATCCTGTAGCACACGCAGGACCGATCTCATTCCACATAGGGATCTTTTATATTAAATAATTTTAATATGGGATATAAGTATCTGTAAATTCAGCAGAAAAACATATATAACCATGTAACGAATTAATATTACGTATACGTCTTTCAAAGTCCTACCAATTGTTGCTGACGAAACTATCCCACCTGGTGGTCAGGCGTATGTGTCCCATGATCAGCCGCTTACATAATGTTAAATTTTTTTTTTACTTTTTAAAAAAAAAAATCAAAAATATTCGTAATAATATTATAAATTAATAGCAACGCTTCGACATCTTAAAGGGTATTTTGTTTTCATACACGAAATGAAAAAGTAATTCCAAATATACTAACTCTATATTATATTATTTTGTTACCCAAAAAATCTATATCCTCGATCATGTGTGAAGTACAAGTATACAATTTGGTTTGTATAGCTGCACAAATTATGGAAAAGAATATTTTAATAACTCTTTTAAATACAGCGAAAATCGGGGGTGGCATACACTCAAAGGAAAAGCATCATCATATTTATGAAATGTTTTATAGATTTTCGCACAATGTAACGTTTCATAATATTTATGAAACATGTTATAAGAATCAAAATCAATTTCATCAGATTTATGAAATGCTTTACTATCTATATATGAAGGATATTTTATATTAGTAAGGATTTCATTATTTTTGCATAGAAAAAAGTTAATATAGATCATGAAATGGCCATTCTAATTCTTGTAGTTTATGAATTGTTTCATCAATAGTGATGAAATTGTAACATTGGACGAAAATTCATGAAACATATTCTAGTTTTTTTGTGGGTGTATGTGCCCCAGTGGCAAATCCTCAATATTGGCTGCTAGTGCTTCAGCCGTTGCGGGCTTGTTCCTATAGACATCAGTCTTAACATAGCGCCACAAAAAATAGTCTAAATGCGTTAAATCGCACGATCTATGCGGCCAATTGACCTGCCCCAAACGTGAAAAAACTGTTCAGTGAACTCGCCTCTCAATTGGGTCATTGTTTCGCGTGCTGTGTGGCATGTGGCACCGTCTTATTGAAACCACTCAAATCCTTCCGAAAAATTTTCCATGTGGTGGAGTAACAGAGGCACAATTGCTGCAAACGGCGCCGTAGTGTTTATTAACTGTCATGAACAACACAGGCAGATACAGCTGCAATATTTTCCTCTGTCCGCACTCTACTAATGTAAATTTGGTAAGAAATTTTAGTCACAAGATTCTGAATAGCCGTCTCAGAAGGTTGCCCAAACTGATCATAAATTGGAAGAAGTGCACGATACACTTTCTTAACCGCGCATGAATTTTCGTTTATAGGTCGATTCATAGTTAAATTATAGACCAAACTTAACATGTTTAACAGTAACATGTTACACGAAAACAGCTGAGCTGCCAAAAAGAAAGTTGATAAAAAATTTACCCTTTATTTAACAAATATTGTAGAAAATAGATTGATTCATACCTTAATAGTTTGGGCATAAATCAGCTTTTTACATCTCCTGAAAAAGTGTGCATAATTTGGCCACTTTTTTGAAAAATTCTAAAATTTGTTCTATTTTTTATTCGTATCAATACAGTAAGTTTGACATTAAAAGCTGGCCAGTTGGCTTGGAAACCGCACATACTTAGATATATATCACAAATTTATTTTGACTACGGTACGTATGAGTGTTAATTAATATTAATTAACACTCATACGTGCCGTAGTCGAAATTATTTTCAATTTACTAAAATTCGCCACATTATACATTACGGTCGCCAGACTGGCTGAATTCGGCTGGATTGTTAAGCTTTTTTATGCTTGTCCAGTGTCCAGCTAAATAACAATGTGTCCAGCTACATATTAATTTTATACATTGATTTTTTTTTTGTCTTCTCTGATAGTTATCGATGAAAGCGAACGATTTTTTTATTCCCATAATGAAATAAATTATTTTAAATAAAAGTTATAGAATTTGTATAGCTTTATTGCGGTATATATACATATATATAAAACTATATATCGAAGTATATATGTTCTGATATATAGCTATATTAAACTATATACGACAATATATAAACTTTTTTCGTCGGGTGCACTTCACAGACTTTTTGCAAAAATCAAAGCTTTAGAACATAAAATATAAAAAAGTATTTGAATTTGTCATCTATCTTTTAAAAAGATGGACTTTTCTTCGGTTCTTCAAGATTTTGAAATGAAAAATGATTTTGCTTAAATCAAAATTATAAAAATCTATTCAAATTTTTTTTTTTTTATCAAATTAAAAAAATACTTAAAATCACTTATTTTAAGTAAATAAGTGAAAAATAGGAACAATAGGAACAAATATGCACTTAAAAGAACAAAATATGCATTAAAATGTACAAATATGCATTTAAGCTCAAAATATGCAAAAGATGCAACCTTAAATCTATGCATATTTGGTTTTAAATTTGATGATTCCGGTAAATATTTAGTCTATATCAGTTTTAGATTATCGAGAAAAAACATGCATTTGCATGAAAATCTTTGCCCTAGTCATTTCTTATGGTATCCATGTTGTATCATCACTAACAACAATTTTTACGTTTTCTTGTATGAGTACTCACGATGGTGATTTACATGCAATGCAAATATGAACAGTTTGCATAGTCAATACTGCTCAAGACTGAAAGAACTGTCTGCGCATGTTTACATCGTGTGCAAATGACCATCGGGAATACCCTCAGTATTTTAATAAGTTATGTTCCTAACAATTTTAAAAATTTAATTTTTTTTTAAATATATGTATATTCTTGATACAAAACAAAATTTAACAATGTTTTTTTTTTTCCTTAAAGCATGTTTTAAAAATGCTTTTTTATGCCGAATCTCCAGCATTTTGTGAATCTGGATCAGTGATCTGGATCTATTGTATATAAAATTTTTTGTTAGTTTAAAAGCTTTATTTTTGCACACAGAAAACAGTTTTGTAGTTGCAACCGAATTTTTTGTAGCAACGGACATTTATTTACAAGTTTCGAATTTTTATTGTAACAATTGAATATTTTATGTTTATGGACCATAATATTCTATAAATAGATTCACATGCTCGAACCGGCGACGTTCCGTTTGTAAGGCAATTACTTTACCTCTAGCCTAAACCCAATTTAAATATGTTTCTTTAATTTCAACCTTGAATATTTTCTAGTTTCAAATTTAAATACTTGTCTAAAAATAGATGTGCATGTGCAATAGAAATTCTGCTGCTAATCTCAATATTTTGTTAGAAGTACCAAAATTATAAAAAAAAATGTATACTATTTTTAAAGTTATTTTACTAATAAAAAATTCTTCTCCGCGAACTGGGCTCGAACCGGCGAACTTCTGCTTGTCAGGCAATTACTTTACCTCTATCCTAAACTCAATTTGAATTTGTATTTTCAAATTTCTACCTAGAATATTTTTTTTTTCTTTCAAGTTTATATATTAATGTCTTGTATGTACAACAGAAATTGGGTTTCTAATCTTAATAATTTATAAGAGTGACCAAAACTATTATTCTTAATATTTTATTAGACTGACCAAAACTAATAAAAAACTTTATATTATTTTAAAATTGGTAACGAAAACTTATATTTGAGATAGAGTGATTGTTTTTTTACAAGTTTGATATAATTTTTATTAAAAATAAAAATTATGTTTTTTCGACCTTTAGTTGTGCAATGAAAATGAAAATTATTCAAGTTCGAGGCCATACTCTATACTTCTTTATTAGGATATTGTCCTAACAAATAATCTATAGAGTTTTTTGTTTTCAAATTTATTATTTTTCATTGCACAATTAAAGGTCGAAAAAAACATAATTTTTATTTTTAATAAAAATTATATCAAACTTGTATAAAAGACAAAGTTCAGTCTAGTTTACTCCCCCTGTGTTGTTTATAAACTAAACAAAATATAAAAAGGAGAGAAAAACAAAAAACGTGTATTTATTATCCGCCAGAGGTGGACCTTGCGCATAGCAAACAAGTTTTCAATTTTTTTTTTTGATCAATGGTTATAATCTTTAATTTCAAACTCATATGTATATTAGTTCTCATGTAGTGAGTAAACTAGTTCATATGAATGCTTGAGGTTTGGCATGGGATTGTTACCGCTTTCAAACGTGTTTCTGATGATGGGAGCCTAGAAAATTCCCGAAATAGATCTATCCACACATTCCTGAAAGGGTCAAATAATAAATTTGAAAACAAAAAACTCTATAGATTATTTGTTAGGACAATATCCTAATAAAGAAATATAGAGTATGGCCTCGTGATTGTTTTTTTTTTTTTTTGCAGGTGAAACTAATATTCGATTTTAACTGCAAATATTTTTTTCAAGGGATAAAATCTCCGAAAAGTGGTTGGTTGTTGTTGTTAAAGGTAATGTAGAAGATAATATTTTTTCAATATTGATAAGGAAAACCAATAGTTTAAATGATGTGACTGTGTTTTGGTTAATTTTATACATTTTCTGTTTACAATATACATAGTTTAATTATTCTGATGATGAATTTTAAGTACTTACAATTAAAATTATTGAATAATGATTAAATTTTGTTGGTTACAATTGAATTTCAACTAATTTATTCTCTGTGTGTGCAGTTCTTATCGTTCTAATATTTAGTCGAAAAAAAGTCAGCCAATTTTGTAGTTTGTTTTTGGAACGTTATTTTTTAACTAATTTTTAACTAACTTTTTTTTGCTTTTTACTGGTTTATTGCAGCATAACTGTCAATTTTTTGCAAACAATCTTCACAAAACAGATATCGCGACGATAAAAAAGCAAAAACTTCTACATCGTGTATTTTCGAATCGACCTTATCAAAGATTTAGGTTAAAACTATTTCAAATTTAAACTGTTCTTTTGCAAAATTCAAGGTTTTAATAGTAGAAAGAAAAGTTGTTAATATGTTCCTAACTCTTTGACAGCATATTTTTAATAATTCGTAATTTATGCTTTCCTGGTAATATTATGTTATCTTTAAATAGTTAACCACATTATAAAAAGATAAGGAAGGTTTCATATGTTTTTAAATAGGGAAAAGAGCATTTCATATTTTTGTAACCATTGTATGTATGGAAAAGTTCATAATGTAGACATAAATCTTCATTGGTATTTATTTGTTCATGCTACTTGTAATTTTTTTATTTGATTTCAAAAAAGCAACACAACTTGTAAACATTTAAATCGATGCATTAGGCAAAATATGAAAGAAAACTGTTAAAGAACATTGATGACGATGGAAATGAAGATGTAACAAGAATGTGGCTGTAAAGGTTCACTTTGGTTTACTACAACCATTTCACAATTTGCCACAAACCATAATTTAAACCAAAAAAAAAAAATAAAAAAATGAAGAAACAAGAAAAACCAAAAAAGTGATGTTATGAAGGCATATAAATTATAGGAAAATATTGCGAAAAGCTTTTATAATCGCGTTCAAATCGCGCATAGTATTACAAAACATTACATTACATTATAAAATTTTATGCACACTGGAGTAGGATGTGTAACGTTAAAACATATTGAAATTTGAGAAATATATGTAGTTTGAATATTTTCCGAACATAACAGTGAAATAAGAAAAATATGTTCACTTTAGCTAAGGTTTGACAAGTGAATGCTGTTGCTTTCGTGGTTGTAGTAGACCAATAATTTGTTTGAAGCTGGTAAGTTGAGGAGTGGTGGTGGTGGGTTAAAAATAATATGTCTGTAAAAAATCGCATCATCATAAAATATTTTTAAAGAAAGTAATAAAAATCATAAAGTACTCAATTTTATACAGTTGAAAAAAATTTGAATATAAATCTTGTTCTTTTAAAATTTAAGAGGAATCTTTAATTAAATATATTATCCATCAAGCAACTTAAACACAGAGAAAAAGTTAGGCATTCGGTGGTTACGAATTTCAGGCGGGTTGGCCCAACTTAACATTAATTTCGCAACAAAATTCGGTTAAGTCAACAGAGTTTCAGTTGCACCACCAAAAATATTGGTAAATCGAATATAATTATCGTTGTACTAACTGAATTTATAAGTTCTTACTATTAATGTACACATTTTAATTCCATTGGCACTTTATTTCTCTGTGTGTACAACCAACATTAGCTGAGACGGTGGAGTGTTTGCCTTGTAAGCAGGATGTGACAGGCACAACAAGAACCTTTTAGCTTTTTTGAAAATCTATTTTAGACACACTGTCTAACACGTCATAAGGTGTCTAAAATGTGGAAATTTACTATTCTCTATGGCAACACTATTTAAAAGTTACCATTGTATTGCATATATTAAGTCCGACTCAATTGATCTTAAAATGCTTATATTATTCAACAAAAAAAAAAAAATTCAAAAAACAGGGTCACTAACGAAGGTTCAATACCAGACACTGCGCAGTCTGATTCAGAAAAAATTGAAAATTTGCAAATGTAGTTAAGATTTTTCGAAAATACACTCATTCTTCTCTACCACGCCTTTCACAATTAAATTAAATAAAAATTGCATATTAATTATAGTATTAATTGCAATTGTCTGAAAAAGACGTTAAAATTCAAACTCAAACAAAAATCAAACTTTGCACTCTGGCAATTCTTCCCTAACTCCGTAAGCGCCATCTATCGAATATACAAAGAATATATCATAGATATGGCATCACTGACAACATATGGGAAACCAGTGGACATTAGAGTGAGGTAAGTTTCTAAAAATAGAACTGTTGTGTTGTTGGAGTTGTTCTTCTGAGATTATGTATGCAAGAACAAAAACACAGTGTATTGAATAGAACTAGTTTTAATCACAACAAAACTCAACCTCAACATAACAAATATTACATTATTCAAAAAAAAAACAAAAAATTTCAAAAAACAGGGTCACTGACGTAGGTTCAATACCAGAAAATGCGCAGTCTGATTCAGAAAAAATTGAAAATTTGCAACGTAGTTATGATTTTTGGAAAATACACTCATTCTTCTCTACCACGCCTTTCACAACTATTTTTTATTATTTATAATTTTTCCAGAAAGTTTTATTGTGTAACTCGGATTGATTTTGGAGAAAATATTCGTTTAATATTGTCTTTCATAAATAGTTCAATATTTGCATGTTAAAAATACGTATGTGATGAATTTTATTAAATATATTTTAGATTTATGATGTGAGCAAGATTAATAAAGTTCAAGATCATTTGTTCTTTGTTAAACAAAAAACCGTGCAACGTTTATTTATTAATTAAAAAGTATCCTGTCCGCTAATTTAAAGTAGACTTTATCTACTGACAGGTCCTTACGTGTTTCATTTCGCGTCACCGATAATCTTCAGGGAACCAATATAGAAGGAGTAGAAGATTTTTACCCAAATTTTGAAGGAAAAAGATCAACGCTTTACCCGTATTGTATGTACCCTTTGAGAAGTAAAAAACAAAATTGGAAGAATTGAACTAATTCAAATCAAAAATAAAACATTTTTAACTAATAAAAATTGTTCGTGTATAGGCTTGAATATCTACACTGATAGAAATTCGTGCGTAGTATTAACGAATTCCTTCATTAAACCAATGAATTTTTTCATAAAAAAGTCTCCAAAGAAACGTTTCATTGAGCCAATGAAAGGTGTTTCATTAAATCAATTTTAATCAATGGTTTCATTGACCCAATGAAAATTTCATAAAGTATATGACATTTTTTTCATTAATCCTTGCCTAATCGTTATGAAAGATCCATGTGTTTAATGAATAAAATTAATGGTTCGTATGAAATATTTTCGTTGATATTTAATAATTTGCACTTTTTATGATTATTTTAGCATACAAATTAAAAATTTTAAAATTAAAATTTTTTTATTCATAAAAAAGAAATGTTTCAATTATTGTACTTTTTTTAAATTATGTATATTAAGAACTTTAATGATTGAAAAAATCGTTTAAATATAATTAACAGGCATTAAAATATGAAAAGCTGAACTAAAAAAAACTAACTTTAATTTATTTCTGTTTTCATTGTTTTATTTTTACAAAATTGTTCAATCTTTCTTTACATTTTTATAATTTGTGTTAAAAGATGACATATTTTTTATATATGTCGGTACAAAATATGTAATTTTTTATCAATCTGGCTTGGAATTCTGTAGAACCGACGATTATAGTCCACTTTTTGTAGTTTAATTACGACCATATTAGCTAAAAATTTTAAATATTGTTTTTGTGTAACATCGTCAAAACGATAACAATTTACGTCTAGTTTTGAACAAATATATATCGTTTTTCTTAGAGAATCTGTTCCCTGGAATTTAGTGACTATTCAAATTCGTCAAAAACTGTTAGCTCTAGACAAAAAAAAATCTATTTATATCAAAGTTTTGGTTAATTATGTTTAAAAAGAAATTTTTCAGTTTTTTTTTTATTTCAAAATGATAGTACAAAAAAAAAAATTTTTTTTCTTATTACAAGTCAAAATTTTTATTGAAAAAAAATTTGAAAATTTTTCATTAATTTAATGAATTTTTTTTATGAAATTATGAAAATATCATAAAAAATGTTAATGAAAAAAATATCAATATTATTGAATTTTCATTCAGTTAATGAAATTTTTCATTAAACCAATGAATCGATTTTAATGAAATCGTTTCATTAATACTATGAAGGAAAATTCTATCAGTGTAGTTATAATACACTGTGTTGTTATTGTTCATTAAATAAACAACACTTTCTGTCTATAGTAAATGATCTTGAACTTGAATATTCTTGCCCACATCATAATTTATGATAAAAGATCAAAAAATAAACTTTTGTTTTTTTTTTTTTTAATTTAAAAGTGAAACATTTGATATTATAGAATACGCATACGCAATGTAGTTTTAACATACAAATATTTAAGAAGTGTTTACTAACTTTTGCGTAATATTACATAAAACTTTACCAAATTTATAGGAAATGATTTCCTAATAATTTACATAAATGTCTAAAGGGACTACACCTATAAAATATTTGGACAGATATTTAAAGAAAAACAATTGACTTTCGTGTGTAATATTACCAAATCCAGTCAGGGAAAACTTCCCTTTTAAGTGAAATATTAAATATGACACAATACATTAATTTTTATTATCATATTAAAATTAGATTTATTCGTGCACTCATACACATTTCATATCCATATCACCCGTATAACAAATAACAAGAAGTTAATAGACGCCTATTATTTATTTTTTATTTTTTTTTTTTTTTTCTGATTGAAACAAATATTTCACTGAACAAAAAAGAAAAACAATATAAAATATGGCTTATAAATTGATGACTGACCATCAATTTGTTTATGAGTAAATAAAATTGTATAGATAAAGTCAAAATATGACAAATGGCCATATAAAGTGGTCAACATGTAGAAAATAAACAAAAACAACAACCACAAAAAAAAATTACAATTCATTTGTACTCCTGGACAAACACTCATACCATTAAACAAATAATGCTTGTATGTGTCTATGTGTGGTATAATGAAGCAAATATTTGTAAAATGTCAAAAGTCATAAACTCCTATACATGAACAATATTTCAAATATCCTTTAACTAACATATTTGACCATTAAACATCAATAAACCACCAATTGATTTTGGGGGAAAGAGTTTAACATGAAATCTCATGTTACCATCACCATACCTTCCCTAATAGAACTGAACAACGAGTATGTTAAATAGACAAATTGTTTTCTATACGGTCTTTTGAATCCGTCATCCAAACCACAAATATCATGGTCATCATGATGAAGAAGAGTATTGCAAACCATTCTATAAACATAAATTTTTGTTGAGTGTGAAATTGTGGCTTTATAGATTTTAAATCTGGGGTTTTCCAAAGCATGCAAAGAATTATTAATGGTTTATATATGGACATAGTAATCGTAACATGCTAATATAAAAAAAGGACTATCAATTTTCAAACCGAATCATTGGGGTTCAACTTTCACACGTACGTTATGGTATATTGGATGGGAAAGTTAAAGAGTAACACGAAATGTGAGTGGGTTGAATTGTGATTGATTTTAAAACGTTTTTCAATTGGTAAAAACTCATATGAACATGACTGTTGAACATATTTGTATGTATAATTTGTGTTACCGATAGTCAAGTTGTATGTTTATTTAATAGTCATGTTTTACAATTTGGTTTGACAAATGGTTATTTATTTGGTATGACTTTTATTGGTAATATATTAACTGATATAGTCATACTTATTTGAGCAGTAAATAAATGATTTGAAAAGTGATTGTAAAAAATAGGCAAAACGTTAACATTTGAAATGATTTAAATGACACTCGTGTTCGTACACTCAAAGTTACTGGTATAAATAAAAAAATGGAGTAATTACCAAAGAATTTAACTGTTTTTAGTAGCTGTTAAATTGTAAAGGAATGTTCCCTCATGTGACCCTACATCTGATTTTTACTATACATTAGAAACTAAGTGGAATATTTCAAATCCAAATACATTAGGAAAACTCATTGGGAATTTTTTGGCTACACGTAATTTTCTTGTTTCAACTAATACACTCAAAATAGTTTTTAGTTTCTGTTTAATTTAAGTGCCCCATACAAGAATCAAGAAGTCAAGAAATAAATAAATAAATATATCCACAAACAAAAAGTCTGTAGTGAAAGGGTTAACATAAATGATAAATCCATTATGTTTCTTGTTATTTATTTTTCAATATTGTTTAAATAACTAACAAATCCATAAGAACTAGGGCTGCCAAACGGGAAATCCTGAATACCGAGAATTTTATTTTTTAAATCTTTTTTCGTGATTTTTTGGACTTTTCGGAATTTTTAAAAAAAAAAATTGTTGATATATTACGTTTTTTATTGAATTGTCGCAAATTTTTGCATATTTACATATTTACGATTCTGAACACCACCGATATGCATATTTACGATTCTGAACAACACCTATATTTTTTTGAGAGTACACTCATAGTAAACGCAATGTGTTCATTGTAAAATTGTTAAAATTTTTTTTATACAAAATTTTAAATAAATACACGATATAGTAAAATTTTTATTGGTTTGGTACATTTAATTATTATTTTTGATATCGATACCAGACAGGACTAGGGCGAATTAACTATCGTTTTTTTCTGGGAATTGAGATAGCGAAAACTGTATCTTAACTTTATGCATAAACGATATCGTTGGGAAAGGACATTTTAAGGACATCAAAATTAACATTTTCTTATAAAAAGTTATTTCCGTATGAGATTAGCTGATGATTCATTAGACCGAGCTGGCAAAACTATGTCACGCGAGCAGATTTTTTGGTGGCACTAGACGTTTGGTTGACTTAAAAAAAAAATCTGAAGTCAATTAGGTGACTAGAGAAAAATTGTATTAGAAGTTAACAAATGTACACTTTAAATAAAAAAAAAATTGTTTTTTCAAAAATTGATAAACACAAAATTTAGATGTAAAATTACAGAACATACCAAATATTGTTTTCAGAACGTTCAAATTCTAACTACAGATCAATAAAAATAAAAGTTACGTTCAGTTATTTGAAATTATTTTAGTTTTTTCGTTTTTTTTTTTCTTTTACAAAATTTATAGATGAACACAATATGCAATATGATTGCGGCCTCAAAACTATGTTTCCTACAGCCATAAATGGTTGTTCCAATTCAATTATTATTGCATCAATCATATTTCACCAATAATATGGTTGCTTTAATCATTAATGTTCTAGTAAATATCTCTCTTTTCACCGGTTACCATATTATTGTCCTGTCTACAATCATAATATTGTATTTATTATCATATTATTTTCTCTAACTACAGCCATACAAGGTGATCGGTCTGCTTTTTTATGAGCGTATTCGCTTTCTTAGTGTCAGTCTTGTTTGAGATTTTGTGAAAATAAGTTGTGAGAAACAGTCAGAACCAACAAATTAAAAAATATTAAGCAAAAAGACATTAAAAATAGAAAAACAACGTAGTGGTGTTAATTGTAATGGTGATTTGCTTTGGTGAAGAAGAAATAAGTTTCTAGTCTCAAGGCGATATACCGTGGATCCAGGCAAAAGTTAAATTGGAATACAACTCTCATATATGGGCAGTGGCTCCAGTGTCTATTCTGAAGCTTCTGGACCGTGTCCAGGGGAGGGCGGTGAAGCTTATCAATGACAGTAGTGTATCCAACTCTATTGATTCGTTGGAGCATCGTCGGAATGTGGGTTGTGTGACACTTTTCTATCGATATTACCATGGGAGGTGCTCATCTGAGATAAGTGAACTTATTCCTCGAGCCCGAGTTTTTATTCGTTATCTTGGAGAGCACATCCGTTTGTAGTTGATTGTCCTGTGTTTCGCACAACGCATTACAGAGAAAATTCGTTTTTTAGTCGAACAATTCGTATGTGGAAGAAACTTCCCGCAGAAGTCTTCCCTGTTACTTACAATTTAGAAAAATTTAAATCAAATATCCACAAACACTACTCCCTCTTTCCTCCTTCCCATACCCTATTTTCCTGATCAATACAATGCACTGCATGAGTAGGGGGCATCCCCTGAGCATTGGTTAAATTATAAAAAAAAAAAAAAATAGAATAAATTAAAACATCGAACGTTTTTAAATAAAAAATAACATATTCAACATATTTTATCTGCTGTAAGTTTTTGTGCAACAATTCTGTGAAAATTCTCTCAAAGTAATTTTATTAAAATAAAATGAAATACATTTGATTAAACGAAGTTAAATTTAAAAACAAATTTTATAACGTTGATTAATTTTTTACATAAATTAAAAATATGGATAACAGATTTCAATCATGAATTTGGAAGTGTATTAAATAATTATTTAACATAACTTTAGTACTAAATTTTTAGATAAATGATTTTGTTTAGGACGTAAAAAATTTAGTTTTGGTGGAAGAATGCTTACTAATCCATTTTAGCGACCCCGTAGACACTTTAAAAAATCTTGAAAAAATCTCAAAATTCCGCTTTAAGAGTTGGAAAAATCCAAAAAAGTGGAAATGCCGAAACACCCAAGTATTCATCCAACAACACAAAAAACGAAAGGGAACATGCCACAACAGAGAAAAGAAAAAAAAAAAAAAAAAGTGCCAACCGAATTTAAAAGTATATATTAATAGTAACAACTTATAAATTTAGTTAGTACAACTATATTTTCATTGGATTTCTGAATACTTTGGTTGTTGCAACTAAAAATTTATTGAATTAACCAAACTTTGTTGTGAAAACTAATGTTAAATTGTGCCAACCGTCTGAAAATCGTAATAAATGAATATGAGTCGTAGTAACCGAGTTTCAGTTGGCAAATAGCTAAATTTTTCTCTGTGTGTATATATTTTTTAACATTTTTATAAAAGGATCTATTTAAGCGTAATTTTGAAGAAAAACTTGAATGAAATATCGTGTCGGTCATTGAGGGACATTGAAAGTCGGGTAAAGAGTGACATTGGGCAAAGTTCTTCGCCATTTAAGAGTCGGCAATTTAATTTGATCAAGTCTAATTGTGTAAGAAAGAAGATCTGTAGAAATATTATGGTAAGAATTTCATAAGCGAAATATAAGAAATTATTTCTGCACCGACTAGAAGTAGTAACTTCGAGAGATTAATAGAAAATACCAAATGATTGAACCATGCTCTATAATCGGTCTTACAAGCGAGCTCTACAATTGCTTAGTAATTGTCGAATAATAAAGTCCATCTCTTTATGAAAGATAGAACTCCACGAGCTGTATTAATAGTCATAGAGTTATGTTGAGCAATACTCAGTTTAGCATCATTAAGAAGAACACAAAAATTTAAAAGCCCGGTTAGAGACTCTAGCTAAAAGCCACCCGTGAAGAAGAGATTAAATGCACCTCTTTTTCTTTTAAAGTTAATATGTTTGCACTTAGTAAAACTTCCTGTGTGATAAAAGGGATTTTTTTGACCAAAAGCCAGAACTGACTGGCAGGTTTAGGCGATAGAAATATAGTTTTTCACAGATCTTATTTTTTATGCCCCATCTATCCGACAATACACGCTGAGCGATAAATAAATGCTTTATCGGGTACTCTAATATGTGTTGTATTTATTTTCTGTCAGCTCTTTAATACTTCCTTCAAAATTCTACCTTCAGTAAAACAAAATAAGAAACCAATCAAACATCCCTTGCAGACAGTTATAAAGCAAAAATATTTAAAAAAATATTGTGGAAAGTGAATAATAAAAGTGAATTAATATACATAATATATTTAATTTTTTTGCTATATTTCGGTACACTTTTGATTAAAACTTCATATTCAGGTTATGCTCTTGCAAACAGCTTAAGTATAATGGGTTTCATTTGAGTAATGTTCAAATTAAATGGCCAGAAACTATGGCTTTTTGTAGTTAAATTCTCTTATATAGGGTAGAAGGTGGAACATTCACTTTTTCTTAAAACGCTTCTTTTTATCAAAAATTTTACACAAATTGGTTTTTAATTTTTAAAACATGAATTATCTTGATTAATTATATTTATTTTCTTAAGATTTCGATAGTAACTCAATCGGCTTAACTGCCCACTTCGGATGAATTTCATATCAAAACCGATATTCGTTGAACCCGACCCTCTCAGAATTTGATGAAATTTTGCATACAGCTACATTTTACCTATACAAACACAACCTCATATTTCGAAATTGCATTTTTGAAAATATGTCGGCGTGGCAAGGTATGGAAGTTTATGAAAAATGACGATAATATGTACTTTCAAGCTGTGATTACTATGGAATGACTGAACCGATTTCAATAATCTTGGTACCATTAGAAACGTATTTAAATCAGCTTTCGAAAACATACACTGTAAAAATTTTATATTGCATTGAAAATTTTTTTTTGGCAAAAATAAAACTTTAAACTAGGAAAACACTTCAAAGGCCAAGGGTTTTTTCCAAAAAAAAAAAAAATTTTTAGAAAGGTCTCTTTAATCTAAAAACTAAAATGGCGTTTTTATCTTTTTTTTTTAAATTATTTTAAGTAAATGCATCTCTTGTCAACTTCCTTATATTTTGATATCATTGTGTGACAAAAAAGAATAAAGTAGCTATACTTTGAAAGTTATACAGATTTTGTAATTCTAATAGATTAGAACAAGAATCGTATTATCAAATTTTTCAGACACCTCCAAAATATGGACTTAACCTTGGTAAGTTTTTTTTTTTTTTATTTTTTAGATTTAATATATAATTTTGCTCAGCTCATACTGTTGACTTTCGGAATATTTGCTAACTTTTAGTGAAGTTTGACCAAACTGATATTTTAATATAAATACGTATACGTATGATTTAAATACGTTTCTAATGGTACCAAGATCTTTGAAATTGGTTCAGTCATTCCGTAGTAATCAAAGCTTGAAAGTACATATTATAGTCATTTTTCATAAACGTCGATACCTTGCCACCCCAACATACTTTCAAAAATGCAATTTCTAAATATGAGGTTGTGTTTGTATAGGTAAAATGTAGCTGTACACAAAATTTCATCAAATTCTGAGAGGGCCAGGTTCAAAATGTGCCTTTTTTATAGGTTTTGAAATGAAATTCAGCTTAGGAGGAAAATTCGCCAATCTGATGCTGCGCATTTGTTAGCTACAAAATATAATGGTTGTGGTTGAAAACTTATACTTTATTTACAAAAGTTTATTTTTTTCGAATTTGATGAAAGATAATTACCATGTAACGAATTAATATTACTTATACGTCTTTTAAAGTGCTAACAATTTTTGCTGACGAAACTTACCCAATTGGTAGTCAGGCGTATTTGCTCCATGATCATATAATTTTAATTTTTTTTTTACACTTTTTAGAAATAAATTTTTAAAAATTCGTGTTTATAAAGGGTCCGCCAAATACCTTTTTGTTTTTGAAAAATGCTATAAAAAAAACTACTGAATATTTTCTCAAATTTCTTTTTTATTTGAAAGTACAATCCTTCCGGTTAATAATGGAAAATAATTTCATTCAAACGGATGCCTCGGCTAGCCATGCAGTAGCCTACAGGATCGGTCCAATTTTTAAGCACATTATCGATTGTGTGCAGCTGTATTTCACCAATGGCTTCACGAATATTGTCCTTTAAAGCGTCAATTGTCTCTTGCTTGTTGGCGTAACTCTTATCTTTGACGGCACCCCACAAATAATAGTCCAACGGTGTCAAATCGCAGCTCCTAGGTGGCCAAACGACATCAGCTCTGTGGCTGATAATGCGATCTTCAAAAACAGGGCGCAAAACATCGAGTGTAGCTTCGGCTGTGTGGCACGTAGCGCCATCCTGTTGAAACCAAATGTTGCAAATATCCTCCTCTTCAATTTTTGTGAACATAAATTAGTTCAACATGGCCCAATAACGATCGCCATTGATTGTAACGGCCACTCCTTGATCATTTTCGAAGAAAAATGGTCCACTTATGCCTCTGGCCACAGCAGCAAAATTCTCGGGTGTACGCACTGTTTTTGGGTTTTCACGCTTTGGTTTATCGATGAGGATGCCAGTTTCTTTCATTTTTTTCACAAGATAACGAACGGAGCTGATGGTGCTTCTCTTCTTCCAAAATCCGTACGCAATTTTCGCATTCATTCTGCAACATTACCATGATTTTCAAAGTAATGTCGCAATATTTCCCAGCGTTGTTCAAGCGTATACACAACCATATTCGTTCAGCGGAAGCATAAAACCATATTCATTCAGCGGAAGGATAAAACAAATTATCTGTCAAATCAGACATGAGCTAAGTGTTACCATTCACAAAATAAGCACTAGTTGAAAAAAAAAAAAAAATGTTAGATGGCTGACCCTTTATTATATTTTAATACACGAAATTAAAAAATTATCCCAAATTTATTATATTAACTCTCTCTAAAAACATGTTGCAACCCAAAAAACACAAGCACCCAGAAAAACGATTGGTTGGAATTCGGTCGAAACCATTAAAATTTACTTGATAGGAAGTTATTTTATTTGGAACTAATAATAGTCGATTAATAAAGCAAAAATACTATACTGCAGTCAAAAAGAGGGAAAAGGAACTAAAAGCAATCCATTTATCCAATTATTGGTATTTCCAATCAGCTTTTTAAATAAAATTCGGTTAGTAATTATGTACGGTAGAAGCAACCAGTTATTTTGTGATAATATAAGAGAATTGGAACCAGGTATTAAATTGTTTAAAACATTGTCGATAATCAAAAGTGATTACTGCAAATGCGGTATTCGCAATGAAATATGCCACTAAATTAGAGGTTCAGTAGTTCCAACCGAATTGTGGATTGCATTGTATATAGAAGCAACTCATGATTGGCATTGGTAAACGAATTTGAGACAATATGTTTGTTTTCCTAACACGATATTTAAATTCAAACTTAACACTCAACAATTATAAGTGTTTGTGGTGTAGTGGGTAGAGAGTTTGCCTTTTACTCCGAACTTCCGAGTTCAAATCTCGGAAAAGACAAACACAAAATATTTTTTTTAACTAAACTAAAATGTTCAAATGATTAAATAGCAAATATGGCAATGAATATTAAAAGTAATTGTGGTGCAATCAGTAGGATCTGAAGGCCACGGTTCAATACCAGAATAATTTCAATAAAATTTTGTGGAACGCAATAATATTTATTTGGATTGTAATATTGGGTTAGGCAACTAAATATTAGCTTTCACGACTAAAAACATAATTTAGCATTTCTATAGTTGTCGTAACCGCCAGAATTCGATAAACAACAAATTCGGTGGCGACAACTGAGACTGTTTTCTGGGTGAATAACTGCACAAATTATGGAAAGGAACATTTTGATAACTCTTTTACATACACCGAAAATCGTTACCCAGTGGCGAAACCTCCCCCTTCTACCCTACATGGGTATGGGAAATAAAGGTTATTTAAAGAATCTCTTATATAAATGAATATAAGTTTTAAATGTATATGTAAGTGACGTTAACATACATGAAATCAAAAATTAAACAACGAAGTAACAAAATTTAAGCAATTATATTCAAGGACAATGAAAAAAGTGGATGCAAATATAACAATATATATATATATATATATATATATTTATATATATGTAGTTTGAATAAAGCTAGTCTATAAAATATTATAACCGTGAAGCCATTAAAAAGATTTAAAATTTAAACTGTATGAACAAAACATGGCTAGCAAACATAATCAACATTGTTATAAATTTTGGTCATGTAAGGAAACAAAACGACGTACAGACAGACCTAAAAGCCAATAAAGTAGCGTAATAATCACAAATAAAGTAAAATTTATTGTGAAAATAAGTAATGAAAGAAAAGCAAAAGGGTTTACATAATTCAAATCCTTTTTGCTCTACATACAGGATAGTTAAAGATTAACATATGAAAGAAGCCAAAAACATTTCTTTTGGTAAATAAAACAGCCACCCAACATTAGTCTATAAAAGGCCTGAGATAAGTTCAATGTATATCTAAGATTCACTATAGTTTTGAGATTGCCGTGAATGGTATGAAATAATGTAACAAATTTTAATAGCCTTTTTAATAAAATATAGAAAATAAAAATAACAAGCTTAGTGTATAATTTTACAATGCCTTTTTTGAGATGCATTAAATTTGAAAGGGGTTTATATTAAGAAAATTGTAGTAGACCTTCTAAATAAAACAATGAAATTGAACACATTTTCTAACTATCTCGGGATTAGCTTAGAGACACTATGTTCGTATATACAATTTATGAAAACTACCAGACACCAAAATACAAACACACAATTACATATGAAGTCCTTTTTATATATGTGTATGTATGTTGGCTATAAACTAGTATTAGCTGTAAAC
Organism: Delia radicum; assembly: GCA_021234595.1. Taxonomy (NCBI): domain Eukaryota; kingdom Metazoa; phylum Arthropoda; class Insecta; order Diptera; family Anthomyiidae; genus Delia; species Delia radicum. The sequence goes on from CM037852.1 coordinate 200,847,837, forward strand.
TACGTTTAGATTGTTTGATATATCATGCATTCCTTAAAAAAAAACCCGAAAAAATTGTAATAAATATCAATTTAAAAATGCAATTAGATTTGCCGAAAAAATGCATGTTTATTTGAATATATATTTTTAAATGCATAAGTGTGAAAGAGAGCAAATATTTGAATCGAATGCATTTTGAATCAGAGAAATCTGATGACAACTTTCAAAATTAGAGCTCTTCAAATGGTATACTTTTAAACAGGGATGGCAGTCAATACCGCTAAATAACGTTATCGATTCAAAACCCTTTCAACTGACTATTGCTATCCCGTTACAGAAATAATTGAAGTGCTGTTATATGTAAAATACCGTTATCGATATAACTAAAATACCAATATCATTAAAATATTGTTACCGAAGTAACTAAAATACCGTTACCGAAATTATTGAAATAGCGTTATCTTTAATAGACCGTTACCGAAATAGTCTAACAAAATCAGAAAAAATAAACGCTGTAAATAAATATATTTTCCCAAAGTTTGATCATAAACTAGGTAGTCAGTAGAATTCGGACATAATGGGCTAAAATTATCGATGTGCATTGAAACTACATGTAGTGCGATTCAGTAACTTGTTTTAACGATAATCGAATCGTTTAAAAAAGTAAACAACAAAATTATTGACTTTGATATTCAGTAACTTGTTTTTACGATAAACGAATGTTTAACCCTCTAACAGGTAAGGATGACTCAGGGTAGCCTTCATAAAATTACCACAAATGTGTCAAATGAGCGTTTTATACTTATAAAATAATATATTCTGATAGAAAATTAAATTTGCTAAATATATTGCGAAGAAGAAATTTTAGGTGTGACGTCCACGGTTTGGAAGCGAGAAAGCTTTAAAATCAAAATTTCGTAAAATTTCAAAAACGAATAATTTAAAAAGAAATATAGTTTTCAAAATCTAAAAACCCAATTTAAGTTGACTAAAAACTCTTAATAATAAAATTAAAGAAGATTGAAGTTTTATCTTTAATAACAAGTCCTTACTTTAGTCCAAGGACTCAAAGGATTTTATCATGATTAATCTAAATGACATCGTATTAACTTATAAACTAACAAACGGATCTTTATGAAATTTTGCAGAAAGAAGACATTAAGTATTAGTAGCAAGCTTTAAGTTTGAACAATATAAATTGAAGTTTAGATACTTTTTCTCCTAATTTCGCTTTTCCCAAAAAGCGAAAATCGCGATAACTTCTTAAAGAGGAGCAGAAAAAAAATAGTTTTTCGAGAGTGGTTATATCTTAGTAAGGGAAATATTTTTTGTCCAAAACTTCTCTTTTATATGCTTTAGTTTTTAAAAATGCACCCCAAAATATTTTGGCTCATATCGCCTAAATTAGGCAGAACTTATTATTTGTTTTTCGAGTGGAGCACATGGTATGAATTTCGTTGCAAAACATCGTTTGCCAGTTAGAGGGTTAACAAAGTAAGCAACAGAATTAACGATTTGCCTTTCATTTACATTTTCACACGATATTCGCTGTTGTTAAAGTCAGCTGTTGTGGTTATCTAAACAACAACAATTTTTGTGTTATTTATTCAATCGAGAAAAAGTTAAATTTTTAAATAGAAAAATAGAGTTGTCGACAATCGTTAAGGTGTACTTAGTGAATCACTTAATCGTTAGTGCAAATAACAAAAGTTGTCGATATAATTTGCGATTGTCGGATCGTTAAAAATTACTGAATCGCACTACTGAATAACTAAAATAACGTTATCCTAAAAACGCCGTTACCGAAATAACTGAAAAATCTTTATAACTAAAATAACCGTTACCCGCAAAAATATATATGATTTATTATCCGCCCAACGGCGGATAATAAATCATACAGTCATTTTTATGATAATGTATGATTTATTATCTGCTTGTGGGAAGCAGAGCTGAATGCTACCGGACGCGTCATAGGTTGCGGATAATGATACGTGCCGTAGATATGCGGTGTAGCTGCCATTGGCGGCCGCGGACAGTCAGCGGGTTAGAGAAGAGAGTCTCGGAGAGACATAGGTGGCACTGTGTTCTTAATAAATTCCGAGCGCCTGTGAGGCTCTAACCGACGTGGTGAGTAACTGGCGCCATCAAAAAACCAGTAAGGCCAAACTTCAGAAGGCAACGGGAAACCACTGAAGATTTTTCAAATTGCCATGTTAATTACATACATTATGAATAACGAAAATAACCAATGGCCCTCAGTCTCCGGCAATTCGAGGGTGCTAAGAATCCCCGGAGGTAAAACCAAACATGTTTTGAAAATTGGAACGTGGAATGTTCGTAGTTTGTATGAAGATGGAAAACTAGAAAATACGGTAAAGGAAATGCAAAGATTAAAAATTGATATACTTGGCGTTAGCGAAACCTGGTTGAAGCAATCAGGACAAAAAGAATTTAATGGTGTTAAGCTGTTCCACTGCGGAAACGACACTCCACAGCACAGACGTGGTGTTGGGCTATTCGTCTCTCCAAAAGTGTGACAGAATTCGTTCCTCTTTCTGATAGAGTTGTGCTGCTAAAACTGCATTCCAAGCCCGTTAATTTTAATGTTATACAGGTTTATGCCCCAACATCAGATAGCAGTGATAATGACATCGAAACTTTCTACTCGGAAATAAACAAAGTTTTAAAAGCAACCAAACCACATGATATAACCATTGTTATGGGAAATTTTAATGCCAAAGTCGGAAATGTTGCTACTCCAAATATAACTGGAAGGTTTGGACTAGGGGACAGAAATGATAGAGGCAGCCGCCTAATACAGTTTTGTCAAGAAGAAAAATTTAAAGTTACTAACACCTATTTTTGCCATCCCCCAAGGCGTTTATATACGTGGAAATCTCCCCAGGACTCAGCTGACACCATAGTAAGAAATCAAATTGATTATATTTTAATAAATCAACGTTTTGGCTCTTCTTTAAAAACGCATCGACTTATCCTGGGGCCGATGTTCCATCAGACCACAATTTACTTGTGGCTAATATAAAATTAAAACTATCTTCAGTAAAACGACAATCGAAACCAAAAGGTCTAAATCTAGATAAACTTAAAAACGATAGAATCAAACAAAATATTTCTATAAATATAAATCAAGAACATTCTAATGTGATAAATACTAATGATAATCCTATTAGTCTTTGGGACCAGGCAACAAAGGTTATGAACGATGCGGCAAAGCAAAGCCTGGGTGTTAAAAGGCGCCGTACAAAAGAAATGTGGATAACGGAAGAAATTCTTGACTTGATGGAAGAAAGAAGAAGACATAGAAATATAAATGATGAAGAATATAATCGTCTTAATAAATAATACGTTCAAAAGTACGCAATGCAAAACTTACATGGATTAGAACCCAATGCGAAGATATAGAACAATTGCAGAGAGTACATGATGATCTAAATTTACACAAAAAACTAAAAGAACTATGCACCAATCATAAAAACGTTAATTCAACCATTCTTTTAAATAAAGAAAATCAAATAGTAACCGAAAGTAATGAGAAAATAAAAATATCGGAACAATACATTAATGAGATTTTTAATGATTCCACAAGGTCTATTACTCCCGAAGACCTTAATGCTACAACATTTTCTGCAGACAGTGAGCTTCAAATTACAAAATCAGAAATCATAACTGCCATAAAATCGTCAAAAAATAACAAAGCTGTTGGTTGCGATGAACTTCCATCTGAAACTGTAAAGCTAATTAACGATAACGGCATTGATGTCTTATTAAACGTTTTTAACCACATCTACAATAGTGGCGAATATCCAGATAGTTGGATAAAATCTACATTTGTGGCACTCCCAAAGAAAGCCAATGCTAGAATTTGCAAAGATTTTAGATTAATATAAGCTTAATGAGCCACACGCTTAAAATATTTTTAAAGGTGATACACCAAAGAATATATAACCAATGCGAAAACGCAATGGGTCGTACACAATTCGGATTTAAACACGCCATGGGTACTCGCGAAGCCTTATTCAGTGTCCATGTTCTTGTTCAAAACTGTAAGGATGTCAGGAAGGATGTTTTCATGTGCTTTATAGATTATGAAAAAGCTTTTGATAGAGTACAACACAATAAGCTAATTGATATTTTGAAAACATTGGGCATCGATCACAAAATAATTAGATGCATCCAAAACCGTTATTGGAATCAGACGGCAGAAGTCCGTGTAGGAGATATTGTTACTCGCAATATCTCAATAAATAGAGGCGTTAGACAGGGTTGTATCTTATCACCCTTATTATTTAATGTTTATTCAGAGCAAATATTTGGCGAAGCTATTGATGACATAGAACTGGGCATCAAAGTAAATTTCCAATATATAAACAATATTAGATATGCTGATGACACGACTTTAATTGCTGATAATTTACAAGATCTACAACATCTTCTCGATCAAGTCTGTCATTACAGTAAACAATATGGTCTCGATATAACATTTCAAAGACTAAATTTATGATCGTTAGTAGAGGAAATAATGCACCCTACGCAAGTTCATCTATGAATATAGATAACAAGCAAATAGAAAGGGTATACAGTTTTAAATACCTTGGATGTTGGCTCAATGACAGCTGGGACTGTGATAAGGAAGTGAAATGTCGCATAGAAATGGCCAGAAGTGCTTTCTGCAGGTTCAGAAAGATTTTAAGTAGCCGCGATATCAACATCAACCTAAGAATTAGGTTTACAAAATGTTACGTTTGGTCAGTCTTGCTGTATGGTGTAGAAACATGGACACTTAAAGTTGATACCATGAACAGACTCGAAGCATTTGAAATGTGGTGCTATCGAAGAATCTTAAGTATAAAATGGACCGATAGAGTAAGAAACGAGGAAGTATTACAGGCTTTGAACAAAGACCGTGAGCTCTTAAAAACATCAAGCGTCAAAAACAGCATACCTCGGTCATATAATAAGGGGACCAAAATATGAATTGCTACAGCTCATTATCCAAGGAAAGATTGAAGGAAGACGTGGAATCGGTCGCAAGCAGTTATCATGGCTCAGAAATATAAGAAATTGGACTGGGTTACGAACAATGAATGATCTTATAAACACTGCTAGAAATAGAGATGATTTTTTAACTATAATTAATAATATTAAATAAATGTACATTATAAAAATGTATTTAGAATACTTATGTAATATTTTAGAATATTTAAGTAATGCTCGAAAAAATATGTAACATGTAAAAAAAAAAAAAAAAACTAAATGTATATAGTCGCTAAAATCCAGAAGTGGATATGCAAATAAAGAAGAAGAAAAATATCGATGTTGAAATAAGAAAAATACCTTCAAGGCTAAAAAAAAACCCGTTAACGAAATAACTGAAATATTGTTAGCCTTAAAATACCGAAAACGATATAAATAAACAAAAAAAGCGTTACTCTTACCGATACCCTCATCAAATCGGTTACCATCCATGCTTTTGAATTTTTTTGAAAATTGAACCCGTGAAAAAATTTAAAAACTAAAAAAATAATCAAATTTAAAAACCTCTGTCAATATCAATGTGGATGTATCAAAGAACTCATGATATAAGTGTTTTATGGACAAGTGAGTTGCAGGCAGCGTAAGAATCTTTGTCTGAGCTCACGATTTATGAAATTACTATAAATAACCAAATTAGCAAAATGGCTGTAAATATTTTGTATGTAGCGGGGTAAAAGATGTCAAGCATATTTTTTGGCTGGTGTTGAATTTCTCATGAAACTCAAATTGTTTGTAACATTAAAAAACTATGGGATTTCATAGTTTAAAGACCCTCTAGTTTGTACACAAACAGTTGTAATTCGTATAGATTTTATGTGGCGTGTAAGGTTTATATTTATATTAATGCTTTTGTTTCTTTTTCATTTATTTGAAAATAGTATTTCTTTCGTACCCACAAAACAAATGAATACAAGACATAAGTAGCCATCAACCAAAAAAAGCAACCCAACTACACAATTTATAGTATTTAATACAATAGTGCACATATTTTTCAAATTACTTACATCGGCGGGCAAAACAAAATATTTTAAAGAGTGACGATGATTTTAAACTTAATTTATTGATTATAAACAAAATTTTAATAGTGATCACGGAGTTAACAAGATTAACAATAGAGAATACAATTACCTTTAAATTGAGATATATTTCGTTCAGTTAATATATATTTAACTCAATATTGTCCAGCCCACGCCACTCTAGGTAGGAAGTTGGAATTATCCCCATAGGTTCCTCCTCCAGAGTAGACGTCGCATTGTGGCTCAAGAACTAAAATCCTTGGTCAAAACCTTAATGTTTTGTTGTCACCGATTTACAAAATTTAAATGTCATTTGATAGTAATGATATTAAAATTAAGGGTGTGTTAAAATATTTCGAATTGTGGGCGTGTCAAGCTGTTGAACAGAAAATTGTTTTATATTCTAGAAAAAGGTTATTTTTTTAATATATTAATTAAAAAAAATCCTATTTCTAGGAAACTATCATCGAGAACAAGCTGCACTTATTTTTTGCTAGTTTGGCAGGACTGTACACAGAATTAAAAATCATAATATTTATGAATATTTTATGAAAAATTTGTACTAATATAAGAACTTTTTCATCAAATTTATACACTCATTCAAAAATTATTAGGTTTAAAATATCAAATCGTTATTTAGGAAAAATTTCATACATATTACTTAATATTTAATAAAAGTACACAATAAATTTGCTAATGTACGAAGTGTTAATACTTATGAATTAGTTCATAATTGCATAAATTTTCAGCTTTATTTTGTATTTCTATACTTGTTCGTAGCCCAATGTAAATTCTTATAGTTGCAATATAATCATGCATTTATATAAGCAAACAATTTGACTAAAAATCAGATAAAATACCGTTATCGATTCAAAACCGCTTCAATTGACTATCATTATCCCTAAGATTCAGCTACCAAAATAATTGAAATAACTGTAAAATACCATTACCGATATAACAAAAATATCAATAACGAAATAACTAAAATACCGTTATCGTTAAAATACCCAATACCGAAATAATTGAAATATCGATATCTTTAAATATAATTACCGAAATAATCTGAAAAGATCTAAGAAGAAAAATCGCTGCAAATAGATATATTTTCCCAAAGTTTGATCATAACCTAGCCAGTCATTGAAATTCGTTTTATAATGGGGCTAACAATATCGGTGTGCATTGACATAACCTAAATAACAAAAATAAAATTACCCTTAAAATACCGTTACCGCAATAACTGAAAAACCGTCATTCCTAAAAAAAATATTGTTACCGAAATATCTAAAATAGCGTTACCACTAAAATATCATACCGAAATAACGAAAATACCATTAACGCTAAAAACCGTTACCGAAATAACTGAAATATCGTTACCCTTAAAATACTGTTACCTATAATCGCATCGAATCGGTTACCATACATGCTAAAAATGAATTGGAAATTTTAAACATATTTTTTATGTTATGAATTGTTTCATACTAAATATGTATGAAATGTCTTAAATATTAAGAAAACGGCGAAACGAGGGCGGATCAATAAGTCAGTGACTTTTCGAACTTTCCTCGTAGTTATATGAAATACAACACTGTTCCCATCAAGTACCACCTGTTAATAGACTACTTTCAAATTTGAGCAAGTTCCGTCATTTACTTTGCGTTTAAACACCTGTTCAAAACATACGACCTCGGGGATTTTTAAAAAATGAAAAAAGTGAATTTCGAGGGCTCATTAACATTATTTTTTGCGAAAAAAAAACCGTCAATCAAACCAAGGAAAAGCTTGATAAATACAATGCGTACTCTGCACCATCGATTTTTTTTTTTCAATGGTAAAAAAGTGGTTTACTGACTTTCGTTGTGATCGCACAACTACAAATGAGGCTGAACGATCTCGACGGTCAATTGAGGCCAATTCACCCGAAAATGTTGAAAAAATCCACGATATGGCGTTGACCCGACCGAAGAGTAAAAGTACGGGTTATTGTTGATCCCATAGGTATTTCATATGGCAGTGTGGTTTCGATTTTAAATGATCAGTTGGGTTTAAGAAAGCTGTCTGCAAAATGGGTGCCGCGTTTCCTCTCAATTGACCATAAACGCAATCGTGGCCAATAAGGTGATGGCAACAGTTTTTTTGGGATGCACGCGGGATCGATTACCTTCAAAGGGAAAAAACAATAACCGGCAAATATTATGCCAACTTATTGGACCGATTTAACGAGGGATTTAAAAAAACGACTCCATATGGCCAAGAAATGCCTATTTTATGGACCTCGAAAAATCCTATTTCTTGGAAGGGATACAAAAATTGAGAAACGTTGTACTAAGTGTATTGAGCAAAAAGGAGATTTTGTTGAAAATAAAAAAACTGTGTTTCATTCAAAAAGTCACGGACTTAGTGATCCGCTCTCGTAGTTTAAATAGCATGTTTTTAGAATTCTAAAATTTTGTAGGGAATTAAGAATATGCACCTACACTAAAATAAAAGCAAATCAGCAAAACATTTTTCTGAGTCAACAAAATTTTTGTCAGGAGGGTGCATGCATAAAAATTGCTAATGTCAGAAAATCTTTTGATGAAAATCAGTGAGCTGATTTTTAGCAACAAAATTAGTAGATTCAGCAAAATTTCTGATATCACTTAGTTCATTAAAAATTAAAAAGTTCTTGCTAAATGTTAATAAATTTTATTCTAAATATTAGCAGGATAAAAAACTGAAAAAATTTGTAGAAAAGTTATATTTTATTTATTTGCTGAAAATCTTAAACATATTTTTGTGATTCGTTTATTTAATATTTTAAAATACGTAGAACTAAATACTCGTATATATAACATAAACAGAATTATCTTTCAACTACTTACATCAATTGTTGTCTTAAACATACAACTCTTTTATTGCAATAATAAAAACGAAACATAAAAATTACCTATGATGTGTGTCCTTGTCTTTCACTATAGTCTGTCTACCTGAACGTATATTTGTTTGCAATTTAACCACACTTGATTAATAAAAACTTTAAAGATTTAGTTTACAAATACACATTTACTTTTATTAAATTTAAATATTTTATTTTATCTCTAATTTAACTAATAGACAATTACTTTGACAAGCCGGTGATAACACAAAATTAAAGTTTTTTTAATGTGAACATTACATAATTTACTTTACATTAAATTCTACAGATACATTGCGTTGCATAACTATAACTACAAATTATTTTTGTTATTTTTTCTAATATTACAAAAATTGTATTAAAGTGTGATAATTGATCTCTTATTGTGTAAAATTTGAGAGATTACTTATTTGACTTAAGAAAAAAAATTGCTGAAAAATTTCTTCTGTCTGGAAATGTTTATAGGTACAAATTTTAAGTGAAGGCAGTGAAGACAAGAAAAAACAAATTTTAATATATTTAAAGCTAAGAAATATTATAAAAAAATCAAGAACAAAAAACTTGGGAAAAAATACCCTTTTTACAGGAATTTAAAGGAAAAACTAATGTTTTATGAGTAAAAATCTTTACAAAAGCAACTTAAAGCCCAAAAATCTGAAGAAAAACTTTTTTAAACTCAAAATCCGAAAAAGGGGAAAAAACAAAAAACTTAACAAAGCGATTTTGTCTTCACAGTTTTTTATTTAAAATTGAGAGAACCCATGCAAATATTCCAAAAAAATCATATTTCGCTGAAGTTTTCAGATTGCAAAATATTCGAGTCTAAATACCGGTTACTCGAATAACTCGAAAACCGATCTTTTTGAAAACCCGGTTTTAAAAAACCTGAAAAATAGAAAAAAACGGTTTATCGAATAATTCGGAAACCCATTTTGACCCATAAAGTTTATATATTCTTGATCTTTATAAAATTAAAACCCAATATAGAGATGTCAGTCTGTCTGTTGGGCGATCATGGTGCGATACCCCAAGCGAGTGTCTTATTTTGACGTAGATTAATAAACATCTTCGCAAAAAGTCAGAATTTTTTTTACCTCAAAAAATGTATTTACCACTAAATATTATTTAACCACAAAAATAGTTTTTCACCACGAAAAAGTTTTTATGTCACCTCGATAATGTTTTCTCGTTTAAATTTTTATATTATTTTGCTCTTTCTTGTCTCTAAATTTGTATTGTAATTTTCTTAATTTATGATGGACTTACTAATTCTATTGAGGTTTTTGCTTGTTGCTGTTACTAAAAGTTTCTGACAAAACTAAAATTTTCCCCACAGCTGTTGAAAACAAACAAGTTGTTTTGTATTGAATTGTAAAACCGTCGTCTTAACCACAAAATAAGTGCAAATAAAATTGTGGCCAATTACCACTTAACCTCGTATATGCCACACATACAATCTCTATTTTACATTCATACATGACATGTGTTGTTACCACATTCGAATGGAACATAAAACTCGTAAATACCAAATATTATGGAGCGCGGTGTAAAAACAGGCAAATATAAGACATATCCATACAATAATATATTATAGTTATTATTATTATCATTCGTTTTGAATTGTACTACCAACATTACAAGGACTTATGTTTTATTTTTTTATAGACACAAGGTTGATAGGGAAATTATTGTTCATAAAATACACCATTTCCAAAAAATGTTGCATTTTATTTTTTTTACATTTTTTTACATCACAATTTTGCAAATGTTTTCAGTTGTTGACCATGAATATAGAGATGTTATTATCCGGAGTATTACATCTCTATATTCATGGTCAACAACTGAAAACATTTGCAAAATTGTGATGTAAAAAAAAAATGTAAAAAAAAATAAAATGCAACATGATGTTATTATCAGGAGTATTTACTTAACCTGTCTATGCCGGTTATTGAGGGCGTAACGGTTGGCTTCTCTAGCAGTGTTAAGTATCTTGGAGTGACTCTTGATAGCTCCCTCACCTGGAACGAACATCTTGACCACGTCTCCAAGAAGGCCACTAGGGCATATTATGCCTGCCAGAGGCTTTTCGGGAGAACATGGGGCCTAAGGCCACAAATGGTCTACTGGTCGTTCAATACTATTGTTAAACCGATGATCACCTATGCTGCCCTTGCATGGTGGCCAAAGTTGAACAGAGTAAGGCAAGGGATGCTCTTAAGAGAATCTACCGTCTTGCGTTGTGTTGGCATTACAGGGGCCGGCTGAACTTGCCCGACGGATGCCTTGGGGGTTATGCTGGGGGTTATGCTGGGGATCCCGCCATTGCATATTTCTGTAATGGAGGTTGCCAGTATGGGTTCCTCTAGACTTAGTGAATTCGGTGGCATGAGGGGGAGGCGACCTAAGGGGTCACATGAGGATCGCGCGAATCCTAATAGATGACCCAATTTCTAAGGTTGCGGACAAAGTGTCACCGGAGTGGATCTTTGATAGATATTTTGATGTGTTATTGTTTGACAGAGACATGTGGACCAATCAATCCTGGGAACCGGAAGATGGTTCTCAGGTGTGGTTCACTGATGGCTCTAAGCAGTCGAATGGGAACACGGGTGCGGGGCGTCTTCGGACCAGGCTTCCAGCGTGCCTTACCTATGGGTAAATATCCGTCCTTTTTTCAGGCGGAGATTTGGGCCATTTGTGTCTGTGCATTGGAATGCCTGCGAAGGGGAACTCGCAGATCTCGCATCTACATTCTTTCTGACAGTCAGGCTGCACTGAGGGCCTTAATGGCCTATAAGGTGTCGTCCGGGTTGGTCATGGAATGCATTCAGACTCTAAATAGGCTCTGTAGAGGCAACTCTCTAACCTTAGGGTGGATTCCTGGTCATGAGAGGCATGAGGGCAACGAGAGGGCAGATTGTCTTGCCAACCGCGGGGCCCGAAAGCCCTTTATTGGTCCTGAGCCATTCTGTGGAATACCTGCGGGGTATGTTAGGGAAAGGCTCAGGGCATGGAGAGAGTCTGAATTTTCTGGTTACTGGGAAAACTCTCCTGGTCAGCGCCAGGCTAAAAGATTGATCTCTTTTTCCAGAAGGGGGTCGAGGCGACTCTTGTCGCTGAAAGGGGGGTTTGAGGACCCTGGCGTCGTACTTAACTGGACACTGAAATCTCAGATACCATCTGCACAAGAAGGGTCAATCGGACACGGATTTGTGTAGGTTTTGCGAGATGGTGTCTGAGGCCTCGGAGCATGTTCTCTGCGAATGTTCCAGGCTTTGTGATAGGAGACTTAGGTTTCTAGGTGATCGCTTCATTTCGCCTTCCGACATCGCGAACATTTTGCCTAATAGGATAATTGGCTTTATAGGTAGCTTGAATCTGTAGGTAATCTTAGGCAGCACAAAAGACCTACATTGGTCGCGGTGCATAGTGCCTTCTGATCTAATCTAATCAGGAGTATTTAAAACATGTCCGAACCCTGATATTTTCAAATAATACTTAAATTTTGTGTTTTAAACAAAGTCGCAATTATAGCCTGAAAGTATTTGGAAGATATGTTGCCAAGAGATTATTGTGATAATATTTTACCGATATTTCATGGATTTTTTCATCTAGACGATAACACAGTGCAACAGTGATACATGGACATGGCATTATAGGTTCGATTCTACTATCAAAAGGTAGTAAAAATTTTTTTTTATCTGCATCCAAAATTCCGAAAATCATTTGGCCCTCAAAAAAAAGTGTCACCAGTTTTTGTCCAACAGCTTATTCGGACTTTGTTCTACCGCTTTAACTATATTTGACAATAACGTAGATAAGAATCCGATGAACAACATTTTAATAACATTTTATGCGAAAAACATAGGAAACTTTTTTTGGAAAAACATAGGAAAAAACTATTTGTTTTACTTTTTTTTAGCACAACTTTCAGGGACTGCTGATTTTTCACTAACAATATTTGTTTGAATTGTATATGGTAAAGATGAGCAACTTTTGTGAACATAGCAATACAATCAATCGAAACGTGTATAGGCAGCCTAAATAACTTATAAAGAACACTCTGTACCTTAAAAATGGAGTATTTCAATTTTATACAAACGACTCATTTTTCGATGCCCACCGATTTTGATAAAATTTGAAGAGTATGTTTGCCAGTGAACGCATATTTCTAAAAAGATTTTTTTATTTTGAAAAATGTGGCAACCCTGAAGCTTTAAAATATAACTGGCAAACATACTCATTAAATTTTATCAAAATCGGAGACCATTGAAAAATTAGTTGTTTAAAATAAAATGGAAAACGCTTTATAATCGAATCAAACGATAATTTTGAAGGTAAATTTGTTCAATGGACTTTTAGCCACATTATTGCAAAATATAGTTAAGCGGTGTCAGCAATCCTGAATTAGCTGTTGGACAAAACTTAAGACATATTTTCTCAAGAGGCCAACTGATTTTTGGAGGCACAAAAAAAAACTTAGTCACCAATCTCGCCAAACTGTGAATAAATTCTTGATTAAATTAAAATTAATACCATACCTTGTTTCACTCAAAAACTAAATTCATTTAAAGAAGTAATTAGGTAGCGGAAGCGGTTATAGATACTCCAATATACCTTATTATGAGTAAGGCTTAATCCTTACTTTAAATTTACACTCAGAGATCTTCTGCTTTAAAATATGTAGATGTTTGTTTCAGTTTCTTTATTTTTAATGTAAATGTCAGTCATTTCTAGAACAAATTAAATTGCTTACTACTTACTACTTACATTTAAAAAACAAACCACATCAAATTACTGTTTTATGATTTTACATTAATTTTTTTACAGTAACTACTGTTATTTAAAAAAACAAATGTTTGTTTATTTTTTACTAACATGTGGTTAATTTTTACTACAATTGTGGTTCATTTTTTAAACATAAAAAAACAAATGACAATGTTAGTTGAATTTACTAAAATGTAATTCGTTTCACATTGCTGACTTATTTTAGTCCAAAAAATAAGTCTATTAATAAATAATTTACTAAATATTGAAACTTTAGATTTTAACAAAAACTGAAATTGTTATCTTCCTATTAGAATTTCCCAAGTTTTTGTTTGTACCAATAGTGCTAATTGGCATTCTTTTGAAAAATGCCCAAATCTATGTGTTATTTCTTTTCCAAATATACCAAAAATTTTATGGCATGTTTAAATAATTTAAAAAATATGTTTATGCATTTTTATCAAATCCGTGGTTAATTTATAATAACAGGCTAAAGTAGTTTAATGACATCCGATGAAGTTAGAAGTCCTTAGTTAATTAATTTTGATTTCGCACACCTACACTCAGGGAACTTCTGCTTTAAAAATATGTAGTTGTTTGGGTTGTAATACAGTTTCATTATTTTTAATGTAAATGTAAGTCATTTGTAGAACAAATAAAATTTTTAACTAACATTGTAGTTCATTTAAAAATCAACTCACATCAAATGACTGTTTTATGATTTTACATTAATTTTTTACAGTTGTTTTTGTTATTTAAAAAAATAAAAAAAAAATTTTGGTTTATTTTTTACTACCATGTGGTTCATTTTTACTACAATTGTTAGTCATTTTTTGAACATTAAAAAACAAATGACAATGTTAGTTGAATTTAATGAAATGTAAGTCGTCCTTTTTTTTAAATGAAATTTCATTTGTTTTTGACTACAATTGCAGTCGTCTTTACCAACATAATTTCCTAAGTGTACACTGATAGAATTTTTCTTTGTAATATTAAAGAATATCGTTCATTAACTTGGATTCATTGATTTAATGAATAATTTTCATTAAATTAATGAAAAATTCATTAAGTGTTATCATTAAAAAAATGTTATCATTTTATATAATTTTTTTTTTTGTACACCAAACATTTAGTTATATCAGATTTTAAAAGGAGGCGCTTCAACTATTGCAAAAAGCTATTTGAAAGCAAAAGTCTAAACAAGCTCATCATTTTGTTTTGGTTATTTAGATCAATCGGTAACGCGGAACAGTTTACATGTTTTTGAGTTCAGGGAGATGTCAATAAAACAGAAATGTAAAATAAATAAATATAAAAATCGAAATAAATATGAGTTTTTTCCATTATAATTCATTTGATGAAAATATTTCATTAATCCAATGAAAGTTTCTTTGGGGACTTTTTAATGAAAAAAATCATTGTATTAATGATGGATTTCATTAATACAACGCACAAAACTCTATCAGTATAGTTCAAAAGTGACTCAACTCAAAATTTTTCATTTTTCAGAAATCCAAAAAAAATATTTGCAACTTCATACCAATTGAAACATAAAGAAAGACATAACTATTTTTTTAGCGATTTTTAAATTTATTAGATACATTCTCTTGAATGAACTGAAATTGGTTTTGGAAATGGTGTATGTAGTTTATAGTTAGTTTTTTTTTTTATTATGCGGTTTAAGTTTATTAGAGAGTATATTGTTGATTGCAAACTGTCACAATAACGTTTATTTGCTGTCTTCGACTATAAAAAGATGGCTAAAGTTTAGATTTGTTTGCCGTTATTATTATTGTTTATTGCAGTTTTTTTAATAGAAATTTCTTACGTTTTTATTAAGTTTAAGATTTCAATTTTAAGACTTAAACTAAATTTAATGTTTTATTTTATATACATCGTGGTGTAATTTGTTACCAATAAATCTGTGCTGATGAAGAAACAACAAAAAAAAAGTAATTTATTTCTAAATTGAAACGATTAAATGGCAATTGGAAACGCATTTCGCAATGTGACACCTAAAACATTTAAGAAACTTTATATAACATGGATAAGCGAAAGCAGGAACAACATGAAAACAACCTTAATAACACCCCCTTACAAAACACTTCAAGCACAATAAAATTTATAATGGGTTAAGGATGGGCCCTCTGTTGTACTCTCATGATTACATCATCATATTCTTCGATTATATTACAACATGGGAGGGACATTAACTACGTAGTACCAATACCAGATTTTTTTTTTTTTTTTTGCTTCTATCGATTACCCCCTTGGGTAAAATTTATTTGCTGTCATTGCAACAAGAAATTCGTTAATACATTTCATACCCCAAAAGTATAAGAAGAACCATTTCGTAACATCTTTAAGTTCAAGTTATCGAATGGTAAAAGATTTATTTACAAATGTAGTTGATGTGATGTAGGTTTTCTTAGAAATTATCTATCTTCTGTTAACATTTAAAATCAGTTTTTCTTTTTGTAATTTTATACTTCTTAGTAAATTGCTTAAGTTTTAAGAGGTTGTAGAATCCTTTTTTTTTGTATATACTACAAACAAAACATTTATGTTGCGTTGAGTTTTTTAACGTGTAAATACAAAAATTGTTTCGCACATCACTAATTAAATGTTGTTTCATTTTTGTCTTGTGAATTTTTGCCTTTTAAGTACCGTCTTATTAGTTACGATATCTACAAGGTCCTCCCTTTAAGATATGATTTTAAAGTATATATCGTCAACTTTTTTTTTTTTGCTCGTTGAACATCTAAAAATGTTTTACAGACTTTTTGAAGAAGTTTCAGAAAAACACTGCAACAAATGTAATGTTCAATTTTAAACTAAAGGTTAAAAACTTGGTTTGCATATCATAAAATATACACACAGAGAAAAATTTAGCTGTCTGCTAACTGAAATTCGGTTACTCTAACTCAAATTCAGTTATTACGAATTTCAGCTGGTTGGAACAACTCAACATTAGTTTATACAGCAAAGTTTGTTCAATTCAACTGAAGTTTAGTTGCTTTTGAATTTTAACGTCTTTTTCAGACAATTGCAATTAATACTATAATTAATATGCAATTTTATTTAATTTAATTGTGAAAGGCCTGGTAGAGAAGAATTTTTTTCTGAATCAGACTGCGCAGTTTCTGGTATTGAACCTTCGTCAGTGACCCTGTTTTTTGAATTTTTGAATAATGTAATATTGTTATGTTTTTATTTGTTCGATTGCGTCTATATGAAATTTTCTGTGCATCACAACATCCAAAATATTCAGAAATCTAATGTAAATATCGTTTGAACTAACTGAATTTATAAGTTGTTACCACTAAAATGCACTTTTCAATTCGGTTGACACTATATTTCTCTGCGTGTACTCCCTAATTTTTTGCTGTTTATTTTTACGCAAGTTATTGTAACAAGATAAAATTTCCCAAATGAGTCCGGCAGAAAATGAAAGTAGACCTTTAGCACGAGGGCGGATCAATATGTCCGTCACTTTTCGAACTTCCTCGCTGTTATATGAAATGCAACACTGTCTACTTTTGAGCAAGTTCCGTCATTTACTTTGCGTTTATCAGCTGTTCAAAACATACAACTTCGTGGATTTTTTAAAAATGGATAAAAGTGAATTTCGAGTGCTCTTTAAACATTATTTTTTGCGAAAAATAAATACTATGGAACTCTGCACAATCAATTTCAATGGTAAAAAACTGGTTTACTGACTTTCGTTGTGGTCGCACAAGTACAAATGACGCTGAACGTTCTGGACTGACAATTGAGGTCAATACACCCGAAAATGTCGAAAAAATCCACGATGTGGTGTTGGCCGATCGAAAAGCAAATCAATTGGGTTTTAAGAAAGCTGTCTGCAAGATGGGTGCCGCGTTTGCTCTCAATTGACCATAAACGTAATCGTGTGACAACTTCAAAGGATTGTTTGGAGTTGTTTAGCCGCAATTGGAATGAGTTTTTGCGGCGTTTTGTAACCGTGGATGAAACATGGATCAATTACAACACTCCGGAGACCAAGCAGCAGTCAAAACAATGGGTTTCTCCAGGTGAACCGGCTCCGAAGAAGACCAATAAGTGATGCCAACAGTTTTTTGGGATGCACGCGGGATAATCCACATCGATTATCTTCAAAAGGGAAAAGCAATAAACGGCCAATATTATGCCAACTTATTGGACCGATTTTAAAGAGGATTTAAAAAAACGACCCCATATGGCCAAGAAATTCCTATTTTATGGACCTCGAAAAATCCTATTTTTGGAAGGGATACAAAAATTTGGAGAAACGTTGGACTTAGTGTATTGAGCTAAAAGGAGATTATGTTGAAAAATAATTTTTTTTTTTTTTTTTGCAAAAAAAACTGTGTTTCATTTTAAAAAGTCACGGAACTCGTATATCAAACCCTCAAAGGGCTTTTCGCAGTGAGCTCTTATGATTTTTTATAACTTTAAAGTTGACCTTATTTTTGAGCATTTTTACATTCGGTTGAAAATAATAGTTTAAACACTAATTTTTACAAAGTTATGTGGTCGTAATGTCCTACTAAAAATGAAACTAAAACAAAAAATTTTTTTTTTTGTTATTTTGCATAATATATATCTGACTGACTTTTGAATAGGCTATTGAGAAGTAAATTTATTAAAAAAAAAATTCACAATTAAGAATTAATTTTCTTGTATATTTTATATAAGAAAAAATTCCGATATAACATATGTATATGAAGGACTTCTCTCGGCACCCTTATGTATGGAGTCCCAATCACATAAAAGCACATGTATTTAAGTCAGTTTTAAACATACTCAGAATAGATGGTGATTTTTCGTGTAACATGTTACTGTTAAACATGTTCAGTTTGGTCTATAATTTTATACATAAATCGACTTAAAAAACAACAAAGCTTGCAAGTTAATGAATTTTATTATCGAAATTCATGCTCGGTTAAGAAAGTGCATCGTGCACTTCTTCCAATTTATGGTCAGTTTGGGCGACCTTCTCAGGCGCCTATTTGGAACCTTGTGACTAAACTTACATTGTTATACATTAAACCACCAACACGCATACGTAGAGTGCGGGGCAGATGAAAATATCGCAGCTGTACACGCCCAGTGTTGTTGATGAACGTGAATTATCGATTCGGCTCCGTTTGCAGCAATTGGCCCTCTGTTACTCCACTACGTGGAAACATTTTGGAATGGATTTGGGTGTAAAACCTTTTTAAAATACAGCTGGTGCAAGAATCGAAACCACACGACCTACCACAACGGCTAACTTTTGGTGAATGGTCGCTGGCAAAGTTGGATCAAGATCCAGAAAGCATTGCAAGAACTGGCAATGCATCCCGAAAAATGCACTCTTTGGTGTGGATTATGGGCCGGTGGCATTATTGGAACGTACTTTTTCAAGACGACGAAGGCAAGAACGTTACAGTGAATGGGAAAATTTTTTTTGCCCAAAATGGAAGAGCTGGACTTAGGTCACATGTGGTTTCAACAAGACGGTGCCACATACCACACAGCACGCGAATCCATGGCTCAATTGAGAGGCGACTTCGGTGAATAGTTTATTTCACGTTTGGGGCTGGTCAATTTGCCTCTCAGGTCTATAGAGACAAACCCGCAACGGTGGATGCACTGAAAGTTAATATTGAAGAATTTATTCGTGAGATACTGGTCTAGACGTTGGAGAGAGTATGCCAAATTGGTCACAGCGTATGAACCATTTGAGGCGTAGCCGCGGTCAACATCTACATGAAATCATCTTCAAACATTGAATAATATAGATCGTTCTATCGACTCAAATAAAGATTTCATACATTTCTCTAAATTGTATGTGTTTTTTTAATCAAATCCGAAAGCTCTTAAAAATTCACCCTTTAAAAAA
>CM037852.1:200867533-200888401 GCA_021234595.1 Delia radicum
AAATTGGACCCAGCGTATG
Source organism: Delia radicum (assembly GCA_021234595.1). Lineage (NCBI taxonomy): Eukaryota > Metazoa > Arthropoda > Insecta > Diptera > Anthomyiidae > Delia > Delia radicum. The sequence goes on from CM037852.1 coordinate 200,867,553, forward strand.
AATCATTTGAGGCGTAGCCGCGGTCAACATTTACATGAAATCATCTTTACAGATTGAATTATATAGATCGTTCTATCGACTCAAATAAAGATTTCATACATTTCTCTAAATTTTATGTGTTTTTTTTTAAATCAAATCCGAAAGCTCTTAAAAAATCACCCTTTATACAGATTTCATTGTTTTGTGTGGGCCATGGTAGAGAAAAATAAGCATATTTTTAAAATTCATAACTACATTGTAAATTTTCAATTAAATCAGACTGCAGTTTCTGTTAATGAATCTTCATCAGTGATTCTGATAACACTGTAATACTTGTTATGTTTTCTATTTTTTGATTGCATCTATATATGAAATTGTTTGTGCAAAAATAAGCAGCCTACTAACACTACATGCACTACGCACTACACTTTAGACAGAGCGTTTAGTGCTCTGACCTATAGTCAGGTCGATTTTTGCTGTGACTTGCAACTGTTTTTTTTTTTTTTTATTAAGCTGCAAAGAGTTAGTTACATAATATTCTGAGTGTAGTTTTAAAAATGATTTGTTTCAAAGTGAAGTTTTTTGGTCGTCGAGTAGTGTAATCGATTTTAAATGGTTGGGAAAGCTTTTTAGCAAAAAAAAAATCCAGCTAAAATTTATTTATCCCAAATGAGTGTAATTTTACACGTAACAAAATCTTTGAAATTTTCACAAATTTCTTCAAGTGTATCTTAACATTTTTAAACAACATTTTTTTCTTGTATATACTTTTTTTAGGAAAACAAACTCCAGAAAAAGTTTTCTTTTTCCTTGATTTTTTTATATTTTTTATTAAATAGTAACTATGGTTGGCTTGTGCAACAGTGCGAAAGCAAGTGGTGCTAAATTAACAGTGTAAGTAATTAAATCCTTTGGTAGCTAATGAACTCTCTTCTCGTAAGTAACCGTGAAACTTAAGTACTTACCTTTGTACAACTTAACATTTGATGATGATGATTTTTGCTTCTTTTTTACATCCTTTTTTTCAAATATTTTGCATCATAAGAACTACAAAAATTTATTAAGCAACAAAATGAGCAAAAATTGCTAAAAAAAAATAAAAGGAATAACTACAGGGGGTCTTTTATGCATACGTGTGGGTACATACATTCAAGTCTGAAGATAATATTGCAATTGGGAATCAGTGTTCGGATGACAGTCATAAGGAATAACTTTAGATCTTTAATATAAAATTATAAAAATATCGAACTATAAAATACAATTTCAAACTATAGTTCTTTATACTTAGTGTCCTTAATTCAATATATTTTTTTTTTTTAACCGTTTTAAATTTAAATTTCCTACCCCTGATTTGTTGCCATCAATTAACGGGACATTGCTATTGTCTACGTTACCACCATATACATACATATTCATATGTATATTATTTATAAGTTAGTATGTGTAAATGTTGAAATTTTTAAGTATCATATGCATACGATACAAACGTAATAAATGTATTTTGTTAAGATTTGTGGCAGCTGATAATTTTCCCTTGATAACTGTATAACTTGTCTATAGCTGCAAGCGAGGACATACAAAACTTTTTATTTTATTTTATAGTATTTTTGGCCCGCTATGATTTTTCATATCTTCACCATATTTTCCATATACGAATCTACATATTTGTACATGATAATTTCCAAAACTCATATAAAATCCATACAGAAGCGTATCTAAAACCTAAACAATTCTAGTGTATAAAAAAATACAAATATGCTAACTAAAACCTTAAGATAAATTAGATACTAATGTTTTTACATAACATTGTATGTGCAGGAGTAAAATTATGTTGAAAAGACCAATTTATGATTGTAAAAGGGGTTTGGCTGCAAAAATGGCAATAGTTAAAACAGGGATGCCAGGAGTACACAGAAAAATGTAATGAAGATAAATTATTTGCAAATGCGCGGCTTCCCAAGCCAACTGCTTCGGTACAGGAAAAAGTTTGTCGTATTAATTTCAAACTGACAATATTTGATGTCCCATATTATGCGAATAAAAAATGGAAAAACTTTTAAAATTTTGTCAAAAAGTGGATGAAGTAGGCGTGGTTAAATATTGACAATTTTTGCTCTCAGTTGTAGTAATATATCTAAATTAGAGTTATTACTTTTTGCATTTTTGTGAAACATCAAATTCTTTATCGCATAGTAGTATAGACATTGGAAAAATATTAAGAAATGCTATTGTACTTTTTCGCAATCATTAAAAAATGTCACGTACCAAACGCTTTAAAGTTTTGAATTTTAGTTTTTCTTTTAAGTAAAAAAAATGTCATTTGATTGCAAAGTATTTAGTTGTTTGTTCTCTACACAAATTTGCAATTCTCAACGGATTTTCCTCAAATTGGGCAGGAATAATCCTCGGACCCCAAATTAGATCGTAGTATAGTTTTCATCGACCACACCCACTTCTAAGCTTACTTTTGACAAAAAATGTAAAATTAAAATTTGTTTCACCTTTCTCAACTTTTTTCGTACTTCTAAGAAAGTTTTAACGGATTTCTGTGAAATAACTCACATATATTCTACGTTTCGCGAGGAAGGCCTAAGTAAAAGTTTCATTACCATAGCCCATTTCAATACCGACTTTTGATCAAGAACGTCAAAATCAAAAAATTACACTATCTAAACATATAACCCATTTTCTGTTTGTTTGTTCTATATGCAAATTTGATTTTTTTCAAATTTGTCACGAATAATCTTTGGACCTCAACTTAGATCGGAATATAGTTTTCATCGATCACGCATACTTCTACGCCTACTTTTGACAAAAAATGTAAAATTAATATTTGTTTCACCTTTTTCAATTTTGTTCGTACTTCTAAGAAAGTTTTAACGGATTTCTTTGAAATAACTCACATATAATCTACGTTTCCCGAGGAAGGCCTCAGTAAAAGTTTCATTACCATAGCCCACTTCAATACCGACTTTTGATCAAAAACGTCGAATTCAAAAAATTTCACTATTATTATTAAAGCTTATTTTTTTAATTTGAAAGTATTAAATTCAATCAAAACATTTTAGGAAAAACGTTTTCGTTTTTACAAAATTTTTCCCCCGTATAATATACAAACTGATCTTTTCGCAATATCTTTATGATTCATATTTTTTAAATTTTATTTTATTTTGGCAATAACAAGTCCATTAAAAAAAAAACAAAAAAAAATCCTTAAAGGATAAACTTTTTCGAAACCATGTACTTAAATCAATATGAGACATCTTTATTGATTAAACGCATTGATTTATAGTCGTGAATTGCTACTGAAAGCATCATTGTGTATTCAACATCTTTAAAGCTAAAATAATTTTTAATTTTGTAACCTTATTTCATTAATTTCAAATGAAATATTTAATTTCAAGTTGAACGTAAAATCCTTACTGATTCTGCAAAACACAACAGAATTAAGTCGTCCAGTTCCTAGTGCCCGGGAAACACCGGGCACTTCAGCTAGTTTTATTAATATAAACAAAAAAAAAAATTTCAATTGTTAGGTTTGAGATCATAATTAAAATGTTCATATAGCAAATAGAAAACACTAATTTTTAATAAATGTAAGAGAAGATGAAAAAAATATAGTGTGTATTAGCTCTAGATGGAGCGCGCACTTTCGAGCTAAGCGACTAGGTCATCTTCAGCCATTTTTATTCTAATCCACAACCACAAGAACCACAAGGTTTGAGCAGGTACATATATATATCAACCAACCATAGAAAATCGGTGATGTTAATTGATTACCTGAACAACATGAGTTATGTTCGACAAGTTTAGTCAACAACTTCAAATATTAAAGATTTTTATTTTTTCATCTTCTCTTACATTTATTACCAATAATTGCGTTTTCTTTTCTGACAAAAATTACACTTTCTTTGCACTTTGTCCTCAAATTTCCTTTTTGGTGTTCTTTTCTAAAATAATTTGAACACTCTATGAGGGTACCATGTTGCTTTCTAAAAATATTGCCATAAAAAAGGCAAAAAGTGCAATTTTAGCGCCCTTCACTTATTTACAGGGTTGTTTGTGCTCTGTTTTTATTTTATTTTTTTGAATTATCAAAAGTTGTTTGCCAGAAAATTCTCTCCTTGGCCGCCGATGGGTAGTGTGGTGGCTTCTGATGCTTAAGGTCCCAGGTATAATTTTAGCGCCCAGAAATTATTTACAGGGTTGATTTTGCCCTGGTTTTATCGACTTATCAATCTCATGTGTATATATTACAAAGTTGTTTGTGAGAAAATTCTCACCTTGGCAGCCGAGGGGTAGTGTGATGGCTTCTGATGCTGATGGTCTCAGGTTCAAACCGTCATTGGGCCCCTATTTCTTTTATTTGTTTTTATATTATAATTTAGGATTTTGTTTTATGTTATAATATTTTATTTAATAATTTTATTTTTAATAATTCGTTAAAAAAGAGACAAAATTATAATAACTCCAAATTTTTTGAATGATTTAAGGAAATTAGTTATTAAAAAAATATTTAAAAAAAATGCATTCACTTTGGCTGATATTCGAACCCGGCCTGCCATAACAATATTGCAAACGTTAAAAAAATGCAATATGTAATAAAATTGTGTTCCATTCAGATTGTAAAAATTAAGCATTTTAATGGGGCGAAGGTGAAATGTTTGCACTTTAAAATGTAATACTTTTTTCCAGAAAACAAAACACCATTATTGTTTTCTAATTGTAATAGTAACATTTTAATTATGATTTCAAACCTGATAATTCAAAGTGAAAGGCAATTTTAAAAGATTAACAATATATACAAAAACTATATATTTGTATTCACACACAATAAGGGTTTTACCAACTGGGAATAATGGTATACAAATTCTCGATATATCCGAACAACTAAAAAATTATTAACTCATTTAATGCAACATCATAGATCCTCTGGATATTTTTCAACCAAACTTTAAAGATATATACAACATGACGTCCCCTTAAAACAACGATTATTAAAAATTGCCAAAATTCAAAGTTTCTATAAAGTTTAGTTTTTATTTCATTTATTCATTTAAAATACTCAAAATTATTCAGATATGCATTTTTAACTTCATCTTGTACCACTTTAGTCTGATATCTAAAATGAATCACGAATTTGATAGAATCACAAAAACGTCTTTGATTTGAAGATGTCAATTGCTATTTTTATAATATGTATAACAGTTGTTGTTAAAGAAAACTATATATAAATTGCAAAAAAGATAATTCGAGTTGGTGTTTGAAGCGACTCCTTTCCAGGACATTTTATGAAAATAGCTTATGTTGTCAAAAAGTTAACAAAATTTTAATGCTTTTATTAAAGTTTACATAATTTTCTGAAAAATAGCACTTAAATTTGATTAGAAAATTACTATCTATACTTTTATCAAAAAAACGCTTATCCGTTAGTTTCCTGGGTATAAAAGAGACCCATGAAACTTAATTGTAATTATGATTACAAAATGTTAAACCTTTTAAATTGATAAAAAAAAAAAAATCTCAACTTGATAAAAATAATTAATTTATGTAAATTGATCCATATAGCGTTAGCTTTTAATATTTTTGGAAAAAAATTCGATTTTTTCTTTATTATATTATTAAAATAACAATCGACAAATCGGGCATTCCAAAAAATCTTTAAAATTATTTGAAAAAGTTCGTTTTTGCATTTTTTTCAAATTTGTGGGTCATTTTGGATTATAGTCTAAAGTGGGCTAATAATATCCAATGAAGTCAGAAATACATATTTAAATCATGTGAGATAAAAAATAACACTTTTTTCAAAAAAAAGCACAGGATAACGTTTTCCAAAGAAAAAAACAAAAATTTTTTTTTTTCAATTTGGAAATATTTATAATAATGACAAATCTATTTATATAATGCATTTTCTGTATGTTTGTTCGGTATAAAAATTTCTATATTTTATTGGATTTGTCTGAAATTTGGTACACTTGAGCTCATTACTCCAAGAAAGGTTGCCATATACTTTTTCAACGAACACGAACACCTTTAAGCGTACTTCCTATAGAAAAATATGAATACAGTAAAACCCGGTTAAGACGAACTCCGAGGGACCAAACAAATTAGTTCGTCTTAAGCGAGGTTCGTATTAAGCGGGGTTTTTTTTAACGATAAAAAATATTTATTAAAACAAAAACAAGATTATTCAGATTTTTACATAAATAAAAGATAAAATTAGCATTTCATTCAATCACAATTAAAAATTCAATTAATATTCTTAATTTTTTTTTTTAAAAAATCTGTTATTTTTTAACGATTTCATTCGTTATAAGTTTTTCTATTACCAAAATATGATTGTCAGCTTCTTCGGCACACGATTTTGTTCGAATATATTTTTTTATGTTTATTAAGCTATTGTGTACCGTTTGTATATTAGGTACTTCCTTCTCTATTTCGACTTCTTCATCAGTTGACAAATTTTCAACATCGGGAGGATTAACAATTTCCAAAATTTCTTCAGCTGATAAATATGTGTCGTCAAAACATTAGCATATATATCTAGAAAGTCATCCACAAATATGGAATTCATACTAGGTCTATACCATAAAACAGATAAGGAGTGTACTAAGCATGGTAATTTGTATGGAAACGAGTTTTTGGGACTGCTTAAAACAGTTCGTAATAACCGAGGGTTCGTATTAACCAAGTTCGTATTAAAAGATGTATTTTATATGAAAATTATTGCCAAAACGTCGGGACTTTTAAATTAGTTCGTATTAACCGAGGGTTTGTCTTAACCGAGTGCGTCTTAAGCGATTTTTAATACCGGTGATTTAATTATCGTGATTAAAACATCAGTGATAACGGTAGTGCTCGAGTGTTTGAAGTAGCAGTTACTTCAAATGTTGCTCTTTTAATATTTTAGTACCATCCATTCTTAAATACATAATTGTGTACAGTAATACATAATATTTTTGGTAAAATTTACTTGTTTTCACATTCTCACAAAATATAAATGTTTCTCTCTATTATATTTCCGTTGCCGGTCCCAAATGTTGTTTAATATTTTAGAAAATCGCCATCTTCTTTAAAATTTCTTATTTTTTTCTTATTTACAGCACGTGATTACGGTCGCTATTTAAAAAAAACTATGATTTATAAATCACGTTCACTGAGAACGGCGTTACTAAAAAAACACTGCATCGCTCATCTTTAGCAAACATGTTCCTTATACGTCAGTGGCCACGCCTACCTTTACGCCCACTCTACCTTGTCGAACAAAAACAATGAGTTTTGATACCGAATTATATGAAGTTGAGCCTAATTCTACTGCGTATTATTTTGATGCTGGTAATGAGATTTGGCCGGGAACGTATAGACTTTTATAGCATACTAAGTAACTTTAAAATGTAGCGGATTATACGGATTTCCAGCTACATGGCAACTTTTTAATTCAAATAATATATATTAGTGTGAGTACAATCTTTCGGTAATCATGTGTGTATGCAAATAATGTCCCATATAAGAAAATTATTAAAATATTCTACTCCTGCTGATGGGATACAGTAGGTGGAGAAGGCATAAATAAATGAAACAAAAATAAAAATATACATACATTTTATTATCATAACGAGCTGAATTTTGATAAATTAAGTGTTTATCCATTTTATGGTCCTGTTTTACGGCTTTTGCCAGTTAGACGTTGAGGACGATGATGACTATGACGACGACAACTATTATATTGGTGATGGTAAGATCGTACACGGAAAGTTATATCGTAGTGTTTAGAGGCTTTAGACGAGGCTTATCTGCACGTATTCAAAATATAATTATAATTTTATCATAGAAAAGGGTGTTGTTACTAAAATATAATATTTTTTTTTTTTGAAAATTTTGTATTTATAAACAAAAAGGCCGTTAAAGGCCAAAACCTAAAAAAATAATTTAGAAATAGTTACTTTCTCACACTCAAACTATGCAAATTATGGAAAGTTTTAAGAACTAAGAACTTTAATAAACCTAAGGACTTTAATATTTAAAATTTTTAGATATTTTTGCTAATTTTTTTTTGACTTGTTTCTTTACAAACAAAATATTTTGTTAATATTAACAATTACTTCCGCCTTATTACTTGATAATTCACTTGTAAGTGATACATTCCACTTTCACTTACTTGCTGTCCATTGATTGTTTGCGTGCGGTATTGAACAAAACAAAAAAAAAATAAATAACACTACTCAACGGCAAAAAAAACCCTGACATTGGAAGATATATTTTTGAATAGACTTACACAGAAGAAACTAAAATCGAGTTTCAGTTAAAATGTTTTTAATTCAACTACATTTTTAATTGAATTTGGTTATAAAAACTGCTCTATTGCTTAACCAAAAAAAAATCTTCCTGTGTAGGTAAAAAAAATTAGATTCATTACATTTTTTTGCAAATAAGTACGGTTTTACAATTGGACGTATAAATACTACTTACGCAATAGAATATGGATTTGAAAAAAATTCTAATAAATCTTGAACGCTGCTTCTTAAATAATAAATTTGTTGTATAAATATAGAAAATAGTTTAACAAATTAGATTGATTAATTTTTTTTTTAAATAATATATTTGGCTGCATTAAGTACGGTTTGTAATTTGGATGTCTTACGCAACAGAATATGCTTTTGATGAAAATGCTAATAAATCCTGAATTCAGCCACTTACACAACCGATTTTTTGTTAACAGTTAGAAAACTGCACACAGTATTTGATTACTTCAATTAAAAAAAATTCCATTGTATAAATTATTTGAGCTGGACGTATATATACGTCTTACGCAATATGATACAGTTGCGCGGAAACGTATATATAATAAAATATTTTGTAACTATTTAATTGAATTTGTTTTTAATTAGGATTTGAATCATGTCTTTTAAAAATTTAATTAAATATGGTTTTGAATTTCAAACAAATTTCGAGGAGATGCTTTTATTAAAGTTTGCAAAAATAAAAACCAAACGCTAAAATCGAAAAACTTCGTTAGATTAAAAAAAAAACTTAAAAAATTCCAAAACAAAAATCGGTAAAATTGGAAAAAATCGCCAAAATAAAAAAAGCGTCAAAAAAAACTTTACTTTCAGAGCTTTTTTTTTAAATTTTAGGGATTTTTTTATCGAATTTTTGTGGATTTTTTTTGAATACACTAAAATACAAAGCAAAACCACACATTACCAAATCATGGGTAAAGTAATGTATCGACATAGGGCTCCACGCATTACATTACACCTTACTTGTCTGATGTATTTTACAGGCGATGAGCCTAAAAGTAATGTGTAGACTCATTAGCTTGTAGGGGATAAAGTAACTGTTTACTTACATGGTTATTTGTTTTGAAAAAGTAATATGTCTATAACTAGATTTTCATAAAAAAGAATTTATAAAAAATAAATTATTAAAAATACTTTTTAATTAAATAAATAGCGTGTTCCCGCTGAGATTCCAACCTGAGGGGTCTGATTGTTAACAATTAGTTATGCGAGAACTCTACCAACTGAGTTATCGATACATTTAATGTTTGATTGCATAAAATATAAATGAACTGTTGTGCTTCGTGTTTACGTTCGTGATATCAAAAATATACACCTTACCCTCATGCTTACAAAAAATCGCAAAGCAATGTGCTTATAAATAGATTTCCAAAAAGATGTTTTAATAATTACTTTCCCTTTTAATCCATGCACTATGTAATTTTTATGTTTTGAAGTAATGTAAAACGTAATTAGGTATCATTACAAGGTTATCCATGAGTGTTCAAATATCTGTAACTCATTACTTTATTTTTCGAAATAATGCTAAAGGTAAGGAGTATTCATTAGAAAGTAATGGATTATGTAACCCATTATCGGTAACTCATTTTGTTGGGACATAATGATACAGGTAAGGAGTACACATTACAAGGTAATGCATTACTTTATTGCACCCATTACCAAAGTTTTCCTGGGTATATATCTATAAGTGTCACATACTTGATTTAATTTTTTTCAAAAACAAAACTCTTATAGAATTTTCAGGCATTTAAAGTATACTACACTCAAAAAAATAAGTTAGTAGAAAAGTTAGTAAAACGTGTTGTAAATCAGATATACTATTTTTCAGCAAATATTTTGCTAAAATTATATTTTCAGCTAAAATTTTAGTTATACTTATTCAGCACTTAACTGTTTTGAACTAATGTTTTACTAATATTATACTAATGTTTTACTAATTCATTTTGCTAAAAAAAATAGTGCTGATTAGCACATTAATGAATGAATTAGATGTCGCAGCATGTCAAGATGTAGTATTGACTAGGAAAATGATACTAAAAAGTACTACTCTAGTAAGACATATAAAAAAATCAAACGTGGAAGATTTTTGTATCTGTTTTTCAGACATAAAACAAAATTGTGGATTGAAACAAATTAAATTTTGCGTTGTCGTCGGCTTGTGAAAGTAATTGTCTATTTATTAAATAAAAGACGAAATAAAATATTTTAATTTAATTAAGATTAAATGTTTATTTGTAAACCAAATGTTTATAGAGATTAATAATCTAGTGTGGTCAAATTGCAAACAAATATACAGAAGGTAGACAGACTAATGCGAAAGACAAAGGCACACATCTTAGATAGATTTTTATGTTTCGTTTTTCTTATTGCAAAAAAAGGGTTGTACAGTGACTCGCAGAAACGTGAACATCCAGTAACATAAACATCCCAGAAACATGAACACGTTTTTTACAATGACTATTCCAAAACGTGAACAAAGTCCAATAGCTCTAAAACGTGAACACATTTTTTTTATAAGAAATGTTTCTATTTCTTCAATATTTTAGTAATTTGGGGTAATTCCCGAATAATATGATCATTAAATCTTTTCCTGTATCTCCGAATTTAAGAATTTTTTATATAAAAATTGTTTTAAAGCGTATATAATTAAATTTAAATGGAATTAACAGTTATTTTATAGTAAATGTATTAGAAATTAAGAGCTGTTAAATATCAAAAACGTATTAAAATCAATAATTTGGGTATGCAAAAATTGTCTTAGATTCTGAATTTGGTCTTTTTAAAAAAGTCCCAGAATTAGAAAGTTTTCTAATACGAAAAATTTCTTAAAGTGTTAATATTTTTCTATAGGCAAGTGCCTGAATATTTAAAAAAAATTTCTGAATTTCAGAATTTTTCAGGAGAAAAATATTCAAAATCTTTGCATATTTTATTTTTTTGTAAAATAATCAACATAATGATTGGTTCTGAAGTACTTGGAATAGAATTTATTCTAAGTGGATCAATTCTGTAGCAAAATCAGAAACGCGAATACCGCTTGCAAAAATTAGTTCACGTTTTTGAGAGTTCACTGTATGTATATGTTATATTTTGTTATTTGTTCGTTTCGTTTCTAAATTTATCTGCAGCATTTGCGTTCCTTTAAAATATAGCATCATTTAGACAACCATTGATGTAAGTAGCTGAAACATAATTTTGTTTATGTTATATATAATTATTTCTATTTTTTAGATATTACATTAATTCATGTCGTTAATTCGGGAGTATAAACATTTTTATATTTTGTAACGAATTGCAAATTATTTTTAAAGTATAATTTTTCTACCAATTTTCTAAGTTTTTTTCAGTCTACTAATATTCAGCAAAAATTTTATTAATTTTTAGCAAGGGTACTTTAATTTCTAATCCACTAAGTGTTAGCAAAACTTTTGTTGAAGCTACTAATTTTGTTGCTAAAAATCAGCTCGCTGATTTTCAGCAAAATATTTTGCTGACATTAGACACTTTTTTGCAAGCGTCCTCCTGACTAAAATTTTGGCTGACTCAGCAAAATTTTTTGCTGACTTTACTAACTATTTTTTTTTTTTTTTGAGTGTAGGAATAACTTTGTTTTTCATATATTTTTTAGTGTTTTACATTTTTAAAAATATGCATATAGAATTTATTATTTGTTTCAACTTCTAAGGCAATTAAAGTACTACATGAATACATATTTCAGCCCTTTACGGGGCAAACATAATTTTGATAATTTTTAATTTTCTTCGCATTTTTCAATTAAAAATTTACATGCAAATTTTTAAATTTTTTCAATACCCTCCTTTTTTTAATTTTATCGGCTTATTTTTTTCAGAGAAATTCTAGACAAATGGGGTACCAAATGAATGAGCTTTTAAAGGCGCACTAATTTGTATACGAAACATGTCCGAAGAAGTGCAAGTATTTTTGTAATGAAAATTATGTGTGTAGGGGATGTCTGAGCTTTTTCCCACATTCCTAACTGTTCGGCTTCTATGCGACTTTTTCCGAATAGCTTTTTAATGTATATTTTAAATAAATGCCATCCCTAACCCACTACAGGAAATATTGGTATCAAAAGTTTTGTTTTCTCTAGTACATCATCAAAACTGCTTTCAAACACATCTGCATTTCATTAGCTACAGACATGTTTCCATACAAAAATGTATTAACTTCGTCCCCACTTTTTAACACTTAAAAGTGAGATTAGGCAGCTAAAAAAAATATGTGTATAATATATTTTTTTTTTTCTTAATCACATATCCAAATTTCATTGAGATCGGAGGGAACCCATAGGGAGACTCCCCTTGTGATCTAACAAGACATAATAGCAATAAAAAGTAAATAAATGATAACTGCTGGATAGTTATTCGTTGATCAAATATGCTAGCACTGGCATATGGTTTGCTGTAAATAACTTACCAACATTGGAAAAACAAAAAATTTGGTCTTAAAAGAGCTTTACCAGAAACAAAAATATCAATTTTATATCAAAAAATATTAAAAAGTAAAAAAAAATCACAAAAAATAAAGTTATGCCTGAAACAGGGATCGAACCTGGAACCTTCTGACTGCATTTTTATTAAATAAATGCTCTAACAGTGGTTAGACTTTCGAGCCATTGGTTTTTTTGACTAGGTAGCACTGGGAAAACACTTTTTGCCAACGTTGGCATAGTGGTCTCAGCCGATTCATTGCCAATGTTTTTTTTTTTCTTGTAGACCACTAAACCACTTTTTTTAAAAGTTGGTAAAGTGTCTCAAACAAGTGTTCTTCAAGGTTAGCCAGTGGTATGCCAGTGCTTGATTTTTGGTATCACTAGCAGTATCTGACTGGGTATTTATTTCAAAGACAGGTTTTGCAAAAGTTGAAATTTGTGGAGTAGTGTAATTCATAAAAAGTAAACTAAACTAATTCTTTTGGTCAGTTAAACAATTTCACGTCATTATGTCATCATCATCTACTTCAAGTGTTGGTTGCCTGCCCTTTTTGGCGCCATTGAAAAGGAATCTAGAGAAGCGTACAATAAAAACCCTCTTTATTTATCCACATCTATAATTTTTTATGATATGTTTTCATAACAATAGTAATAGCACAAAAGAATGAAAAAAAAAAATATGATTCCAAATGATGAACAATAAAAAATTAATCTCAACCTGTGGTTGTTTTTTTTTTCATATTTCCGACCTTCCACTTAAGATTTTTCTTAGAATCATTGAACACAATTGAGTGTAAGCTCGAATAAAAAAAAATAAGAATTATGTGTTCAAAATATGTTTGTATGATTGTGATATTTTTTCCCTTAAAATATAAAAATTCTTTTGTTATTTTTTGTCATTTATTATTTATGGCGCTTTTCACATGAATGCTTGATTGGACATTCAAGTACTAAATGTTTGTTGAGTGTGTATAGAAAGTCATAGTTTAAGATCTGATCTCCCACTACCATTCTCGGAAGAAATTATTTATTGACTAAGATGTTTGTTGAATGATAACAAAACTGTTAAAACGGATGTTTTGCCCCATCAAAATTGATTAGCGGCAATAAGTCAAAAATGTTGGAGATAACATTTTTATGTAGGAAGCATTTTTCGTAATTTTTTGTTGCTGATGTTGATTAAAATGATTTCATAATATTTTAACGAATTAAGTTATGGTCAAGTGTTGGCTGGTCTGTTGTAAATAAATTATGGAGGGGTGAGAGGAAAATGTAATTTTTCTTTGAATTCCACATAAAGAAATTGATTTTAGGCAATATGTCGGAATATATGTATCTCTGTTCTAGTGAGACATCTTCGGATATCTATAAGGGAATTTTCCCAATTGTGACCTGTTTCGTGAAGTGGACCTTTCGTGTTGTTGCATGAATATGTCAAAATTGTCAACTGTCATTGAGTTTAGTTTCCGCCGTTACTATTCTAAAAAAGTGTTGACTTGGATGCACACGTTTTTCTTGGATGCACACTAGTTCATTTGAGTGAGCGCTCTTTCTAGTTCAATTGATCTCAATGAGCTAGGTCGCTCTTCTAGTTCAATCGATCTTTGACAATTTCGTTCACTCGTTCGTTAAACCGTTTGTTTGATAATTTTAAAGCGAATAATTCATATGAGACACCTCAAACATACAAAAGTAAACTCAGAGGCACCATAAAGAAAAGAATATTACTCAAATGACAAAAAATAACGAAAAGAGCGAAAGATTGCAAACTAGCGCACTAGTTTCAAGTAAAAACTAGTTCAATTTAACTAGGTCGTTCACGAACTACACAACTCTAATGCACTCGTAGTTCAAATGACCGAAGCTGCTTCTCCAGGTGGCACGGATCCGAGTGGTTTAATTTTCAATGACTCTGCCGCATAGACAAGCTGAGTTTGGGCAATAGCATTAGTTATGTTAACTTTAAGGAAATACATCGATTTCGGCTTATTGGCATAGACCTGCGACTTCAGAAAACCCCACAAGTCGCACAATCTTCACCACTGCTAGAGATAACTTTCCCATCAAATCGTTCGTGCAGAATAAACATCGTGGCGTCTGCTGTTCGGTTATTATCGGTCTGTAGCACTCGCGGTTGAAGGTAATGGCCTCACCAACATAATTTTCAAAAAATGAGGCCGCGGATGCATTGGCCACCTCGTGTGGGTTGGCGTCGTCCAATATGCAACAATTATTATGTAAACTTAACCAATGCTATTGTTAAAATTCAGCCGGATGTTTGCTGTAAAGTAATTGCAAATTGGATCACCCGGATCCGTCCCAACGTGAACATGGGTCTTTCAAATATTAAAAAGAGTTGCAAAATAATGAGTCTAAAAATAGATTTCCAAAAAAATGTTGGATCATTACTTTATATTTAAAATAACGATATAACTTAGTACTTATGGGTAACACATTATGTTTTGTGTTTAAATAATGGAAACATTAAGTATTTGTTAGTAAGTTATAAGTATTTGTATTAAAGCAATGCAGAGAGCAAGCCGGTGTCATTACTGGTAGTCCAAAAAATAATGATATGGCATTACAGCTTCTACACTGGGTAGTCAACATTATTTTATGCGCAGAAAAAATATTGCAGACCGAAATATAATGAAAATTTTCAGTAAATCAATGAAACTTTTCTTCTCAAAATGAACGGACATTTTATTTAAATTAATGAAGAGCTGCATACTTTTAATGAAATAAAATATTTAATGAAACTTTCTGATTGAGTGTATAAATCATTAAATAAACAAAATATTATTTTTATACAACTTTATGAAAACATGCAAGTTCTAAATTTAACAACTTTAACACCTGTGTCTCTAACATCAATCACGACTTAAACAACATTCATCAGTGGGCAACAGATAATGGTTTATGCCTAAATCCCGCCAAATCAAAATGCATATTCATCTCAAAAAGTAAACGTATGCTTGACCTAAATATCAAAATAAGCATTAATAACTCTGCAATTTCTTTTGTTCAATCGTCAAAAAACCTGGGAATAACCTTTAATGATCGTCTCACATGGACCAATCACATAAATGGTGCCGTCGAAAGGGTTCATGGGATGCTAAGAAATCTGTGGTCTGTACAACTATCAACCCCTTTTGATATTCGAATGCTTTTGGCTAAGACATATCACATTTGCAGACTGTGATACCCATGATTTTCATAATCTTAATGTTGCTTACAGATATGTATATAACAAGAGCCGTCGTGCAAGCATATCTCTTTTCTCTTATCGCTTATTTAATATGAGTTTTTGTGATATACTAAACTTCAAGAGTCTACTATTTTTGCACAAAATCATTTATACTCAACAGCCAAGTTACCTCTTCTTCAAAATAAAATTTAGTGGGTTACCCCGTGGGAAAAGAATTATCCAGAAAAAACATAAAACTTTAATGTCAAAGAGACAATTCTTCATTTCAACAGATAGTCTTTGGAACAAACTTCCCTACAGAATTCAAACCATAAACAATGCATTGCAGTTTAAGAAGGAGTTACAAAATCTTTTTACCTTGTCATAAACTTGTAAACTTTGTCATTATCAAATTGGTTTTCTTAACTCTAATCACACTAATTTTATATTTCATTTAATAATTCATTCTTAAAATTATAATTTTGTTTTCCTATTTAACTTTTTGTTTTTCTTAAAATTGTTATATTTAATTATCCATTCAAATTGTATATATTTACAATGATATCAATCTTGTTGTGCTAGTTTATAACTAATTTGCAAATAAATAAAAATAAATAAATAAAAAAAATTTTATAATAAGTTTCAAAGGACGAATTCTAGTGCAATTTCATTGATTTTACGCAAAAATTCATTAATTCAATGCAGATTATTGCCTTAGTGTACAGAATGAAAGCTCATTTATTGCCTTAAAGATTTTTGAGAATTCTTTAAAAAATTTTGAAGAAAGGTAAGGGGTCTCTGAAATGGACTTTGTGCAAAGAAGAGGTTAGGAAACCAAAAAAAATAAATTTATTTTTTCTCGCGTTTTTATTCACAACACCAGATAAATCACTACACTGAGAGAACTATCTGCATGATATTAATGAGTTTTTACTTACATCAATTAAATTGCACTGGAGTTCGTATCATTAATTTAATATAAGTTTTCATAAAATAGTATAAAAATATCATTTTATTTATCAGAAGTTGCATACACTCAATGAAGAAGTTTCATTAAAAAGATTGTTTTTTAATGAAAAATTTCATTACTTTACTGAAAAATTTCTACACTCAGAATATTATGTAGTTTACTGTTTGAAGTTAAAAAAAAATGTTTTCAGTTGAGTTAAAAATATGAAATTGAAATAAATAATTATTTTTAAAATAATTATTTATTTCAACTTTTTTATACATTTGTTCAAAATAATTTACTACCATTTACCGATTTTTTTAGTTTCATTTATTTAAATTTTCATTCAAATGTGACAACAATAAAAAAAGGGAATATTTTAGTTTATTTGTTTCCGTTAGTTATTACAAATTCATTTTTTTCCAAAAACAAATATTCAAAAAATTAGTGTCTCTTAAACTAGTCATATATAATAATACATTCTCATATATAATACCATATGTAATCATATATGGTAACATATAAGCTATAAAATTTAAGATATAATAATATAAAAAATATTTTTGTGTGTGATATACGATATGCTTATATATGGTGCCATGTGTATAATGCAATTCAAGATATAATTATATATGACATTAAGTGATATAAGATATAATTGTGTAAGATTCCATATATGCCACAAGCTTAATAATTTAGTTTGAGATATTATGTTAGTCCCAACATAGTTAATATTTTTTATGCATAAAAGACATCATTATATATTGTTATATATAACATCATACATAATTATATATGCGCAGAAGTCTAAATTATTTTTCTTTTAAATTTTATTTAAAATAATATGTAACGGTATTTAAGTAAATACAATTTAATCTCAAAATATCTCATTGTATCCACCAAAAATTACTTATATTTTTGGATCCAAGCAGATCTAAATTATTACCATAGGAAATTTTGGAATCCATCAGGATCTTAAATTAAATATTTTTGGATGACCCAATTATTAAATCAATGTTGATCTTATTTATTCCAATAATACATTAGAAGGATTTAATCGGATATTAATGGATACCCCAATTTTGAGATAAACTCTGTATCAAATGAGATCTTATTTTGTATTTCAGATGTAACTATTTTTTAATTAAATTGTTATATGAACAATTGTTTCAATTCAAATTAAAAGAAATTGAAAGAGTTTACACAAATTCTATAGCCGTACAAACAAAATGTGTATGCAGTGCTGTGTGTCTGCATTTTGTAGACAGAAAACAAACAAAAACAAAAAAAAAAAAACAAAAATAATTTCAAATAAAATTTAAACGCTTATTTTTAACTTACTATTCATTTGTTTTTATGGATTTGGTTTAAACAATATTTAACAATATATAACAGGAAAATTTTATTTAAATGAAAAGTAGAACGGATTTTAAGTGATTTGTCATTTATGTTAAATTACATTTCCAGTTAATTTAAAATACAAGCTATTTGAGTGTATATTTTCGTCCATCAAAATTTCTGTACTCAAGAGTTTTCCCTTACTAAAAAAAATATTTGGAGTACAAATTTCACTGCTCAGCTAATGCATTCTTTTTGCAGAACCTAGAAGAAATTTTTATATTAAAAAGTGTTGTTTTGCAATTGTACTTTACACGTGGTCGAGGATAGAAATGCTTCTGTGTTTTTTGTGTTGCGAATAAAATAATAGAGAGTTTGTATATTTGGGATAACTTTTTCCAAGTGGTGTGGTTTGTTCAGCAAAAACTGGTATCACTTTAAAAGACGTATACGTTATATTAATTCGTTACATGGTTATATGTGTTGCACGGGTCAGACGTAATTTCGGTTCAACAAATTCAAAGAAAAAAACTTTTTTTATTTTTTTTTTTTCTTAATTTACAGGCTTTGATATCAATCTTTATGAATATTAAATATAAAACATAATTTGTTCACCAGAACCAATATATTTATAGCTGCCAAATGTGCAACATCAACTTCACAAATTCACCAAATAGGTGGGGTAGTTTAGCCGAATTGAGTTACTTTCGAAATTGTAATAAATAAATATAACTAAAATGTTTAAAATTTTAGATAAGAAAGAATTTTCAAAAAAAACCTGTTGGTAGAGCAACGATATGTATACACAGAAAAAAAAGCATCATACTAGGATAGTTTAAGAGCATCATTTTATGATTACAATGCGTAACAATCAATATATTATCGTAGCAAAAATATTATAATTTTAAATGACAGTAAAATCGTCCTCGGTAATCATAATCATATGATCAGCCAGAATAAGTTATATAATAATCAATAATATAATTAAACGTATGCATTACAAAGACAGGTTCTCGAAAATTATTCGGTAGTAATGTTAATAATATACAATTTTATGTGAACAGATTTTTTTTATTTTTAATTTATAACGAGCTTCCAACCTCCGTATATTTTCAAAAATAAAGGAAATCAAACATATTAGCTAGGTTGATACTAGTTCTGATCTCATCAGAACCCGAAGTTTTAGAAAAGTTGGAGCCTCCATAATAGGCAGATCTTTAACAAAAAACCTATTAATCATTAATTTTGCTCCATTCTTGACTTCTTAGTAATCAAGCACGTGGTTAGGGTTTTTTCCTAACAAGCATCATGACGTTACTAAACTTTGAAGATCAAAAATGTTCTATTTATATAAAAAATTTTAGTTTTTACTCTGGCTCAAGTAATATTATATTTTTTTTTACTTTGGTATTTAAATATATGGAAAATTTTTTATAATTTTGAGTTTTTTTTCTAAATATTTCAGGACAGTTTCAATGGCTTTGCAATTATAATAAAAAAATTTCCAATTATAATTCAAAAATTTTTATAATTATAAAAAAAGAAATGTTCCCAGGTTTGGATTTATCTTACACAGGTCTATAAAAAAAAATATGCGCTTCAAAGCCATTTTTGTGGTCGTCGAGTAGTCTTATTAGTTTTAAGGATACTCTGATGGTCATTAAAGTAAAATTCATAATTTTCAAAACTCAAACCTCAATAGTTTCAGAAGTAGTTTTCGTACTGGCATGAAATAAAATTTATTAGATAGACCTATAAAATAAAAAATATATATTAAAAAACATTTTAAAAAATGTAAAAAATTTAAATAATTAAAACATTTAATATTTAAAATTTTTTTTTAATATTTTCACACATTTTTGATGCAAATCCTTACGAATTTGCAACTTTGGTTTACAATGTTTCCACTAAAGAAAATTCTGGATAAAGAAATCATTTCGGATCTATAACGTATTCTTAATGGGTTAACAAAACGATATGCCTTCTCTTTTTAACCTCCACTAACGAAGTTTTTTTTTATAAAAATAATATTCAGTAGACTTTCTTCCGTTTTGGAAAATCTTTTTTTTTTTCAATTAAATATTTGAATTCACTTCTTTTCTAATAATAGTAATAATTAATCCTTTCTTTTTCTTCTACAACCTGTCATTGTTATTCACATCACGTGACTCAATTCAATTAACGAGTGACCCCTTATATGAACGTATTGTTCACATTAATTGTACAATTTAATTAGAGGCGTCCACTGGCGAGTAGTGAGCAAATGACCCCCAAAGCAAAGTAAAAGGGTGTTCGCGCCACTTAGGCCTTGGCTGACTGGCTGCCACCTGCTAAATACTATAATACCCTCTAAAGGCTACTTTGCTAGTGATATGATACGAATGTGTGTGTGGGTGATATTGAAAGAAAATCTCAATATGAAAATGAGACGACAGACACGCGTTAAAAAGGGTTATTAACTAGATCAACGGACATACTTAATATGTGTGATTGTATATTTTAATTTGTATGAGTGAGAGTGTGTGCTTGCGTGTGGGAGGGAGGTAATTGATGCTTTTAGAAATCACATACACAAACATACACATGCAAACACACACAAGCTTATATTTAATGTAGATTTTATGTGTACGGGTTAAAAGGGTT
>CM037852.1:200888501-201142202 GCA_021234595.1 Delia radicum
AAAAGGGTTAATCAAACATTGTGCGTGTGTATAGTATTATTAAGTCTTCCTTTAATATGTGGGTATGTATGAGTAAATATAGATTGTATTAAATTGTCAGACTAAATCTATATGTAGACAATGGACATTTATATTAAATCGTTTTGACAAGTTGTAGTTAGGCCTACGTATTGCTTTTAATATCCAACTGAATAATGCGTGGTCACGCATCATTATTGTTTAAAGGTAAATATTTGTTAACTAAAAAGGGTTAATGTTGAGGTTAAAGATATGGGTCATATAACATAATAATGAAGACTATAAGAAGCTTTAAAATAGTATACCCGTTAATTAAGAAATCAAATTGTATTTTAAAGATAAATTCTGTGCTGAATTTTTTATACCCAGCAAAAAATAAAAGGAAAAACTTCTAAACGAATCACTTGCTTCATTACATCAACAAGAAGTGGTCTGTAATAAAAAAAATATTAAAATTAGGAGTTCTTTTTGACGGATTACAAGATGTTAATATTTCGTATGTTAGCGTGCTGGCCTATTAATCAGAGGCTTCCGGGTTCGATTTCCTGCCAATGACATTTTTTGTTTTTTATATTTTTTTATTTACTTTTTTTTATTTATTATGATAAAATAAACATTTTTTTTTAAATTTGATTTTTTTATTAATTTTTTTTTTAGTTTCATTTACTTTTTTATGAAATTTTTATAGAAATACAAAAAATTTTAAAAAGAAAAATTATTCTAAAAATATTACCTATCTTTGTTGCAAAATGATTTTAACATTGTATATTAAATCATGATTCAATTATACAGGATGATTTTTTAGCAACTTTCTTCTTGGCAACACTGTTTTTGGCAGCTCAGTTGTTTTCATGTAACATGTTACTGTTAAACATGTTCAGTTTGGTCTATAATTTAACCATGAATCGACTTACAAACAAACAACGCTTGCAGATTATTGAATTTTATTATCAAAATTTATGCTCGGTTAAGAAAGTGCATCGTGCACTTCTTCCAATTTATGGTTAGTTTGGGCGACCTTCTACGGCTGCTATTCGGTATCTTGTATTTCCATGTATTATCATATTTCCACTATTTTAATAATCAAAATCGACTTTGGGTCATTTTGAATCAAAACCCTCCCACATGAAGTGCAAGCGTTTTTATCATTAAAGTCGTATTAGTGGACCTAATATGACGCACAACATCTACTAAAAATTAGTTAAAAATGACGTTGCAGTAAAAACTGCTAAAATTAGCAGATTTTTTTGATAATAATTTAATAAATAAAGAAACAGCAAAAAAACTTTTAAGTTTACAAAATTTTAGTTATATTCGAGTTGAACTTTAGTTAATTGAAAATAGCAATTTACTCTGTTGAAATTAGAAAAAAATTTTATTAAATATATTTTATATCTATTAGAATGCAAATAACAGTAGGAGAAGGCGGAATAATTAAGGACTAGTTTTTTTTTAGCTCCTAAAAAGACTATTTTTTAAGTCTTTTGATAGAACCATTATAAATTTTTCTGCAAGGATCTTCGCAGCAAAAAGTCCATATTAAGCTATATAAAGCTATATGTTTTTTATTATATTACATTAAACTAGATATGATTGTATATGAACTTTTTAACTAAGGAATCATATTAAAATAAAATAAAAATTAAAAATGTTTTTAAATAATATTCCGCAAATAAAATATGACTTATTAAGTGGTACACCGCCTTTGCATTAATAAACGGATCAATTCTTCTTACAACAATGGCAAATTATCTTCGGGAAAAGCTCTTTCGAAAATTGAAAAAAATGCCCAGACACTCCTTCGACTAAAATTATATAAGCATTATTATATGTTAATTTAAGCTCAAACCAACTACAATGTCCCATACAAATGCTGGTAATCGAAAAACTAGTTTTTTTAATAACGAAAAAGTACGGAAATGCATGGGCGTCTTTAAAACACGTTTCATTTGCCCAACAATTTACTAATTTGTATTCGAAATATATTAAAATAACATCAAGTTGGGCAATTTTTTACCCTACTTTGTAAACCCCTAAACTTGAGATTTCGCACTTAAATCAAAAACTACGAGTCTAATATTTTTTCGTCCTTTACAACATATCCAAATTTCATACATATCTTTTATCAAACTTATTGTTTATGTTAATATTGGTAAGCATATCGCGCACTAGTTCAAAAGTGACTCAACTCAAAATATTTAATTTTTCCGAAATCGAAAAAAATATTTGCAACTTTTTATCAATTGAAACATATAACCAAAGATTATAACTGTTTGTTGGGGATGCGTACTTGGACGGTGCTCCAGTAGTAGGTGGACGGGGGAGTCTCACGTTAAGAAAAATTCTGCCTTTATGTTGTAGTTTTAGTTAGGTTTTATTGTGGGCAAAATATTGTGCCTTTTTTATAAAATTGTCTTGTTTTTTCTTTTGAATTTACAAAAAAATAAACTTAAATTGACTCTTAAAACTTAACGATGAGGGTTGTTCTTAAACTTGCTGCCTGCGGTCACGATCAGAAAATAAAAAGACAAAGGTTGTGAAAACAAAGAAAGAACCCAACCAAACTAGTGCTGCAAGGATGTAGAGTACATCAAGTACATGGGTACTCGTGATCCTTACAGCACCAGTACTGGTATGGGTTAACACAGGAATGGTTTAATACCCGGTCTACACGGGCATGCCATTGCCTGGACATAGCAGGGTAATGGTAAACTGCGCAAATACTGTTTTTTTAAGCAAAATTTAACAACATAGATTAACAAGATTAATTAGATTATAGATTAACAAGTGTATTGTGCATAGTTAAAGCTATATAACCCGAAAAATTATAATTTTCGATTGAGTCACTTTTGAACTAGGTGTGCGAATATAACTTTTGATTTTTCATTATTTTTCTTAAGATTCCCACTTCCAGAAATGGGATTATGTAAGCCCCTTACCTGGTAATGTTTTTCTACCAGGAAATAGCCAATACTGCTGTCTCCAAAAAAAAATAACTTAAATCTTCTCCACATTTTTTTTTAACCCTAGCCAAATTAATTTTAAAGTAGTATATCTAGAAGATTTTAAAATATTTATATATATCTTTTCTTTGATGACCTTTCTCACCTCATCCTCATGAGAAACAAGATAACCATATGCTAATAAAACCTATTACAACATGTAAACATCTTGTAAGATTAACCATATACCCCCGCATACTATGGTAATTTAGTTAAAATATAAATTTTACATTCAATGATTATCAATGAGTTTGTTTGACTACTACATCTACAAAGTGACCGCAGGCCCGACATTCTTAGAAGAATTTTTTGTGGTCTATGTATACGAATATCTTAGGAATATCTTAAGAAAAATACTTTATTCTTTCTTTTTACTAAAGATAATAACCAGCATATGTGACGAAGAGTTAGGAAAAAGTTTCGAATAAAAAATAAAGGAATAAAACCACAGCAAAAGAAACCCCAAAAAACAATCCACCCACATATAAAAACTGGACAATACAAAACTGATTGATATTAAAAATTGAAAAACAAAAAATAATTTATTGAATTTTTTATAATGATTCAATTAATTTACATGTAATAAAAAAAATGTAATTTCACGCATATATGGAGTAAATCAAAATAATATATCTTCCTGGTTATTATAAGGCGTTTTTTTATTTCATTAAAATTTATTATATTAACGGTTTTTTTTATTAATTTTATTTTTTCAACATTTCGTTTACGAAAAATCGTCTGTTGTTGTCAGTTTTTACAAGTTTGGGTAACAGCTCATTATAAAAAAAAATAATTTTCAGTTTTCTTTTTTATATTCGATATAATTTTTGTATGGTTATGTATGAAAGATAAATATTAGGGCGAAAGTTATTTGTTTAACTGACTATAAATTAGTTTTTTTAATTTTCCAATTGTAAAGCAATTATTTGAAAGTGATATGAGTCCATTAAAAAAAATATAGACAATCATGGGGTTTCATTGTATTCAATAATAGCCACTGCAAATAAATGTTTGGTCAAAATAAAGATCAAAGAAAATGTATATCTTTCCCAGAAATGCATTGTATGTGTATTATCAACGATGATCTGATCTGATAGATTCCAAATCTGCTCCTCGAATAGGTCCAGCTTATTTCGAGAATTCGCAATTTCGTTACTCAATTAAAAAAAAAAAAATTAAGCAAATTTCATAATTTACAGATTATGGTCTACACCAAAAAAAAGATAAGTTAGTAGAATAAGAAAATAAGTTAGGCATTATTCTTTATATTAAAATAATGGGAAAATTAACTAGTTATTAGTAAGTCCTTTTTATTTGTGTTAAAGTAATGCAGAGAGTAAAGATGTTGTCATTACTGGTAGTGATAAAAGTAATGACATGTCATTACCGTTTCTACATTGAGGTTGCCAGTGAAAAAAGAATGTGTTAAATAAACTTATTCAACACTTAACTGTTTTGAACTAATGTTTTAACTAATATTTTACAAATTTATTTGTTACAAATAAGTACATTAGACGTGAGGACAACAATCAGATGAGATATAACGTAATGCGGAAAAAAATTGCCAACAAATTTTGCAACGCTGGAAAAAATAGTACTAAAGCTATTAATTTTTTACCCTTATATATTGAATAACCACATGTTTCTCATGTTGCTTTGACCATTTTATCAATAAATTGACATTTAATTATTTTAAAATGTCGAACAAAAGAAGAACAACGTCGAGAAACAATTTGTAATTTTTTCAATAATCATATGGATGCATCATGGATGATGAGTCATATTTTACGCTAGATGGCAATGAATGGCATGGAAGGTACTTTTTCGAAGGAAAGGAAACCTACTGATAACAAAATAAAATATTTGCAGCATACAAAGTTCCCTAAAAAGTTTTTACTATGGCTTGCTATTAGTCCGCAAGGGATGTCGGAACCAGTGTTTTTTTGAATCTGGATTGACCGTCAAGGTCTGAACGATATATTCAGCACTGTTGCCAAAAGTGAAGGATTTCATAGAAAAGATGCATCGAGGCTTAAATGTGATCTTCTGGCCACACTTAGCATCTAGTCATTACGCTCGAAAAACCGTAGAAGCTATGGACACACTTCATATACCATATGTTCATAAAGAGAAAAACCCACCAAATGTCCCTCAATTACGTCCAATCGGAGATTTTTGGGCTAATTTAAAGCGAAGAGTTTATGCTGGTGGCTTTAGACCGAAAAATACAAAAAATCTGAAAAAAAAATTAAAAAGGAACTCCTCAAAATGCCAACATCGATATTTTCAACAGATATGTAAAAAAGTTCCCCAAAACTGCCGCAAAGTAGATTGGATGAGACCAAATTTTTTTTTACATTAAATTAATAGTATGTATTGTTAAAGTGAAATAAAATTTACGTTAGTTTTAGAAAAAACTACAACATATAACATTTTGTTGCAATTTCATTCCGCATACGTTATACGCAGAAAGAAGTAGATATCGCGGTAGGTCAAGGCGTGGTAGAGACGAGGAAAATGATACTAAAAAGTACAACTCTTGTAAGACATATAAAAAAATCAATCATGGAAGATTTTTGTATCTCTTTTTCATACATAACAAAACAAAAGTACGCCAACGACGTGTATCGTATACATATAAATTGTGTATTAAAAAAACTTAAATTTTGTGTTGTCACCGGCTTGTCATAGTAAAATTAAATTAAATATAAAATAAAATATTTAAATTTAATAAAGATTAAATGTGTATTTGTAAACCAAACTATTAATGTTGTGTGGTCAAATTGCAAATAAATATACGTTCAGGTAGATGACCTAAAGCGATAGACAAGGACATATATCTTACGTAACTTTGTCTGTTTCCTTTTTCATATTGCAAAAAAAAAGGTTGCAATTTTGTTATTTCGTTTTGTTTCGTTTTTAGAAATATGTCATCATTTGGACAACCATTTATGTAAGTAGATGAAAGATAATTTCTTAGTGCTGTGACTTCTGAATATAATATTCAATAACAGAAAAGCTAATAGGAAAAAGAACTGCAATTTAACTGCATTACATTCGAGACCATACTTGTGTGTGATCGTTAAACGGCAATGACTTGGTATTGTTACGTTTGTAATGTAAGAAGAGCGCAGGTTTGATTCTTACAGCCGCAGGTTGTTGAAAAATTTATCATATAGAGACACTCTTACAATTGTAAGACACAAATAATAATACAATTTAAATGTCCATTAAAAGGAGGCAGAAACTAGTATGATTTAAAAAAGTTGAAAATAGAGTAATTGAGATTGATTTTTCAGTTTTCCGTATGTGTTGCAATGCATTTTGTTCATCAATTTTTTCCGTGTCGTATTTCCTTTACGTTCGGAATTGTATTGTGCTTATATTCACTTACTGAATAGAATTTTCGTCTACTATCCGTCTGTATACGAGATGGTTTCTACCATATATTGCATAGTTATCAAACTCTTTGACATTAGTTGTCAGCGCACGTAACTCATGAGAATGTGTTGGACATAGGTGGATCATATGTATGAACAAATGTGTTTGTTGATAAAGAAGAAGAATAGTTTAATATTTATGTAGTCTATGGGTTCTCCATCGAACAGAATCAAGGCATAATATAAATAAATCAATTCCATATTTGTTTGTCAACAGAGCTAAACAAATATAAATGTCAGTCTAATGATTTTTAAAGTCATAAAGTTCATGGACCACCAACAGTTACATTAATATATGCTCTAGCACTACTAGCATCCTTGGTATGTATATGTGTGTGTTGTTGTTTTTTTTTTTTTTTTTTTGCACCGCACGCCTGATGATTTGCCTTTCAACGTAACAACCATCAACAAATAAACATTAATTTTATTTTATTTTTTATATAATTCGTTCCCCACGATGATGATGACTTTGGGTTGGAAACCTTAAACAATAACCTCCTCGTAACAAATCATACATTCGAGAGAAAAAAAAAAATACACCGTAACAACCTTACCACAAGTTCAGCATCCCATATCTACCACATGACGTATGTATGTCTATAAATATGTCACTATACCCTGTCTTTAACTATATGCAAAAAATGCGCGTAAATTTAAGGGCATTTGCTTTTTTTTTTTTGCCCTCTTGTTTTTCACATGTCAAAATAAGCATTTTGAGTTGTCATTGCAAATTTATTCTTTTTTTTTTTTTTTTGCACATAATTCGTTTATTTTAAGTTACTGATGATGTAAAAATTTGCAAAACAAAAAACATTCCGACAAAAAGAAAATAAATTAAATTTACATCAATCGCTTCGCGGAAAAATTTTAAAGAACGCAACAAATACTTTTACATAGTATTTCATAAGCAGCTTGAGCATTTCGCGGACTACTGAACCTGAAAGGTGGTTAAATTGCAAATTACCACACTCGTTTTTGCCTTCAACGATGAACAAACAGCAGCCAAAGGCGGAAGCAGATATTTTAACAGATTATTGTTAATTTTTTCTGTTGTTTTTTTTTTTTGCGTCCTTGTTATTTTGTGTCTTCATATGGAATATATAAACCTTAAATTGGATTAAATTTAGAATAACAAAAATATATATTTTCGCGAAAACAAAAACAATATTGTAAATTTATGGTGATATACAATCGGTAAAAGGCGAACGAAGAGTCGAATAACTAAATAACAATTTAACCCATTGTCCTATATCGATGAAATTTCACACTCTCAAAGTTTTAGAAGATATGGTATAACTTTATGTGGATTTTTCATACTTGGGGCCCATAAATAATTCACTGATATAAAATAATTCCTCCACATTTTTTTTGAATAAAAAATTATTAGAAAATAATCAATATTTCAAAAAATCAGGCTGTAGCACAGATAAGTGGTCCTTAACAAAAAATTATATTTGTACTATAAATAACACCTAAGACAATTCGCAAACAAGAAATATTGCGATTTTTCAACAGTTTTATTAGTCTTTTGTTTTTTATACTTCGAGATTATTTCTATGTTATTTTTAATTTATAACGAGCTTTTAACCTCCGTATATTTACAAAAATAAAGCAAATCCAACATATTAGCTAGGTTGATACTAGCATTCCGATCTGACTAAATATCTCATCAGAACCGGAAGTTTTAGAAAAGCTAGAGCATCCAGAATAGGCAGAACTTTAATTTAAAAAACCTATTAATTATCAATTTTTCTACATTCTTGTCTTCTTAGTAATCAAACACGTGACGTTTGACTTTGAAGATCAAAAATGTTCTATTTATAGAAAAAAAATTAGTTTTTACTCTGGCTCAAGTAATCTTTTTCAATTTCTCAAATTTTCAGACACATTTTTGTGCAGTTTTTTCGACCATGTAAATTTGCAGACTTTTAAACCGCTATGCACCAGGAAGGATGTGAAATTTTACGCCAAAATTTTATAAAGTAGTTCTATCCTTTCTATACCTGCATGTAAAGAATATATCAAACGCAGCTCTTACCTTGATTTAGCTAATTTTGTTTAAGATGGCTCTTTTTGGGTATTTAGATTCGTAATAGGCAGGAATAGGTTAAGTCAAAAACTCCTTGAAGAATGTTTAAAGTAAAGGAAAGTCTACTAACTAGGAAAGTTTACTTGGTGGCACAAAATGAATTCAATAAAATTCTACTACAAAACTAATGATTAAGTTTTCGTGGTTTTTAGTGAATTATAAAATTAAAATTTATTAGTAAATACATACTTACAGGTCACTCACAGAAATAAACTGGTTAAAATGAGTTAAAAAATTACGTTGCAGAAAAATATGCTAAAATTGGCAGTTTTTTTTTTTTTTTTTGCTCACTATTAATAAATTAAGAACAGCAAAAGCAAATCTGTTAACTTTAAAAAAATTTACGTTATATTCGAGTTGAATTTTAGTTAGTTGAAAATAAAACAAAACTGTTATATCAATAAAATCAAAAGAAAATTTTTCTAAAAAATTGTAGACAGCTGAAGGGCAGGCTTTTTTGTTCGAATTAAGAAAAATCTAAAAAAACATTAAAAATTTAAAATTTTTTTAAAACTGTTTTTTTGTTTGCTTATATTTAGTAAATATTATGCTGATTTTAACAGATTAATTGTAACTTTCAATTAACTAAAATTTAGCTCAAATGTAACTAAACATTTACAAAATTCAACAAATTTATTTTGCTATTTTTTACATTACCCAGCTAAAATTTTGCAGAACCTCTGAACCTGTTCTAAAACAACTTCTTTTACCACCGGTATACATGGAACCGGTTCAAGAACAGGTTCCTGTGAGTCGAAATGTAAGGTGACACTATCGCAGAACCAGTTCTATAACTGGTTCTAGAACGGGTTCTAAAGCAACCTGTTTTTGTTTGGAGGTAAAAACCTATTGCAATGAGGCAAATCCCATACAAAAAGAACCAGTTGCAGAACAGAAATTAGAACCTGTTATAATACAGTGCAAGTTGTTCTGCAACCAGGTATTTGGATTTTACTATTTTACTGGGAAGTTGTTCTGCACCCAATTATTTGGAGTTTACTATTATACTGGGTACTAATATTTACCAAGAAAAATTTTCTAATTTTAGCAGTTTTTTGTGTAAAGTCAGTTTTAAATAATTGTTAGTAGTTTTAACAAAAATTTTTTTTAATTTTTTCTATCAGTGTATGTATCCCCGGAGTCACATACCAATTTACTTATTGCTTAAAGACTGAATGGAATTGAGACTATACAAATTTTCATTAACCTCTGATCTGGTTTACAAATTTCAAAATATGCAAAGGTGTCCGAAAATTGAAAATACGTCACCTCCAAAATGCCCGATTCCGGACCTTGTGATATATTCTGCGTCTCACCTGGGACCGGTACATTTGCCCGTAGGGAAGTAACTTTTGAAGATTTTCTGTTAAGGAGTTGTAAACATGCCATATAATATGGTAGTTTTGTAAAGCAAATTAAATGTAGATTACAAAATTTTTAAAAGAATCCCAGATTGAAATTCTTCATTACATCTACGAAAAAATTCTATAAAATTGTTTCGTTAATATCATAAATGATAATTCTATCAGTGTATAAATGTTTTTTCAAGAAAAAACTCGAATTAATATTATTAACAAAAATTAAAGGGAAAGGTGAACTATTATAATACATAAATTTTATATAAAATATTAAAAAATTTAAGATTCTAATTAAAAGCGTTGTAAAAATGTACTAATAAACCGGAGATGATGCGATTTTTATGTAATTTTGCTTGGTCCTATGAATGAATGTTTTTAAAGGAAACTTTGTCAATTAAAAATGAACTTTAATCATGCTTCCTAATGAGCGGGAAATCCCGGGATGCCGGGAAATTCAAAAACCAACACCGCTTTCCCATGAAATGAGAAGTCCCGGGAAAAGAAAAACCCTAGTCTCAACCCCGATGCATATAATTTTTCTGATTTTGTTGAACTGTGATATTGATTTTAGACCGCATTTAAAAAGTTAAAATAAATGCAACATTTTGTTGCTAATACATATAGTAACTCTTACAGCAACTTTAAAAGATATACAAAATATATTAAAATAAATTATATGATTTCTCCTTAAATTTCAAAGAATAAATATTTCTTTTTATTCAGAGTTTTTTCGAAATTTAACGAAGTTTAGCATGATCCCTTTTTTTAAACAACTTAGCAAGCCTGTATAAAACTATAAGCAGTATGAATAAAAAATCTCTCCTTTGACAAATACATTAAGAATATACAATTTTTTTCTTTAATTCCGAAAATTTTCGACATGGTGCCTAAAAAAAGTAGCAAAATATGTCCTTGTTTTGTACGCCAGTTTTTACAATCATTTAACATTGGAGATGCACAAAAAAGGTATGATGTCATTGAAACCTACAACCCATATTCGTGCTTCATTCAAATCGGGGAATTCCTGTGTGGGTGTTGGTAACATTAGTATTTTAGCAGTTACTGCACAAAAAACTTAAATGTATTTCAAAGTTATAGCGTACTTTCAAAATCTATATAAACCTGTCTAATATAAATAATGCAGTATGATAAATACTCCGCGAAAAAAAAAACAACAAATAATGTTTCGCTGTTTTTTATGCCGTTTTTTTTTTCATATTGTCAAACCTACCACAAAGGGTGGTATTTACGTATTTTTTTTTTATATTATTGTATGCTTGTAATTGGATAACGAAGTACTTTGGAGTGATTTGAAGCGCGTTAAGTGAATTATTTCGGATCGTATAAAAGGCCACAGGGATACATGCTAACATACGCTATGTAGGTAAACAAATTTAAACTCCCCCTCTACTTTATAAGATTTAAAAAAAAAAAAAAGACAACAGAAGAAAAGGTACCACAACTCAAACTACTTTTTTTCAGGGAAATCTTTTAAAACATATTTTCACATGCTAAATAGAACAAAAAATTTCCATGAAGTTGATAAGGTATAATAAGTTTAGTCAAGTTTTTTATATTGATATATGAAATTTTCAATAAATAAGAAAATTTCGCATAAATCATCATCATCTTCAGCTAAAGCTTGGGTCTCATAATTCATAATCGAAAATTGGGTAGATATTATTGACATTTCCACAATAACGACACAGGTGTTCCTAGTATACAAACTGAACATGTTAAGAAATAGAATAAAAATCGAAGGAGTTTTTTCTTTAAATTGTGTCAATGTTAGTTACACATTTACACCCACACATAACTAAAAATATTTTCTGTCTCTTATTTTATATAAAATACGTACTGTATTTTGAAATCTTTAAAAGCTAGAAAGAAGCTTAACTAAATAGTAGCCCAACAAATATGTGTAAAATACGTGACAGCCTATAATTCATTGTCAATACCATATGCCCAAATAAACACTCTTCCATACTCGTACTGAAAAAAACATTCATATTTCTTGCATACAAATTGTGCCATATACCCGTATAATCCCAGTCCTTACACATAGAGAGGTAACCCAACCATTGACCTTCTTTAAAGCAATAACACACAGTGGGGTATTTGAAAAATAAGAATGGTAATACATATAGAACTTCTTAACTACTGAACCGATCACTATGAATCAAATTGGAATTTGTAAAAGAAGTGTTAATGTTTTCAAGTATTATGAACTGGTCACCCTGTTTAAATACACGGGTACTTACAGGTTGTGAAAGTTGACTACGTCGTGTAAAAAAAATATTTTGGGCCGTGTAAGTTTTGTAAATGTAGACCGATTTCTAAGATTATTAGGGTGGAGTAATGTACGTTGTTAGATAAAGTAAACATTTGATAATAGTGATAGGTTAACTTATCTACTTTAAAAGTTATTTAAATTTAAATAAAAATTAAAACTAAGTTTTGTTTTTGCCTTTACTTTTTCGGATTATCTACCAAAAAAAAATTTATTCTTTAATGGATTTAAAAACTAATAATTTTCGTATTGGTAATAAAGGGTCCGCCAAATAACTTTTTTTTTTGAAAATGCTATAAAAAAAACCACTGAATATTTTCTTAAATTTCTTTTTTTATTTGAAAGTACAATCCTTCCGGTTAATAATGGAAAATAATTTCATTCAAATGGCTGCCTCGGCTGGCCATGCAGTAGCCCACACGATCGGTCCAATTTGTAAGCCCATTATCGATTGTGTGCAGCTGTATTTCACCAATGGCTTCACGAATATTGTCCTTTAAAGCGTCAATTGTCTCTGGCTTGTTGGCGTAACACTTATCTTTGACGGCACCCCACAAATAATAGTCCAACGGTGTCAAATCGCAGCTCCGAGGTGGCCAAACGACATCAGCACAAATTCTGCAACATTACCATGATTTTCAAAGTAATGTCGCTATTTCCCAGCGTTGTTCAAGCGTATACACAACCATATTCGTTCAGCGGAAGAATAAAACTAATTATCTGTCAAATCAGACATGAGCTAAGTGTTACCATTCACGAAATAAGCACTAGTTGAAAAAAAAAACGTTAGATGGCGGACCCTTTACTTTACAAAATAAGAGAGAGCAAAATTTGTAAATTTAATAGTTAAGTGGGGGCAAATACTTAGGCAGAGTTTTTTAAATGTAGATTATCTCTAATCTTAGTTTAACTAAGCTTGTAACTGGAAAATTGCTAATGGAATTTGAGTGATTTTGTTTTATTCCAGTAAAGACCAAAATTCTGAACTAGAAAAAGTTGTTCCGGCAAATGTTTGATAATAAACTTGGAAATTGAGTACATAATTCGTTTTCGGTTTAAACTAAGCCTAGTTTACCCGACATCCAAAAATTTGGCCTTAAAGTTCAAAATTTTAAAAATTTATGAAAAATTTCCATTTTGGTCTTGAAACATTGTTGAAAAATCTGTGCAAATTTTAATATTTTCTGCACAAAAAAAAAAATAAAAATTAACATAATTTGACTATTATTTGGACAGCTATTGGTCGAAAATGACAAACTTTTGAGAAAAAAAACATTTTGAATGTGTTAAAAAAACCGCACGAAGATTTCAGAACTTTTTTTATTCATTCACTTGTGAAATTTTTAAATGTCATTAATAATTTCAGACCTAGTCCCTCTTAAATGTGCAATAAAAAATGCATTATGAGCATTAAAGATTGGAATAATTTATCCAAAAACTGGGATAAATTCTCAGTAACGCATTTAGAAAAATATCACATAAATGAGTAAAAAAATACTGTACTAAAGGGTGGTTAAATTGTAAGGGCCGATGTTGAATGTGAACCACACCTAAACGCCAAGTTTTTTTCCGAATTTTATTTGACATTTCTCTATTTCAGACTTACTCAATTTGAACCATGGAGAGATACACAATCCAACAACGTGTTAAAGTTATCCAGACTTATTATGAAAATGGGCGTTCAAATCAAAATGCATATCGTGCACTTCGTGATTTTTTTGGTCAATTTGATCGTCCAAATGTGCGTACAATCGCAAAAATCGTGGAAAAATTCGAGCAAACCGGGTCTGTAGAAGATGTGAGAACACCAGTGCATGCTCGTACAGCTCGTACTGCAGAAAATATTGCTGCTGTTCGCGATAGTGTGGCTGAAGAGCCGTCCACCTCAACTCGTCGTCGTGCCCAACAATTGCACCTCTCACGCTCGTCGTTGATGAGCATTATGCATAAAGACTTGCATTTACACGCTTACAAGGTGCAATTGGCTCAAGAAACTAAAGCCTCTTGACCATTCCAAACGTCGTGAATGGGCAGAATGGTGGCAAGAAATGGCAACAGTGGATGATCAATTTTCGAAGAAATTTAACCACCCTTTACTACTGTATTTTGTATTTTTCCAATACATTCTCATAAGTTGCAACCTCTAACAGCAAATGTCAAAGAGTAAAATATCTATGTAATCGTTTTGATTCACTCAAAATAAACTAAATATACAAAATGTTAAAATGTTTAGTTTAAGTACTTTAACTGAAGTGACAATGTAATAAAAAACTTAGTATTATTTCAATTTAAAAAACTATATTTCAAAATTTTTATTTCTTACAAACTCAAAGCCATCTTAAGCCAATTTTCCAATTATTTTATAATCTTAAAACAGTGGCGTTTTTGGATTTAAAATGGATTTAGTTGATAAAATTTACAGTTTTAGTTAGCATGGTTATCTTTAACCATGCGATAAAGATAACCATGCCATATCGATTGATTTATCTAAAGCCTTTGATAGGTTGATACACTCTAGATTAATATTTAAATTGTTTAATGAGTTTGAGTTTTCGTATAAGGCTTGTGAATTAATTAGGTCCTACCTCCATGGGAGGTATCAATATGTCTCTATTGGTACATCTATGTCCCGTACTCGTCGGATTACTAGTGGTGTCCCACAGGGGTCTGTTATTGGCCCACTTTTATTTATGATTTATTTGAATGACCTTTTAGAAACAGTTAATGGTGTTTCTTGTGTACCTTACGTATACGCTGATGATGTCCAGTTTGTTTGTTATTCAGATGCTGAGTTTGTTGATGTGTTAGAGATCGGGGTTAATTATGTGCTGCGTGAAGTAGTGTCTTGGGCGTCAGATAATGGGTTTCGTGTAAATCCGCTGAAGACAAAGTTAATGGGGTTTGGATTTAATACTGTTGAATTTGTGAATAAAATGAAATGCTTGGGTCTTGTTTTGGACGATCAGTTAAATTTTTCACCACACGTCAATTATTTGTCTTCCCGTGTATCCTTCTTATTAAAAAGGTTATATTCGTTAAATATTTATTTACCGTGTTCGGTAAAAAGACAGGTAGCTACTGCTATCTTAATGCCACATCCGGGGTACGTATTACATAAATATCATCTCGTTTTTAATAGGATTATTCGCTACGTTTTCAATTTAAAAAGGAGAGATCATGTATATCAACATACATTTAGTTTTCTTGGATCGTCTTTTGAGAACTTTATTAGTATCAGGCTTTTGATATTTTTTTATAAGTCCATTGTTAATGGTTACCCTGCTTATATAGTTGATAAATTTCATTTTACTCGGTCGATAAGAAATCCCCAGTTAATTCCGCCTATAAGGCATTTGGATATTTTTGCAAAATCATTTCAGGTTCGGATACCTAGAGTTTGGAGTGCTTTGCCAAGGGAATTAAGAAAATTTTCTTATACATTGCCTGTATACAAGTCCAAATTATCACATTTTGCAGAACTTCAAGTTTTAGAGACTCTATAGGGTTTTTTTCAGTTTTGCAAGTCAGAATAAAAACGTTGAAAGTTATAAAACATTTTTTTTTTATGCAATTTGGAACAAATTTTTTATTTTTCTTTGTCAATAATTTTTTCTCGGCATTTAATATGATTCCGTTTCTAATAATTTAAATATTTTAAGTGATCTCATATATTTATATTATATTATATCTTTTTATTATTATTTATTTTATATGCTTTAATTTAGTAGAGAAGTTTTATTGTTTAGTAGATTTAATTAGCCCTAAGGGCTGAAGATTTAATAAAAAAAAAAAAAAAAAAAACAGTGTTTCAGTTAACCATTTTGGAAACACTACTTTGTTGATTCACAAGATTTAAGCTGTCAAACGGCTTTTGCATAGGTAGGGAAATGTGTTGGAATTTAAAGACTGCGAATCTTTTTACAATCAGCTGACATTAGCCCACTTAGTGAAATAAATTACAAGAATAAAAAAAAGGCTACTGTTGAATGTGTATCTTCAACACGATGCGGGAAATGAAAACACAACCTTGTGCGTTAGTGGTTTGATAGTAACTACTCTTTATTTACAAATTTAAAATTCTTATATACTAAAATAAAACTAAATTTCTTACAAGCTAAATACCTGCTTATATGTGGTCTTTTATCTACAGGCTGCATTTCTTATCATACAAAAGAATATACGTGACCTCACGTAGATTCCATGTTCAAAAGAAATGATCGTACTAAAAAAGAAGCAACAAAAACCCCATATGTTTATGATCAGTAATAAACACACAGTATATCCCTTGTTGCATTCTACCTAAAGTACGCTTGTAGATACATAATTAAACATTCTGCCCGCCTTGAAAGATTGTACTCTTTCAAAACTATATTTTAATTGCTTTTTTCATATCTTCGTTTTAATTATGTATCTTTTGTGTACAGTGGTCTGATTTCAGGCATTTTAATTATTCATAATGTTTCGCAGAATATTTTCTTGTTTACTTTCTGTATTCAAGTCTAGAAATATTATTCTGTTCGACAACATTTGTTTTAAACCACAATAAAAATTAATAATTTGTTGTTAGATTTAACTTAAATTAGATTAATTTGCATAAATCATTAAAAATACAATATTTTCTTAATTTAGTATCTTATTAATTAGCTTCTGTTTCCTCGAAACTATTTTATTTTACATCTATGAGAAGTATCTTTTTATAAGTGTTATTATATTCTTTATAACTGAAGTTCACTGGCTAAAGCTGGTGACCCCGCCACCCGTGAGACCTTTTGGTCACACTAAGTGATTTGTATTTTTAAATTTAATTTTCGTCTTATGAAAATTACTACGTTTATTTTCACGATCTTCCCTATGCTCATTATTTTTAACAGTACTCTTTTCTGTACCTAAACTACATATATTTTTATGCTCGGTTCTACCTGATATTTTTAATCCGCAAACTACTGGTTTCGTAGATTTTGCTTTGTCTGTCTTTTTGGAATTTTGATGTTCTTCTTTTCTTTTAAACTGCTTTTAACGAATTTCCCATCATGCGATTTGTTACTATTTCTAATAACCTTTCCCTGTGGTACTTTTGGTTTTCTTTTTAAATTGTTTAATGTATTAGCAGTTTCTTTTCTATGAAGAGCTGTATGGTGATCCATATTACATTTTCTACAATGCAAATAATTGCATGAATTGCTCTTGTGCCCGCTATTTAAGCATTGCTTGCACAATCTATTTTTTTCTAATAATTTTCCATTTCGATTTTAGGTCTTCTTTCCTAAATTTGGAACATTGATTTAGAAAATGCAGAGAACTGCATCCCATAATACACTTCGGCATAATATTATTTACACTACCTTCGTAGTTTTCTTTTATTTCGTATTCTCCAAATACTTTACACGCTTCTAGTGCATAATATCTTGTGTCTAGAAAGTCTAACATTGATTTTATGTTAGGGATTTCCTTAGATGAATTTAACGACAATTCAAAATCTATTCTTAGGTTTTCTTCTAACTTTCCCTCTATCATATACGTCACTAGTGCTTCGAATTTTTCCTCCGCACTAAGTCCTACTATGTTAAGGATTTGTATACCTTCCTCCACTATATTTTTGATCTGCCCAACACTTTCCAAAGCACCCACAGTGTAGGGCGCATGAATAAAATTATTAAAAGCATGGGTTGCTAAAAATCTATTATTAGTAAATCTTTTATCTAATATATCCCATGCTATATCAAAATTATTTCCACTAATTGGAATATTCTTTATACATTTTAGTGCATCTCCTCTTAGTTTTGATTTTAAAACTAACATCTTTTGAATACTAGGTACCTCAGTATTTCCAATAAGCTCCTGGAATAATTCTTTAAATGTTCCCCAACTATTATAATCACCTTCAAACAAAGGAATATCTATTGGTGGTAACATATATGGGAGCGATTTGGCATAGCTTTCAATACCAGGAATATTTCTATAGGAATCCCTTAAAAAGTAAAATTTTTCCGTCATTTTATCGTCCGGATATTTTCCAATATATTTCATGAAAACTTGTTCTGCCATTGTAAATTCTTCTTTAAGAATATCTACTGAAATTAGCTTTTTCCTGAATTTATCCAGTTTCGTCTCCAATTTATTAAGACTATACTTTAACTGTCGGATTAGGCCCTGATGCTGAACCTGTTCTTGTACTGTCTCTATAAGAGCAAGATCCTGTTCATTCTCATGTCCTAATTTCTCTTCAGAAATATTGTTTTTTAAAACTATAAAATAATTTGTCAATACTTATTAAATTAACATACACTTTTTTCATGATGTCACCTTCTATAAACGGCAACATCTCCTCTGTAAGGCTGTGGACCAGACATGTCCATTTCTTTAGCTGCTCCGATGATATCTTACAGATTCCAATATCTGACTCCATATCTTCTAATGCTCTAATATCTGACTCCATTTTATTTAACAGGGTTTCTTCTATTAATTTTGTGTTTGATATGTGCTGCACTTTAGCAGCGATGTTTTATTATATATTTTTTTTTTAATAGCGCGAGCTCATTTCAAGCGTCGGCTAGTCACCAAAATGTTGAATGTGTATCTTCAACACGATGCGGGAAATGAAAACACAACCTTGTGCGTTAGTGGTTTGATAGTAACTACTCTTTATTTACAAATTTAAAATTCTTATATACTAAAATAAAACTAAATTTCTTACAAGCTAAATACCTGCTTATATGTGGTCTTTTATCTACAGGCTGCATTTCTTATCATACAAAAGAATATACGTGACCTCACGTAGATTCCATGTTCAAAAGAAATGATCGTACTAAAAAAGAAGCAACAAAAACCCCATATGTTTATGATCAGTAATAAACACACAGTATATCCCTTGTTGCATTCTACCTAAAGTACGCTTGTAGATACATAATTAAACAGCTACACTTTGTACGACCTATCGCTAAGCAACATAAAAGTTAAAACAAACGTAATCGTATTTAAATTTAGATTTTTATGAGTATTTTCAGACTTTCGTAATAGATTTTTTTTTTCAATTAACTTATTTTCATTCCTTAGCATAACGAACAAAGCTAAATAGCATAAACCAAATATGTCGTTTCTATAGTTAGTTTAAATCACATAAAAAATTACGATTTTTAAGTCTGCGAATTTTCCAAATTTGCGATTTCATTATCTCTAATTTTCTTTTCTGAACACTTTTTTAGCACAATAACGAACAAAACACACAAAGAATTACATATATTCATCATTCGAATCGTAAGTCTTGAGTTGTAAGAAAAATTCCTTAGTAACGCACTTTCAGTTTTTCCCAAATTTACCAAATGTTCAGTGCAACTTTTACAAAATTTCTTTCCGTTAGAACCATATTCAGACTATTGCCAAAACGTACAAAGAAAAAATTATCCAAATCGGTCCAGCCGTTCTGAAGTAATGTGCTGAACAACGAACATCATTTGATTTTTAATTATATAAAGAAGAAGATACGAGTAGTTAGAAGATAACTTTCAATAACTTTTATCTTACGTACACTCTGGGAACTTCTTCCATAAATATTTGCAGTTGTTTGATTTGTAAAACATTATTTTTTTTTTTTTTTTTTTTTTTTGTTTTAAGTGGAAAAACAGTAATTTCTTGAGGAAATTTCAGTTTATTTTTCAATTGTATTTCATTTAAAAAAACAAACCACATCCAATTACTGTATTATGATTTTACATTAATTTTTTTTTTTTGTTTAAAAAATAAAA
This sequence comes from Delia radicum, assembly GCA_021234595.1. NCBI lineage: Eukaryota > Metazoa > Arthropoda > Insecta > Diptera > Anthomyiidae > Delia > Delia radicum. The sequence continues at coordinate 200,908,441 of CM037852.1, forward strand.
CAAATTAATGTTTGTTTATGTTTTACTGCATATGTGTCTCATTTTAACCACAATTGTGGATAATTTTTTGAACAGTAAAGAACAAATGACAATGTTAGTTTAATTTACTGATATGAAAGTCATAATGTTTCTAGTAAAAAATTTTTTTAACTACATTTGCAGTGGTCTTTACACTATGGGGAATGTGACCGGTTCTGCGTGTGCCACAGGATCGGAACCTTCGTGCCAGAGACCGGTTCTCTGCTAAACCCTACCCTATGTAAACAACTGGCAACTTTAACATTGGCTTGTCATAAGAGGGGGTCATTTGTCCTGCTTGAAACCAAATAGTGGCATGCCACAGGACTAGCCAAAAATGGGCATACCAAAAGACTGTCGCAAAAGGGACATGTCGTATAAAATAAACGAAAACTAAACAGCTTCCAATGGCTAAAATTCTCGCCAACTGAATTTTTCTTATCAATATGCATTCTGGTTAAGTGGTATGTCCTCCCTTTACCAGTCACAGGATTGGTGATTTTATGACAATTGATAAGTAATTTTAGCAAAATAAAAATAATTCGATAGTGCAGTGTTCAAAACATTTGCAACTCTTAAAGTAATTAACAGGAAATACAAACAATGTTTTTAACGCTCAGTATTTTGTAGCGTAGCCATTATTTTTTATAACTTCTGAACACCTCTTAGGCATTGAGGCAATGAGCTTTTTAATATAATCGTCAGAAATTCATTCCACTGCTTCTCCAACTCGACGAAAAGTTCATCACCATTTCGGAATACTTTGTTGCCGATATTCCGTTTTACAATCATCCACATGTACTCAATCGGGTTGAGATCGGGAGATTGAAAATTTTACAATCCCCGCCGTGTGTTTTGGGTCGTTGTCGTGCTGGAAGGTCCATGAGAGTGGCATTTCCCATTCAGCATATGGAAGCATAACTGAACTCAAAAGATCTCTATAGATTGTGGCCGTCATTATGCTAGTAAAGCGGTGAATTGGGCCAATTCCATTTCCTGAAAAACACCCCCACACCATAATGTTTCCACCTCCGTGCTTCACTGTGGCGGTTGTGTATCTGGGATAAAACTTTTCGCCTCGTGGTCTTCGAACATTGGCTCTTCCATCTGATCCACGGAGGTTGAATTTAGACTCATCTGACCACAATACATTTTTCCATTGCTGTTGCCAGTTCAAATGGGTGCGTGCAAAGTCAAGCCGAGCTTTTCCGTTTTTTTTCCGACACAAACGGTTTTTTTGTACATCTATAACTTCTAAGACCATATTGTCGGGCTCTTCTTTGAATGGTGGGAAGACTGGCATCTATTAAAAGTTCAGTTTTAGCTTCTCTGGGAACTGCTTTGGGATATTTCGTAAAAAATTCTTGATTTTCCGATCTTCTATTACAGTTGTAATACAGGGTCTTTCACCTTTATGAGTTGTGTGGATGTTACCACTATTAACAATGCGGCAAATCGTTGATTTTGGAACGGAGTACTTTATAGAAATTTCTTTTTGGGAAAGTCCATTTTAAAAATCATTTAAAACTTTTGATTTAAAATCAGAATTGTATTTATTTCCTGCCATTTTTTACAAAAATTATTCTTACGGTGTTTATGCTTCTAACATCTTATTACAACTATTAAAGAACAATAATTATAATAATTTTATTTAAATTTATTTTCATCGGGATAAACATTAATTGCATTTATAGTAATTAAATGTGCTAAAGTCCCAAAACTTATTTAACAAATTGTGAAAAGCAATCTGATGTAGGCGTGTCCCTATCCGGATTTCATTCCTGCCTAAGGAAATCTTCAGGGGGACTTTGTTATTAGAATTTCTAGAGATATTTTTATGTTAAATCACAAACTCAATGAGAATTTCTTGTCCTCGTCTAGGAGCGAGATTCAAAATTTAAAATATCAAAGAAAAAACAAAAACAACAACAAAAAATTGTCACAATTGGCTTTGTCATCTTCCAAATACTACTCTGTTTTTTTGACAGACCTAGCAATGTAGTGACGTTTATTCAAGTAAATCAACAATAGAAAATCATATGTTTTCTATTAGTGTCAGTTACATTTAAATTTGCACAAGCACCTGCATATTTGTTATTTAAATTTATTTTCATCGGGATAAACATTAATTGCATTTATAGTAATTAAATGTGCTAAAGTCCCAAAACTTATTTAACAAATTGTGAAAAGCAATCTGATGTAGGCGTGTCCCTATCCGGATTTCATTCCTGCCTAAGGAAATCTTCAGGGGACTTTGTTATTAGAATTTCTAGAGATATTTTTATGTTAAATCACAAACTCAATGAGAATTTCTTGTCCTCGTCTAGGAGCGAGATTCAAAATTTAAAATATCAAAGAAAAAAACAAAAACAACAACAAAAAATTGTCACAATTGGCTTTGTCATCTTCCAAATACTACTCTGTTTTTTTGACAGACCTAGCAATGTAGTGACGTTTATTCAAGTAAATCAACAATAGAAAATCATATGTTTTCTATTAGTGTCAGTTACATTTAAATTTGCACAAGCACCTGCATATTTGTTATTTAAATTTATTTTCATCGGGATAAACATTAATTGCATTTATAGTAATTAAATGTGCTAAAGTCCCAAAACTTATTTAACAATTTTTTTTAAAAAATGTAACGGCCTGAATCTCATATTAAAAAGGAATGCGATTATCGTTATATCCTAGCATGTGTTAGTAAAAATTGTTTCGTTGAGAGTAAGAATAATGAGAGTTTCAAATGTTTTGAACACCTGCATTTTGAATACATCTATTATTATTAATTTTTTTGTTGTTTTAATTTACGGAATTAATTTTTTTTACTTGTTTAACATAAAACAATGTATGAAGAATATGTATAAAATAAATTTAGTAACTAAGTGTGATTTGAAGAAAATAAATCAATGAAAACAACAAATGCGATCTCAGTTCCAAATGTTTTGACTACAGTTGATTATTTTTACTACAATTGTTGCTAATTTTTTGAACATAAAAAAAATTACAATGTTAGTTGAATTTAACGAAATGTAAGTCATCCTTTCTTTAAGTACAATTTCATTTGTTTTTAACTACATTTGCAGTTGTCTTTACCTACATAGTATTCTAAGTGTACATTACTCCAGTTCAAACATTTAGAAATTACACGCCCAAAAGATTTTTTATACGTAATATAGTCAACTTTGACAACCTGTTACTACACCCTGAACTAAAACAGGGGACTCAATCAAAATATTTGAAAAGAGTAAAACCCCTATACAATTTTCAATTCGATACATAACAATCGGATCAGTACTACTATTCAATAGTTTTTCAAATACCCCACTGTGCAACAGCAAGCAACAGAAAAAACATCAACTTGCATAAGACTTTAAATATGTTGTTGTTTTTGTAATTTCCGGAAATACTTGTAAGCTAAACAGAAAAAAGGGATGTATTACATTTTACCTTCTTGCTAACCTTTTTTATTTTTCTTTCTCCGCAAACCGTATAAATTTTACACAACCAATATGTAATCGATTTTTGATTGAATATTGAGCTTATGTTACCCTCTTCATCCCCCCTCTTCTAAATCATATTTTTCCTTACTTACTTCCTAGTAAGCTAGCACATGTTGTCGTCTTTCTTATTTGCCGGCTCGTTTAGTTCGTTATAAATTTTCCGCTTTTTCAAATATCAATAACTGTAAATGTTATGAACACATCCTTTTACCGGCTTTTGTCGGGTTAATGTTAATACTACTTGATTTTGCATGAGTTTCGTGTATGATGACTCTTTAATATTCAACTTCAAGTGGTTTAAATTTCCTTGCTACATGACAAAAATCTAAGTATATAGAGTTAGTTGTTTAGCGGCTATAGGATTTTTGGTAATTTGGCGGGAGTGGGGGAGAACAAAATAAGGAAAACAAAGAAAGGATTGTATGTTTAATATTGAATTAAAGGAAGTTTATGTAAATATCGAACAATTCTTAAATTGTATTGTTGATCAAAAAAAAAGGAAATTTAGTACACACAGAAAACAGGTGTAACTACAAACCGAATTTTTCTCGAATTGAATTTTTGTGATTCCAAGTACTATCACTATTATTAAATTTTAATACTATTGTAACAACCAGAATAAAAGAATTTATATAAAATTATATATGATGAGACATTTTCGGCAAATATTTTATGCGAAAAATGGTTCTTTTAAATTGTATCACTTATGATCTAATTATATTTAAAAAGATACAATTTAATAAAAAAAATATAATATTCTATCCGAGTTTTGTGCCGATATAATTACATAGAATTATATAATATTTTATACAATTAGATATAATTAGATATAACTAGATACATATATCTAACATCCATAAAACGGGTTCAAAACACAAAATGTATGCTTGAAATTTGTAAATAACTTAAATTTTATTTATATTTTTTAGGACATAAAATTTTCGTTTTAAAAAAAATTTTTATTTTTATTGTACTAAATTTTATTTTCGTCAATATTAAAAAGGGTTTGTTAGTTGTAATGAAAATCGATTTCGCAAACCTGTAAAATATTTTGTGATTTTTTAATTATATATAGTTACGGCTCCAGGTGCAAAAAGTCCCAGTGCAAAAGCTCCCAATAAAATAGATTCTAAAGAAATGAAGTAAGTCCCGCCTCAAAAAAGTGAAATAAATTCTAAAAAATTAAATAATTTCCAAAACAAAAATGAAACAAATCATTATTTCATCATGAAATAATTTCCAAACAATAAAAATGAAATAACTCCCAAAAATAGTCCATGCAACACAAATGAAGTAAGGGGGCGTACCGTTATATTCCCCAAAGTCGTATTGCCCAAAAACAAAATGACATATTGCCCAAATGTACGCATATCCCCCAAAATTGTGGATGTTAATATATTATAACGACCAAATCAATGACAGAAAATCCAAAACATTTTTTTTGGGTGCTATGGCATTTATTTTGAAAAAACTTTTTTTTTTGGGCGCTATGACGGTAAAAAAAAAGAAGTTATTGCCCAAAATCATAATTTATTTTTTTTTTTTTTTAATGTCATAAGACATAATGTCTTTTGTGTTATTTCGCGAAGCCGCCTTCCGCGTTCTTCGGAGGAAAAAAACCCCTAAGATGAACTTGTTTTTTCAAATCAGATGTCGAATCCGTTGAAATCTTATATTTTTAAGACATTTATTTGACCTGTCATAACTTTTTATGTCCCAAAATACCAACACACACCAAGATTTATTGTATTGTTGTAATGATTATTTTTTTTTAAAGTCTATTTTATAAAAAATGATATTAGTGTCTAAACGTTAAATAAACAGAAGGCCAATGCTCCTCTTCAAATGTATGGGTATTTATTGGTAACCCACAAGATAGCACCCTTAAAATAATAGCGAAATTTTCAATCAGTTGTTTATTTACACCAGTTATTTCCGCGGTTAAAGAACTGTTGGCAAAAAATCGCCGAGCAGTATTGCCATCGTTTGTTGTGCCAAATCCAGATTTGACTTGATCAATCATTAATCCCATTTTTACTTTAAATTCATGTTGAATTCTTTTTTTTTGTTTCTAAAAACTCTTCTCTAGTTTCGTCACTAACGCGCCATTTTTTGAAACTAAGACGATATGCGATATGTAAGACACATTCCAAAAAACGTATCCAGGAATGCAACGCAGAAAGTCCAAATTTAAAACTATTTACATCTGGTTCTCTAACAAAGTCCATGTTGTTCATTTTTTTATAGCTTTTTCGGTATCTTAAAGTAGCTTTTTATACATTACGAATTATTTAATTGTTACAAATTGCATTTATAAATGTACTATATAAATATTTTACATAAAAATAACCAAAAAAAAAAAAAAAATTCAAAAAAATTATATGATTATTATAAAATTATTTGTATATATTTGAGTACAAAATTACAAAATTTGTTTTATAACGTATCAGATATATCATAAAACAAAAAAAAAGTAATAAATAAATATAACAGATACGATATTGTTTGCTTAATTTTTAGTACAAATATAATGATTTTAGGTGTTACAAAAAACGACAAAAAAACATAATTATCGTCCGATAGGGCATCTTTTTAAATTTTTTTCTAACAGACAAAGGTCAAACCTAACCAGGAAAAGAAAATAAAAAAATACGGAATACATGTATTTTTTAAATATTTTACCAAACTTTAAAATTTTTTGGGGTTTTTACTAAAAATTAGCTAACTTGCAACGCCTATAAACAATAAAACATTTTTATATTGACTTATAAAATTTTTTTTTCTAAATCGAATATATTTTCTTGTTTAAATTAAAAAAAAAACTAATAGTTTTATAACAAAAGTAAAATGTGACAGCTATTATTGCAAACCACCATATTTATAGTTCCAAAACTCAGGTTTAGGGTACAATTTAAAAAAAATATATAAAATAGTTCTTGTTAAAAAGGGCAACTTATCTTTAATGTTAATAGTACACATAGGTATAGGCTTTCTAAGAAAAATTAAAAAAAAAATTTTTTTTTACATGTATTTTTTTAATATTCCATCAAAATTTCGTAATAAAAACCTGTGAACAAAAAAAAATATAGTATTTCAAATATACACAAAACTCATATTTTAAATTTTTTTTGCACAAAAAATATTTTTTTTTTATTGAAAATATTCTCAGTAACTTAAATGTGCAAAAATAAAGATGTTATCTCAAAAAGTGAATTTTAAGCAATTATTTTTGTAAAACATAAAAATCAACAATTTTTTAATAACATTTACATACAAAAATTCTCCGAGTTTGGCGCCCTCTGGTGGCGTCAAAATGAGTCAAATCAAAAAAAAATACATCTTTTTTTTTAATTACTTTATAATCTGTCGACTAAGGTATCTTTCATCAAAATCTGAGACACAGTTTTATTTTGATTTTTGCTACGGGACAAAGCACTGTGCGGCTGCCGCGTTCTAATGAGGAAAAAAAATCCCTAAGATGAACTTGTTTTTCAAATCAGATGTCGAATCCGTTGAAATCTTATATTTTTAAGACATTTATTTGACCAGTCATAACTTTTTATGTCCTAAAACACCAACCCACACCAAGATTTATTGTTTTTTAATGATTATTTTTTTTAAAGTCTATTTTATAAAAAATTATGTTAGTGTCTAAACGTTAAATAAACAGAAGGCCAATGCTCCACTCTTTTATTTAAGATAAAAAACAATCAATTAGCTGACATTTGAGGTCTTATGACATTAAAAAATAAAAAAATTATGATTTTAGGCAATAACTTCTTTTTTTTACCATCATAGCGCCCAAATAGCGTCATATTGCCTAAAAACAAGAATTTTTACAACAACAATTTACATATAATTTTTTTGGGCGCTATGTCTCACGCTAAGTTCTGTTGGGACATATTTCATTTCGAAATTACTGCATTATGAAATGACACCTAATAACAAAAATATTATTTCATTTGAAATTACTCCCAAATTTGTATGAAAAATTTTTGGGACTTATTTAATTTTTTTTTTTTTTTTGAACTTTTTTCACCTGGGAGTTATTGCACAGAGCCATAGGTACGAGTAAATAGTAACTGACTGTAAATATTTTTACAGTTTTGTATTATATATAATTATGTATTGGGTTATATCTAATTTTATAAATTTTTTTTTAATTTATAAACCATTTATAAAATTCAGAATAGTATTTTCTTATACATGATTGGATGTGCTTATATATTTTTGGTAAAACATTTTGAAAACATTATTATATATACATACATTATTATATATAAATACATATTAAATATAAATATCATATATTTTTATATTAAAGAATATATTGTTATATATAATTTATTTTACTCGGGAATCGACATTTATTTCCAAATTTCGAATTTATATTGTAACATTTGAATATTTGATATTTATGGGTTGTAATATTCTATTAATAGACTATCATATATTTTCATATTAAAGAATATATTGTTATATATAATTTGTTTTATTCGGGAATCGACATTTATTTCCACATTTCGAATTTTTATTGTAACATTTGAATATTTGATGTTTATGGATTGCAATATTCTACTAATAGACTCTCATGCGTTCCACAAAATTTATTTTATTAATAAAAAATTCATATGCAGTAAACTGGGCTCGAACGGGCGACCTCTCGTTTGTCAGGCAATTACTTTATCTCTAGCCTTAACCCAATTTCAAATTTTAACCTTGAATATTTTTTTGTATCAAATTGAAATATTTTTCTAAATTCAGATGCGTATGTACAACCGAAATTCGGTTGCTACTCTCAATATTTTATTAGAGTTACCAAAACTATAAAAAAATTTATGTAGTTTAAAATTTATTTATTACTAAACAAATCCTTATGTCGCCAACTGGGCACGAACCGACGATCTCCCGTTTGTCAGGCAATTACTTTACCTCTAGCCTAAGCCCAATTTGAAATTGTTTTTTTAAATTTCAAACTTGACTATTTTTTTGTTTCAAATTGTATGTCTAAAATTAAAAAACAGAAATTCGGTTACTAATTCCAACATTTTATTAGAAGTACCAAAACTATAGAAAAACTTTATATTATTTCAAAATTTATAACTAAAACTAATATTTTAGTTAGAGTGATTGTTTTTTTTTTTTTGCAGTCGAAACAAATATGAGGGTTTAACTGCAAATATTTCATTTAAGTGACAAAATCTCCAATAAGTGGGTGTAGAAGATAACAGTTTTCCAATATTGGGTATAAAAGCCAATATTTTGGATGATGTGACAGCGCTTTGATTAATTTCATATATTTTTAGTTCATAATTAAGTTTAATTGTTGTGATGATGAATTTTAAGTACATAGTTAAAATTATTAAATTATGGAATGAAAATGAAAAATTATTCCAGTTCGAGGCCATACTCTATATTTCTTCATTAGGATATTGTCCTAACAAATAATCTATAGAGTTTTGGAATTCCAACCAATTTATTCTCGGTGTATATAAATTTCTTCGCGAATTTAAAGCTGAATAGTTCAAATTTATAGTCATTTTGAGAATATCGAGATCATTCATAGTTACGGATATCTATGTGAGTGTATATTTTTTAAAAAATAATGTGATCTAAGGCTTTTATGCTCCAAAGTGGTTTTCGCGTTTTCTATTTAGATTCATAATTGTTAAATTATTCCGACTATTGATCTGTTACTTGCATAATCGTATGCATTCACGTAGAGCATTTTTTAAAATATAGACATACCCATGCAACAACACAGAAAAAACGAAATTTCCACTTAAGTGAACAGTCCATATTAGCTAACATTCCCTCAATAATGCGAGTAAATAAAACTTACTGAGGTCTGGTTTTTAAATACATATTTTAATTTTTAAATTTAATTTGTATTTTAATTTTAAAAGCCATTTAACTTTTATATTTAAGCCAAATCACCTTAAAGTACACATCCCGTGATCGGTTAACCAAGGCATATCACTGCACATTAACAATATATTTTCTTACTGTCAGCACTTATTTCTTTTCCATTTTTAGTGATTTTTATTTTCTTCTCAAAAAAAATAAAAATAAATAAGTTAGTAGAGAAGCTAGTTAAACGTCTTGTAAATCAGGTATACTATTTTTGTTAAGATTATGTTTTCAGCTAAAATTTTAATAATACTTATGCAGCACTTAACTGTTTTGAACTAATGTTTTACTAATATTTTGCTAATGACTTACTAGTTTATTTTGTTGAAAAAAACTGTGCTTATAAGCTCATTAATAGTGTGGACGACAAAAAATAGTCTGCGGCTTGAAAGGAAAAAGTGTCGTCGACGGCTGAAGGCTAAATTGTATAAGAATGTTGAGTGTTACAGCTGGTATAGAATCCAAATTTTTTCAAGGAGACAAAATACATTCAAAGAAAAAAACAAGCTTAATATATTTTTGGGTTGCATACACTTTTATCAACTCTTGTTCAAGAAAAGTAGCTATTTCTAACTCAAAAATTGCTAGAAATAGCTAAATTTGTTTTTAGATGGAAAAGTGGAAAAAATTTAAAAAATACTAAAACTTTAAAAATATAGGAATTTATGGGATAATTGTAATTTGTTAGGTTAAAATTAGTTATTATTACTAAATAAAGCGAAGTAATACACAATTTTACAGATATTTTGACCCAAAATGCAGAAAGCGCAAATTTAAATAAATTTTTAGTTAACTTGTAGTAGGATGTATTTTAAAAAAAATTTTCTATATTTTCTGTATGAGCAGCTATGTTTTGAATAAAATTTAATTTTTTTTTTAATCAAATTTTATACATGTTGCACTGGACTCGATTTTAATTCTGTAATAAAAAAAATGATTTGCTTAAAATATATATATATGTATATATTGTATATAATTTTTTTTTTTTTTTTTGTGATTAGCAAAATTTTTGCTAAATTTAGCAACTGGTTTCCAAAAATTAGTAAAATATTTCGCTAAAATCAGCAACAAAAATCAGTAATTTGTAAAATGAGAATATCAAAAAATTTTACTAAACTAAAAAATTGTACTAAAAATTAGTACAAATATAGTAAAGTGCGATTGAAAATTTATTCAAACAACTTTTTTTCTGAGTGTATATTAAACCAAATATGTTATTAAGGTATTTCCTGCTTAAAATAATTTCTTACATTCATCAGGTGTACATTCATCACACTAGCATAACAGGAAATGTACTGATAACTTGAACATTTTTCAAACTTACCACCTCCGACAAAATATTCCATTTGTATCAATTAACCAAAAAGGGTTAATTTACATTTTCAACACTGACCACTGGCTTTTCAATGACTTTCACTTAAGCCCTATTGTAAAAACACACATACACACTCACTTCTTTACAAACACTTGCCCAAGGGTAGTAATATTAGATTTTTAAAAGTATGCACGAGTATTAAAACATACTTTCTTCAACTCATTAGTCAGCTGTCCAGTGGCTTCTCTGCCTTTGGTCGTCCGAAAGAAATGGGGTGTGTAAACGATATTATTATGTTAACACAGCAATAAACTAAATCCTTTTTTGTCGTTTTAGTTAAAGGAGATATAGGAAAAATCAACAAATTGCTTTAACCTTAACATAATAAATCAAGAGGTTATATTAGATGCAGAAAAGTAGATTTTGTGATTGTTTTTTAAGATTTTTTTATAATTTTTTTTTTTTGTTAAATTCTATGATTTTTTTCTTATGTTTATTTTATTAAATGATAAATAAAAAGCACAGAAATTCTTATGCGAAAATATTTAAATTTCATGAATACATTTTCAAATGTGTATATGAATTATATGTATCTAGATTTATGTGTCATTTGAAAGTTTACGCGGGTTGGTATATAAGTTAATATACGAGTAATTATAAATTTATATGCACGCTCAAAATAAAATCTTAATCATCTAATCGTCCAGTTTGCTCCAAGCAGGGTGTTTTAAATTGGCCATAAATGCCAATAGTATTTTATAATAAGAATTGAAGCTATTTCGATAGAAAACCAAATATTGTTTGCAGTACATGGTTCGGAATCGAGAAAGTGTTAAAGTTAAAATTTTGTAAAAATTAAATATTGTGAAATGAACACATTTTTCAAAAATCTTAAAACCCTACCCAGGTGGAAAAATACGAACGCGCCAGTACTGACGCGGTTTTGGAGACGGTTTTACATATACTGGCAATGTGTCGGATTTTTAACTTTAACACTACTGGCGCAGTGTTGAAATGATAACACCAATATACGCTGGGCCGTAGTTATTTTCGAACGTTTACACAGCAATGGAATTCAGTACTTTTCCAGTACTTTTAATAAGAAAATTATAATGTAAATTAATCGGATTTTGTTTTAATTTGGCAGAAAGATTATATTTAGTAAGGTCAAGTTAAGGTGTGTTTGCGCTCAATTTCGGTTTATCGCAAAGCAAAAAGTCGCCATATCTTCTTAGGTAAAAGCACACAAATTTTAATATTTGGAATAATTTATGTCTAAACTTATTTACTTTTCCAGTTAGATTTACACAGGAAAAAGAAGAAGAAGAAAACATTTTTATTGAAATACGACAGACTGCCGCAGTTTCGTCCCCTCCAAATACTCGTCAGTGTTTAATTTATGTGTCAATTGGAAAAAGTATTTTTTTAGTGTTAAATTGCTCTATATGAAAAACTTTTACTTTGTATCGTAGTGAATTTTATACCCACAGCTATACATCAGGTTATCACTTGTAATAGCATCAACTCTTAGCGAGTTGAGCCACGGTCGAAAAATGAAGGGTCGATTGATCCAAAGTGGTAGTTCTGTGATATGTATATGATTGGGGGTCACGTCACGAAACTGGTGAAACCAAAATTGTGGTGCACCAAAAAGTGTTAATTTGGGTGAAATGACCAATCACGTGACCATAGTCATGGTGACAAAACATTTACTGGTTGGTACCAGATATATCATGTAACTGGAAAAAAAGTAACATAACATCAAAGTGTACTGACGTAACTAGGGTCGTTGCAGTTGAAGTTGCTAGTGGTCATTGAACTGGTTCAAAACCGTTAGCAGTTTATGAAAACATGGCAATTAGTTCCAAAGGATGCAGTCCCTTAACCTCTACAAAGCGGACATAACACTTGACTAATTTTATCTGTACCGACTATGTGACAGTAGAAATGAAGACGAAACACTTCACTGGTTTAAAAGAACTGAATACGGAACTGTTTAGAGAATGACCAGATATTATGATTTCTCGCCAAACGTCGCGATCTTAAAAGTTGTTTGGCAAGTTATTTTTGAAAGGCCGACTGCCAATATTTCTGCCGATTTTTCGAGTGAATGGCGATTTTACACATAAAATATCGCTACCAAAAAAAACTAGCAATATATCACCAGAATATGAATTATTACAACTGATTCAAAAACTTGAAACACTTTACAAGAATAGAAATTAAAATTGGAAAATTTCTGCGTATTGGTTTCGAAATATCTTGTTAAGATAGTTTACAAGATTTTTGGAAACGATTTTTTATGTATAAGTAATTGGCGATTTGTAAGAATTCCTTTGGGTACAAAATTGAAACTGAGTATATATTTTGTTGCTCTGCTTTATAAGTAATACATTAAATTTGTAATAAATTGTTGCAGCTCCAAATTTTTAAAAATATGTTATTGTGAACTAGAATTATAATGCAGAATACAAAATTAAAATGTTCATGAAGTGCTTTTTAGAAGTGTTGGAACATAAAAAATTGTTTGATAATACCAATTTTAGCAAACAAAGAAAAAACTTGCAAAAAATCTATATTTTGAACATCCGGACTTTTTGTCTAGTTTTTGTACTTATCCAAATTTAAATTGTTATAATGAATTTAATGTTATAGTTTATTGTTGGTTATAGACAAACCAAACTAATTTTAAAATTGTTTTTGTTGTGCCTTTTTGGAGGTTTTTTGAACAGGTAGTATGACACACTGTTTTATATAAGTGCAGTAACTGGTTCAGGACGGGCTATTTCGCAACGCGTGCATAATATGACACACGTTGAATAAAAAGTGACTGGTTAATTGGTAATTGCTTTTCGAAAGTCCTGCGATATGTACCCCTTAGACCAGTGCATTGGTACGTCGTAAAACTATTCCAGTCAAACTACCCCTTAATATGTGACTAGCTTTCCTTCAAAATTTTTTCTCTAGTTCTACGATACGTACACCTACACCATTCACGTGATAATTTTTTCCCACTGGTTCTGTTGTATAGCACATAAATCCTAAACACTACCTTGGTCAAGTTATTCGCCACGTCAAACAGTGCTCCAATGGTAGCAATTGTCACCTCCTATGACAAGCCCATGTTAAAAGTAGCGGTTACTTTCATATAACATAACCGAAACTAGGACAGGTTTATACACACAATGTTCTAGTCACGTGACCATACCAGTGACTTGTCCATTTCCCGCAGGGTTATTTCTCAACTGGAATGCTTCCTCTTTTGCATGCAATTGCTATCTCGTTTTCACAAGTAATTATTACATTATTATGCGCTTTATTCACATTTATTAGTTGGATACCAAGTGTATGTTTGATATACTGTTGAGATAGATGTATAGATGTATTAGTTTTTGAGAGTCGGCCTTAACCTATTTTGGTCCATATCGCCTAAAGAAGGTAAAGAATAAAAAAGAAAAACTTTCCTTAGCGAAGCAGGTCTTTGGACGGATGGATGAGAAAACACTTAAGCCAATAAATTTTGTACTCTCAACTCCACGCGGTTCTCCCTCGGCAATGCCAACGATAGCAACAAAAGAGTCATATTTTTATATAAAATTCCTTATTTGAACAGTAAATATTACAAAAATAACCAAAATAAAACACTAAAAAACTTCCTCCACATTTTTGTACTTAAAATGGCTCTGCAGGACGCTACGTATCAGTAGTCATAAAAATAATATATTTTTTGAAGTCTTGAGGAAACTTCCTTTCAGTTGAGTACCCTAACTTATATGTTTCTACGCATATCGGCTTTTGGGTAATAGGGGGCACCGCCCCAAAAACCGTAGATAGAAAATAAATGTAATTTTTTAATTCCACATTGGGTTTTTTTTTTTTTTTGAGCAATGCCCCATAAAGTGCAGTTTTACCGAGCATGTTTATTGTTTGTGCCAAGCACTTGGTATATGTTAAAAAAAATTAAGGTCATCTATTTATTTATACAATAAAGTCATTTGCTGACAGTTAAATTAGTTTTGTTGTTTACATAGTGCAAGTAAATGACACCTTAAAGAACAGTATATAAACTCATAGAAATAAACCCGTAAAAATAGCAGAAAAAGCTACTAAAAATTAGTTAAAAATGACGTTACAGAATAAACTGCTAAATTTAGCAGATTTCTTTGCGAAGATCCAATTTTAATATGAGGTAAAATTTATAAAAATCTAAAAGGATAGAACAATTTAAACTTGGGGTATTTAACTGTTGAAAATTGTTGAGTACTGTAATATAAAAAAATAAATGCGAAAAACAAATTTTGCAAAAAAAAAAGTTTGAGAAAACTGACATTTCTGATAGTGTAATTATCAATTAACCCTCGTATGTGTATAAGTATGTTGGTAGTTAAAATTTTATTGCTATTGCAATCTCTACTCATACATAAATAATAAAAACATTTTAAAGTTAAATGTTAAACAATTGTTTTGAAATAAATCTAAAATCATTCGTTTATACTACAAATGGTGGGTGGGAAGGGGTATGTATGACAGTTTATCAAAGGAAAAAGTTTTAAAGAAGTATGATAAAAACTCACACATGAACTTTAAGATACTCACTCATATGAAATATAGCAGAGTAGATAAAAATAAAGATATTTTTAAACGCCTAAGGATAACATAAATAACAAATGTCTGTATGTAATTTAACTGTATAAAATATTTATAAAACGCTAATATAGTCTTAGCACTCATAATGTAAATGTTTCTATTTTCTTCCTTCAAAAGACATCTATCAATATGAACCACCCTTTTTCCCAGTTTTGCCTATATTTTTTTTTTTAACCACAAAAACAAATCATCATAAACAAGTAAATTCTATTAACCACATGCTCTGCCACCCACAGGATACAAACAAAACATCAACTCTTTCATAACAGGCCATAAAGTATCAATCGTGACAAATATGTATGTAAACATCATACAACATATTTATGTTGAAGTAGCACGAAGTAAGCGAATATACCACAAGTTGCAAAATCAAACCATCAAATTGTGTTTTTTTTTTATGAAATATAAATGGGTGTTCAATAATACATCATATTCAATCATCTATCAATGTCATATTATGATGTGATCATATTTGGATTTATGCCGCAAAATAAAGTATAAAACAATCATTATAGATGGTAATAAAAATATAAATATAAAGGGGAAAGAGAAATAAAGGGTTGTCAGGGGAGAAAATAAGGAAGTAGCAAAAAAAAAAAAGATAAGTTGTAAATAAAAACATTTGCAACAATGTTTTTATAGTAAGGGAATGTTCGCCATCTGGTTTTCGAGCTATATAAATAAAATAAGTGTAATATGCCAAATACAAATACACTCACAAGGGAAATCTCCCGATGGGTTCTCCCGATCTTAATGAAATTTGGATACGTGATAAAGAAGAAAAAAATAAGGCATAAGTATTTTTTTAGAGGCCCAATCTCATGTTTATTAGTTAAAAGTGGGGTCATAACTGACCCTATTTTTTGTTTTTTCGGCTTATTTCGAATTGTTTTAGAGAACATTTACAAAAATGGGGCACCTAATGAAAGAATTGTTGCAGACTTAATGCATCTGGTATACGATATATGTCCGAAAACTTTAAAGTATTTTTGTTATTAAAAAAAAAAATGTGTGATATAAAAACTAGACTAAAATATAAAGATTTAGACTATAATTTTTTAACAAAACAAATATTATAGTCGAATTAAGCTAAAAAAGATATGTACACTCTAAAAAATGCTTGTAAATTCACTACAAAAGGGTGTTTTTATACAAGTATAGAACTTAAAGTTGGCAACACTTTTTTAACTGGCGGCCATTTTGTCAGCTGTCAAGTGATTTATGTTTAGTTTGGTTTGGCATTTCAACATAAATAGACTTACGCCTGAACAACGCACGTACGTATAGCGCACTACGTCCATTTTACGGTCAACATAATCGATCATCAGAGCAATTAATTCGAATAACTAAGGAACATTTTCGCACCACGTTTACTCTAAATGATAATATGCATCCACAGAGACGTCGTACAGTGCGTACAGAAGAAGTCATTGCTGCTGTAGAGCGTAGCGTAGAGGAAGACCCCAATCAGTCTATCCGCCATCGTGCAAAGGAATTGGATATGTGTCCATCCACTTTATGGATAATTTTGCGGAAAGATGTTGGTTTGCGTGCTTACAAAATCCAACTCGTGCAACAATTGTAGATTTAGATGTAGATTCGGTGCATGTTCCCAAAACAAGATTACCGTTGATCCCGATTTTGAAAAACGAATTTTGTTTAGCGATGAAGCTCACTTTTGTTTAAATGGATACGTCAATATACAAAACTGCCATATTTGGAGTGATGATAATCCTCAGGTGTATGTTGAGACACCGTTACATCCCGAAAAACTGACTGTTTGGTGTGCTTTATGGGCTAGTGGAATCATTGGTCCGTACTTCTTTAAAAATGTACAGTCAATTGTGACCACTATAGGGCCATGATTACTGACTTTGTCGTTCATCAATTGAACAACCATGATGTGCAGGAGCTATGGTTTCACGTTTCGGACCCGTGAATTGGCCTCCAAGAACGTGTGATTTAGCGCCGATGGACTATTTTCTGTGGGGATATGCGAAGTCGCTAGTCTACGCCGATAAGCCCAAACGATTGACAACTTGGAGAACAGCATTCGCCGCGTTATTGCCAATATAAGGCCACAAATGTTTGAAATAGTCATCGAAAATTGGACCTCCAGATTAGACTACGTCCGAGCCTGTCGTGGCGGTCATATGCCAGAAGTCATATTAAAGTTATAATGCCAGAAGATTATGTCAATTTAAAAAATTCATCTTTGCTTAATTCCCTTTGAAAGTTTTATACCTGTGTAAAAACACCCTTTATGAATTATGTAAAATCACGAAAAATTGTCAATTTTAGCCACCACATGTGCATAATTTATCTATACACATTATTGTCTACAAATTGTACTAATAGGCATTTCTTATTTATAATTACACACTTTGTGTGTAGAATTATTATTTTGTGCTTAAATACAAATATTAGGCATAAAGTGTGTAAATGTATTTATATATAATGTCCTATGGTTCCTTAAGAGGAACAAAGGTAAAATGTTGGTAAATGTACCAACATTTTAATACCTTTAAATTTGCAAAATTACAAAAAATTGTTTATTTTGGTTGTGAAAACTTGTTTACTCTATAAAATTTAAAGTCGTTAAATGTTTTTGATTCCTTTTCTATTTTAGTATAAAGTTAATTTAAATATTTTATTTTACGTACGTTTTGGCGGAATTGGTACAGTGCTATAGTTGGTCACAACTGCCGCTGTACTCGCTAGAAATGAAAAAAAAATATTTTTTGAAATAAAATTTGATGTGAAAAATGAGAACATATAAAATACATACAATTGTATCGATATCTAATTCGATGTAATTTAATATAATTTCGCACAATTGATCTATATTAGATACAATATTTTCCGAATTTTGTCCCATACAAATTGTTGTGTATTTTATATATAATTGTATCGATTTAGATAAAATTCGATAAAAGTTGATACAAACAGTTCCTAGTTTTTCTCAATAATTGCAAAAAATTATATCTAATTGCATAAACCAATATATATGAATGATATTATTTTTACAGAGTTTTTGCGAAGATGAAATATTGGAAGCAAAACATCATGACTCTAATTCAGCAATTTAATTCGGAACAGGGTTGATTTGTAAAAAAATTAACTGTTCTCAGATTGTTTCACTATTAAAATGAGTGTTTTTACAAACTTTTGTATAATTTCTTACATTTTTGTATTGAAAAAAATTAATTTTGGTTTGGGGTAACGTCCAATTTTCCCTCCCCCTGGATCCGCGCCAGAATTTATATATAATTTGATGATACCCCACATGAATTTTTTACTTGGGCTACCGAGCTTATTGAGAAAGTCATATTTTCGAAACGCTTTTTGGAAACGCTGTTAAAAGGTCACAAGCAGGCGTTCTGCCAGTAGTTTATTGACAATTTCTGTGTTACAGAGCAGTGGTATACCACTACCAGTGCTCTGTATTTTTTTTTTTTGTTTTTTTTTGTACCACTATCTGTTTCTGACCTACATTTATGGCCTGAAATAAGAGTTAAAAAAATATTTAAGCATCAATATCGTTTAATGAAACAATGCAAAAAGTTTTTAAAACACAAGTTATTATGTGTGAACTTTAAAGTTTTATTAATAGTTAAATTAATTAAGCCTTTTTGACAATTAATAATTCATAACTAAATGTATACATACAACTAGGCAAAGAATTATAACAACAGGCATGCAAATTATCCTTTACAATGTCTTAAATGAAATTATAATACACAGGATATAAGCATTAACTGTAAATGAAATACATTCAAACAAGAAAATCTACATACACTGAACAAAATACATTACTACTTTAAAAGAAGTTGCTTCTTTACAGTTTTATCTGTTTTTTTCCTTTTATATACATCGAGATTATTTTTATGTTATTTTTAATTTACAACGATCTTTCAACATCCGTATATTTTCAAAAATAAATCAATCAGATATATTAGCTAGGTTGATACTAGTATCTCGATATGGTTAAAAATCTCATCAGAACCCGAAATTTTAGAAATGCTAGACCCTCCAGAATAGGCAGAACTTTAACAAAAACCCTATTACTCATCAATTTTTGCTCCATTCTTGTCTTCTTAGTAAAAGCATCATCTTTCACTAAAAGCATCATGACGTTACTAAACTTTGAAGGCCAAAAATGTTCTATTTATATTTTCGATCTAAAGTATTTAAATGAAAT
The DNA here is from genome assembly GCA_021234595.1 of Delia radicum. NCBI lineage: Eukaryota > Metazoa > Arthropoda > Insecta > Diptera > Anthomyiidae > Delia > Delia radicum. The sequence continues at coordinate 200,928,035 of CM037852.1, forward strand.
ATTAAAATATCTTATACAAAATAATCCTTGCATATAAATACGAAATTATTGTCAAAGCACCAAAAACTTTCGTAAAATTAAATAATTTTCGTTTATTTTACGAAAGTTTTCTTTTTTTATTTGTTAGTATTTTTATGCAGTGCAGCAAATTATATTATTTTTCTCTCTCTTTATACCGAGTGTGCACTAGGTGTTGTTTAAAATATTAAAATTGGGTATTTACAACAATACCTATTACTATGTTTCCACTTACAAAACATTTGTTTTGGTGTAAAAAAATTGTATGGGAAAACATGTACAAGACACGTTCAGTAGAAACGTTGTATAATACAATATTTAAATTAGATTAGTTCGTCTTGTTATTCTCTATTATTTTGAATAGTCATAGCCTTTTCTTATTGTTTGTATGTTTTAAAATTTTTTGTGGGTTATTGCAACGGAAACGTAGTAAAAGCGTAATGGATGGAAGGACAACAGCATTTTAGGCTAAAACAATAAACGGAAGTTATAATTATCTACCATATAAATGACCACTACTTAAAACAACAAACATTCTTACTTACATTCATACTTACATTCATACTAACATACCATACACACATGCATTCTTATATGAATATTTGAATGTATAATTTTATGCTTGGACGACAACAACGGTCAAGCATAAGTAGTACAACAGCAATAACAATATCAAATTATATACAAACGTAAGTATCATGTATTCAAGTTAATGCACTATAATTTAACATAATAATTACATGTTTTACACATACACGTTCATATGTCCTTTTGTATGCCTGTAATTGAATAAGTGTATTTTAATGCAATTAATTGTTTTATAAAAGGCGTTTCATATGCAAATATATTAAATTAAATAAGCTAATAAAAGGATGACCGACCACCAGTTTAAAACAATTTGAAATGCGGAAATTGTCTTTTAATGTTTTTAACAGTTATACAAATATTTGCTTAAATATAATTTTGCATGCTTAGTAGTTCTAAAACGAATAAGGGAGTGTTCGATAAAATGAACCGTTTGCTAAAGAGAACCTTTCGTTTTTTTCCGTGCTTCTGTGCAAAAATATTAAAACTGTCAATTGTCACCAAGTTAACACACATTTTCCCTGGCGTTATATTGATCAGCAGAAAAAAGGAAACAGTAAAATAGATTTACTGCGTCGTTACTGCTTCTCCTACTGCTTCGTAAGATGCATATGATCAATGATTGTATGCATCGCTTTTTGTTGCGATTTCATATAAGTTATGAAATAAGCAATAACATGTCAACTCTTACATATTATTTCCACTAATTTTGTTTAAATTTGCTAAAAATTGGATTAATATAATGTTGATATCTCGAAAATTAAAATATATATATATATATTTTATTTTCTAAAAGTAAAATTTATAAAAAAAAATAGAAAACACGGAAGTTGGTTTCTTGAAGCGCTTCCTTTAAGCACAATAACAACACATTTCCAGGAGAAAATTGGAAGCAATAAAAACGTTTACAGCTTCCTTACTACTTCGTAGCATGCGTGGCATCTTAAAAAGCAGAAATGAATGGCCAAATTTCATTTATTTTTTAGATTACTTTTCGATGTGATTTCCAAAATGAGCAGTAAGTTTTAAACACTTACTTATAATTTTAGCAAATTTTGATTAAAAAAATCGTTTTTTTACAGTTATATTAGTTTTTTATTTTTATATACATCGAGATTATTTTTATGTTATTTTCAATTTATAACGAGCTTTCAACCTCCGTATATTTACAAAAATAAAGCAAATCAAACATATTAGCTAGGTTGATACTAGTATTTCGATCTGGCTAAAGATCTCATCAGAACCCGAAGTTTTAGAACAGCTAGAGCCTATATAATAGGCAGAACTTTAACAAAAAACCTATTAATAATTAATTTTGCTCCATTCTTGTCTTCGTTTTGTTGCCCGGGTAAAAATTTTAATATATAGTTAAATATAATTATATCTCATTTAATAAGTTTCCATATATACACACATACAAATTCATTCCAAAAAATTGGTTATCCATATTTATCTAATTATATCAAATTATATACAATTTGATAAAATTTTATTCGCGATTTGTCCATATCCGGAAAATGAAATTATATTTAATTATATATAAATGGACCTCAGTTTATATAATTTTGGCCGATAGCAGGTGTGCTTTTTGTGACTTGAAGTTATACTTAAAAGAATTTAAGTTGAAAATTAAAATTTCTAGAAATCAAAAATTTGAAATACCCAAGTTGTTTTAAATAAAACATAACGAAATGTCTAAAAATTATCAAGAAAAACTTTGGTGTTTCAAAAATATATAATTAAGTGGATTTGTCTTATAAAATGTACCAATTTTTTATTTTATAAAAGAAATCACTTGAAATGACTTCGTTATCAAATTACTATGGTTATATCTGAAGCCATATGTAATAAAGTCTTAAATTGCAAATAACTTAATTTGATATTGAACTTTTCCAAACTATGTATGCTACTATATATAAAGCTATATAATATAATAAGGAAAATATATTCAGTACGAAGTCACATATAGTTTAATTAGGCTTAGCCTGGGACCATATATTATCATATCGATCATTACATACATTTGAATTATTATGTTGTAGTTATATATGGAGTAAGTTTTGGACATATATAAATTTATCAAGAGCTATGTAAAAATTCTCTCAATAAAAATTATCAAATGTATTTGTATATAATATTCATAATGATATAAGCCGAAATGTGGCTTCATTCAAAGTCAGATATGACTTAATCATATTATATGTGAGTAGATATAATTATTTTTACCCGGATGGGTTTATATTCAATATTTTTTTTTTTTAATTTTACGAAAATTTATTTATAATAAAATGTAATATACAAAGTTAATTAAACATTATAATTTAAAATAAAGTGAAAACAAATGTTTTGGAATAAATATAATTTAAAAATATTAGGCTTATATTTTAATACAGTATTATATTAACGTCATATAGACAGTCGCAATTAATTTTTAATTAATATGCATTTGTCAAATTTTATTTAGAAATGTTGAGGTTAAGAAGAAGAATAAACGTTTTTCTCTAAAAACTATAATCACTATTAATTTTTAAATCAGACTAGACTAGTTTCTGCCTTTTTATGGACAGGCTCATCAGTGATTTTCCATTTAAATTGTATTATTATTTGTGTCTTATAATTGTCAGATTGTCTCTATATGATAAATTTTTTAACAACATGTCGGCTGTAAGAATCAAACCTGCGCTCATCTTACATTACAAACGTAACAATACTAAGTCATGACCGTTTAGCGATCACACCCAAGTATGGTCCTCGAATCTAATGCAAGCTAAATTGCAGTTTTCTTTCCTATTTTAATCACCGAATTTATTTTGCATTGATTCAAAAATCTTATATCTCAACAGCAATGTAAAATAAAAATTACATTCAGGGAAATTGTACAGTACCTTGATTTTTAAGTGAAAAAATGTAATTTGTAAAGGGTGTCCCAAGAAGAGCGCAATTTTTAAATTTTAAATAAAACACAGATATTTAAAAAAAAATCGTGAAACTTTATTATATCGTAAAGTAGACAGAATGAGGTTATGTATGGAACAATATATCGTGCAGATGGCAGCCGCGGCTTTGCTGAAATTTTCAATGACCGTTTTGCATGAATTCTGCGGTATTTCATTAATGCAGCGTCCAATTTCCTCTTTAAGGCTTGAGTCGTCGTCGGCTTATTCGCGTAAACCATCGACTTCAAAAAACCCCAAAGAAAAAAATCTAGTGGTGTTAAATCGCACGATCTAGGCGGCCAATTCTGATCTCCAAAACGCGAAATAACACGACCGGGAAATGACTGATGCAGCAATTGAATTGTTTCTCTGGCTGTATGACATGTGGCGCCGTCTTGTTGGAACCACATGCCCTCCACATTCATTTCTTCAATTCTAGGCAAGAAAAAACTAGTTATCATTTCACGATACCGAACACCATTGACTGTTTGCGCTTGACCTGCCTCATTTTCATAAAAAAAGATCCAATGATTCCTCCAGCCCAAAAACCACACCACACAGTGACACGTTGAGGATGCATTTGCTTCTCGTGAATCACTCGAGGATTTTCCTCACCCCAAATGCGACAATTCTGCCTATTGACGAAGCCATCAAGATGAAAATGGGCCTCGTCACTGAAGATGATTTTATCGGCAAAATCAGCATTTTCATGTTGTCTCTCCAATACCCAATTAACGAACTCCCTTCGCTGTCCATTCCTGTAGCGCTCCATTTTTACTAACCTCGTACCTTCTACTAGCAAACAATAACAATTGTTCAAATGTCAAACAATGACACTTCGAATGTTGCCAGATTTAAAAATTGCGTTCTTCTTGGGACACCCTTTAGAAGAAATTTCATTTTTGACTGCACTACATTCCACACATCACCACATCAAATTACTGTAGGTACTATAAATTTACACTAATTTTATGAGTTTTTGGCGTTTCGTTTAAAAAAGTCTGCTGGTTTTGTTTATAAAAATAATATTTTTAGACCCTAGTAAATTAAAAAAAAAAATAAAATAAAAATAATTAAAAATATAGTATTTCATTAAATCAAAATAGCAAATTTTTTAACTAAAATCTTAATTTAGTTTAAAATTTGCAAAGTTGGATTACTCTTAGCTTTACTAATTTTTCTACTAACTTTTTTCTGTGGTTTTTCTAATGCAAAATTAAATTGTAATGAAATTTTTTTCATTTCCATTACTATCAACTAATGGTAATGAAAAATTCTAATGAATGCCAAAGAGTAAAACAAAAATAGTTTTTTTATTTTTTTTATGAACTTAATGTGGCAAAAGCAATTGTCAATTTCTAATCGACAGTTTTAGTAATACAAAAACTGGTTTCAAAACTATTTGATTCCCACTAGTGTAACCGGTATAAATTATATTAAAAATTTGTACACGTAAATGCAGAAAACTTCCTTTAAAAATTTCTCCAAAAAAAATTAAATGCCACAGACAATTATGGCAACACATTGAGAAACTAATGACTTTGGTTAAACCATAACTATAAGGAACACAACAAAAATAACAGCAACAACAGACACTTACAACAACAATACTATATGCTAAGGTGTCCCTTAAAAATTGATTTGTCATTGCAGACTTTTGTTGAAAATTTGTTCTAACCCGTGTCGAATTTCTGCAAAAAAATTACACATTTGTGAAAAAAATTTATAAAAATGCCCAAAATTTTAAAATTGGCAATATTTAATTTTAAATTCATTATTCATTAAATATACTCAAGAGTATTCAGAATGGACTTAATCGGATGTCATCAACCCGCTTTAGCCGGGAATCCAAATTGACCGACGCATTTGATAAAAATGCAAAAACGTCAATTTTAAAATTAATTTGAAAGCTTTTTTTAGAATGCCTAATTTGGAGATTGCCATTTTTATAACATAATAGTTGTTATTAAAGAAAAATAAAAAAATTTAAATCGAGTTTGTGTTTGGAACGACTCCTTTTGAGGACTTTATATGAAAATTGTTTATTTTGTCAAAAATTTAAAAAATGTTAATGTTTAAATTAAATTTTGCATAATTTCGAAAAAATATCAGTTAAATTTGATTGGGCTATAATTACCCAGGTAGACATTTCCAACCGTACCAAAAAACAGTACTGTCAAACCACTGGTATTTTTGTAAAACCCACCGTGTTAAATATTACTAACAGTACAACTAATATTGTACTAGGAAAATACGATTTTGTTTGCAAAGCAAGTGCTTTGCCAGTATCACCAGCTAAATTCTATTCTAATATTTTTTTTCCCAATATCTCAACCAATTACATGCAGTTTTTTAATATTTTATTATATTTCACACATTTAAATATAATATATAAGACAAAACCGAACTGTATTGCAGCTTTTTAAATGTGTTTTTTTAAACATACATATTTCGCAAAATAAATTTTATTAAGCACCAAATTTTTTGAATTACCAACGTTATGTCAACGGTGGCAAAGTTCGTTTAAACCAACGGTTAGTCATTGTTATCATTCGTGTAACAGGACAGTACTGTCAATATTGTTAAATTCACGTTCTGAAAACGCATAACCGACCGTCCCGACGCTTTGCCAACACTGTGCCGATTCCATTTTTCTGCATAGGTATCTTTGCTTTAAAAATATATTTAACCCTTAGTGGCCTGGGGACAAAGAGGGCTCATGAATCTTTATTTTCGATTTGATTCATTAAACAAAAATATATAGTGCTAATTTTTGCACATTTGGCAAAAAATTACCAAATAGGAAATTTAAAAATTTAAATTTTAAATTAGGCTTTAAAATTAGTTAAAAAAACAAGGTTTTGCATTTTTATTAAATCTGTAGGTCATTTTTGATTCCAAGCCAAAGTGGGTTAAAAATATCCGATGAGGTCAGAATTCCATATGTGAATAATTATGCATATATTAAATTAATAAATGAAATAAAAAATGAAATTGTTCGAAATTTTTAATTAGAATAATATATTTTATTCTAAAATGTGCCCTTTTCTGCAGAATTTCATCCCTGTCCGATGAAAAAATCAATTTTATATCACATTTTTTTTTTTTTTTTTTTTAAAGAGAAGCAACACTCAGGAAATTCTTCTTATTAATTAATGTGTTGCTTTCTTTGGAACGGGGATAGTGGAGAGATGAAAGGTGGTGAAAGATGAAGGGTTTCAAACATGGCAACACTGTAATTGCGCGAGATGATAAGTCTTAGAACAGTCGTTGCTCGCCACTTGATGTAGAGTTGGCGAATTTGTTAAAGCTTTTAGTTTCATAGCCCTGATTCATTATTTTACTTCTGTGGGGTTAAGTGCTATGGCAACACCGAATGTGGGTGTAGCGATACATATTAGTGATAGAAAACTCATACATATTATTTTTCTAAAATTGATGTTGTCACCGGGAATCGAACCCGGGACCATCCGTGTAACAGTCCAATGCGCTAACAATTACACCACAAATTGTTCTATCTAATTTGATCAAGTTATATAGTATAATTTGATACAATTTGGTATTACCATATAAAACCCTTTAGAATTGCTTGGAAATCCGCACTAATATTTTGTTTGCCATTTCAAATAATAATAAAAATTTAAATATATATCAAAGAATTTTAAAATTAGATGTTATTTTAATATGTAATATGTAAAAGTAATCGTTTTTTTTCTTGTGTCACGACTTTCTGACTTAAAATAATTTTTTACTCATAAATATTATTTAATCTTTTAACTCAGAACTTTGTTTTACGATCATCTGACTTAAAAACGACCCCCGATTCCTATGTTCAATATCGATGCAACTTCACTCATACAATATTTTAGGTGTTTGTATTGATATCGTATACACCCAACTCTTTTTTTGCACGGTCTTTTTTACACGATTTTGAAATAACACGGTGCACAAAAAAGACAAACTCTTCTTTTTTACACGGTTTATTTGTTCTAACACGAATCCAAAATAATTTTAAACTAAAAAAATCAAAAACTCTCAGGATGCCTTACATCAAATGTCTACTTAGTAAAATACTTTGTGTGCATTTTTATAAATATAGATTTGATAAAACGACAAATTTGCTGCATTTTTTTTATTTATTTGTGTTTTGGCAACGCATATTTTTTATCTTTTTTAATTAGATAATTTCTTTACTAAAAGATAATAACTTTTCCAGTTGTAGTAAAAATATTTTGTAAGCAAGAACATGTGTATGTTCAACAAAAATAATAAAAAATTGTGGGAATACCCGAATTCTTTAAAGCTCAAACAATAAAAGAAAAAATAAGAGCACAGGCTTTAGCAGTTTAGAACAAAAAAGTCACTTTCGTATGCAGTGAACGTTAAAACACTAAAATATGTTTGGGGGAATACCCGAATTGTATAACGTTCAAACAATAAAACAAAAATATGGGAATACCATCATTTTTCATTTCATGACACACAAGTTGCTTTCTTAGTTTTCATTGCGTAGAGGTTGTACAAAGTAAGAACGCACAAATTTTATTGCGTTGAAAAAAAAAGAAACAAGACGTTTTTTTAATTTTCGTTACAAAGTCGGTTATTAACACGTTTTTCTAACGTTAAGATTGCAAAACTTATGCCAATATAATTTGTGGTTTTTAATACATTATTTTAAAGGTAATGAACGTCAGTTTTTTAATTTTTCTGCAAGTGTTTTAAACATAAATTTTTATTATAGTCGACAAAAAAATGTCAAAACAAACAAAAAATATTCGAAAAAGACAAGCAATTTCGTTAGAAACAAAAATCAAAATATTAGATTGTCTTAAAAATGGCGCAGGTTCCACTGCTGTCGGAAAGGATTTTTGTTTGAATGAAGCCACTATCAGAACAATTAAAAAAAATGAGGATTTAATTCGAAAATCCGTTATTTCTGGATCAAACCTCAGCTCTCAAACAACATCATATAGCCGGAATTCTATCTTAGAGAAAATGGAGAAACTCTTAGTGGCTTGGATCGAGGACTTACTACAAAAAAAAATACCCATAGATAGACAAATTTTAAAAGAGAAGGCACATAGAATATATGAACGACTGAATGAATCGGAGCCATCAACAAGTTTTCAGGCAAAGAAAAAATGTATATTTAATGCAAGTGAGGGTTGGCTAATAGGATTCATCAAAAGACACGCATTTCACAATGTAAAAATAAAAGGAGAAGTAGCGTCTGCTGATGAAAATGCAGCCAAGAACTTTCCAGAAAAACTGGTCAAAATAATTGAAAACGGCGGTTTATACCCCAGATCAAATATTCAATGCCGACGAAACCGGGTTATTCTGGAAAAAAATGCCCACCAGAACTTACATAGCTAAGTCAGAAAAATCTGCTGGTGGTTTCAAAGCAGCTAAAGATCGGGTTACATTCTTATTGTGCAGTAACGCATCTGGTGATAAGATTTTAAAGCCTTTGTTAATCAACCGATCGTTAAAGCCACGAGCCTTGAAAGGTAAGAATATTAAACAGCTCCCCGTTCATTGGATGGCAAATAAAAAAGCATGGATGACGGCCGATTTGTTCAAAAAATGGTTCCACGAATGCTTTGCTCCTGAAGTCCAAAAATATACGGAACAAAAAGGTATTGAATTTAAAGTTATTTTACTCATCGACAATGCACCAAGCCATCCTATGCTAGATCATCCAAATATTCAAATAGTGTTTTTTGCCTCCTAACACTACTTCGCTGATTCAGCCATTGGATCAGGGTATAATAGCAACGTTTAAAGTTTATTACATAAAACAAGCATTTAAATATATTTTCGATTCAGTCGAAGAAAGAAACTTAACGGTCGTGGAAGCATGGAAAAACTATACAATCATGGATTGTATAACGCATTCTTCTTTTGCCATAAAACAACTTCGCACTTCTACCCTAAATGCATGTTGGAGAAAAATATGGCCAGAATGCGTCAAAAGTGAAAATTCTGTAACACAAACTTCAATTGTGCGTTCCGAAATTATAAATTTATCACACGCAATTGGTGGTGAAGGCTTTGACAATATGCAAACTGCGGATATTGATGAATTGATGACTGAAAACCCTTTCGATGAGGAGTATTTGATCGAACTTTTAACAGTTGATGCCAGCAATGAGAACGATATGGACGAAGATGAAGGCGAAACTCGTCAAATTACTGCTCATATAATTCGAGAAGGCTTGAAATTTGCTGAAAGTATGGAACAGTATTTTCTCGCTAATGATCCATGAATTAATTTATTTTTTTTTAATCTATGTAACACGTGTTTAATTTTTTTACACGGTTTTTAGAACAACGTATAGGAATTTTTTTATCTAACGCGTTTTTTTTTAATTTTGGAACACATCCCTGATTTAAGTATGGGCTTCGTGCTTTTTTTTACACGTTTTTTTTTACACGTTTTTTGTTGGAACGTATCCACCGCGTAAAAAAAGAGTTGGGGTATATTTTGTTCTCCATACCTGGGACTTACGCATTAATCACTGATATTAAATAATTACTCCAAGTTCTTTAAATAAAATATTTTTTAAATAATCGTCCACATACAACTCTTAATTTTTACTTGAAAAGAATCGATGCTGCAAGTAAGGGTATTTCATAAAACTGCAAAATGAATATTTTAATTCCCATTTCATAAAATCATACCTATAACCCAGGTGAGTGGTCCGAAACTGGTAAATATATTTCGTGCAGTTTTTCCAGCTTGGTAAATTTTGCAGACTTTTGAACCCTCCCAGGTGTTAAATTTTACCCCAATATTTTTTAAAGAAGTTTTATCCTTTCTCTACCTGACTCTGAAACCCTATTTGCGATACCCCTTACTATTTAACCAGACTTTTTTTACGATGGCTCCCTTTTTGGGTATTTAAATACGCATTAGTCCTTAATGAGTTAACATATTAACTTAGAACTTTGTTTTTAGTGCAGCTTTTCTAAGTTTTTAATTTTCTTTTCCACACTATTTTTCCCCTTTTAATACATTGAATTTTCATTTTTGTCCTTTCTGATAGTTATATATAAAAGTGATAGATTCTTTTGTTAATTTCTACCACATATATTTATTTATACTAATATATAAAAGTGTTAGAATATGTTTGATGTTATTGTATCATATGTACCTATATATTATTGTGCATTAAAGTATATATGATCTCATATTAAGCTATATCATGTATATATGAAGAAATAAAAAATATCAACTAAGATATACTGGTATATGATGAAATAAGTATGAGATGTAAATATATATCGTTACATCTGGCCACATATATAATTATATATAATCATATCAAGCTATATATAACTATATATTAACTTTTTTATTCGGGTGGTTAACAAAAATATAAAATTTGCGCATTTGCATTAAAACTGTGGGAGGTGGGTGTGTAATGGACGAAAATCGACAAATCCTTTTTCCAGGGACATCCTAAAAAATACAATACATGCTATGCTGTCTTACACTTGTTTTCATTTTTCCTTTCAACCGGTTTCGAAACTAAAATGTGGTTAATTTGTTTAAATGTTGGTATACAAATACTACGAAAACAGTGTAAAGACCTTAAGTCTTTTACATACATTAATGTTTGGCTATAACTCTTTAAAACCAAAATAGAACATTAACATTTGCTTTTAAATGCTCAAACCACACAAAGAAGATTTCGAACATCCCCTCCCCTCATACTAGCCCTAAAGTCATATTGTTCCTCTTCATAGGACATTAGCATGTTAAATGCCAAAAATTCAAGATGTTTGACTAAAAAGAGAATTTTTGGCAGAAAGGAAATCCCACGTAATGACCGTAATAATCGTAGTTAATTAGTCAGACAGCGTCGTCATCTACTCTACTACAGACGCATACATACATACATACACACATATATTCTTATGTTAAACGAAAATGTCTAGAACTTTTAATAGATGATGACGATAATGAAAATACACAACACAACATTTTATAGTATAATGGAGTACAATGATTCTTCTTCTTCTTTACTATTCCTTGCGAGAAAAAAAACTAAACTGGAACATTATCAGGAAACACAACAATAAGATATAAAAACGGAAATGCTCTAAAAGTCAGTTTAGTTGTTAGTTTTTCGCTGTGTCTTCTTATCTTGGAAACATGTTTGTTTTGCATTTGAAGTATTCTGCCACACCAGTCGAAATTGGTGGAGTAACAGCTTTTTATGACTATACAACATTTATTTTAAAATCGACAATCATACCCTTTTAAATTAGATTGAACTCATACTTATTACTTATTACTCCCTTTTTCTTTTGATGATGAGTATTTTGGAGGGAAAGGAGTTGGTTTAGGGTTGGGGTTGGGGTAGGGTAGTTGATTGTATCTTAACTGCCAAAATGTGGTTAAATGTTTTTGAAGGTACTAAACGTTGATTGTTACCATTGTGTAGATGATTATAATGGTGAATTGCATGCCTTAAATACGCTCATATTAATTTTAAAGAAAAACAGTATGAGAATTGCAAATTTTTCAAGGATTCATTTAATTTACCTAAAGGCCAAATGACTATGAGTTAATTTCATTAGTTATCTTTACATATTAACCTGAAGTTATTTTTTTGTATGTTTTTCACAAAAATGGCTTCGAAATAATTTTTTTAATGAGCAGTTATAAATTTTAAAATTCAGCTGCACTAAATAAAATGGCACTTATTGTACAACTCTATAGGCAGATCTACCTTATTAGTGCTGGAACGAATTATTCCTTCTTCAAGAAAACCTACACTTTTTTTGAAAGTGGTATGAGTCCAAAAACTGAGATAATAATGGTATATATAGTATTCAGTGGCTTATATTGACTGTACAAAAAATTTGCTGTCAAAACTTTAAAGATCACTGAACTTTTAACTAAATATAATAACACGAATATCCTCCTATGTAAAAGTATGGTTTGAATATTAATTTTTCGTTATTTGTAGAATGTAACATTTTAGCGAAATTCGCAATTTCGTTACCTTTTTTTAAATAAAGTTTTTCAAGTAATTTTGATATTTACAGATTCTGATCCATGTACCTATATTAAGGTCGTTCATAAAAAAGCATTGGATTTTGTTATGAGCCAACTGGAATATATATTAAGCACCGATAAAAAATAACGAATGCTTTGTTCAAATTTTTTATTAAGGTGAATAATAAGGTTGCAAAAAAACACACATATGGGTGCGTATTAAAAAGTAAAAAAAAAAATGTTATGCATAGGTTAAAGTGGTGTACCTTGAAGCGAGTGTACCTTAAAATTATCCATTTATTGCCTATATTTTGCACATTTTGAAAATATAATCTCCCAGATAGTGTTTTATTTAGCCTTGTAAACATGTTTAAAATATATATAGGTCCATAAGCTAAATAGATGCAAAGAAAAATGGGGTGGTGTACCGTAAAACATCAAAAGTAAATTTTCTGAAAAAATTTTGAAGTCTCGAAAACCTGACGTAATAGAGCTATTCTGAGGTCATAGTCGGATTCAACACATCTAAGACTTTCGGGAAAGTATAGCCTGATTCTTGGTTAGAAAGTTTCATCAAATTTTGTCGGCCTGTGTTTTTCATGAAACGTATGCTGATTTTCATGAAACGTACTTCTCTTTTTTTAACTTTAAACAATTTTTAAATTTTGAATATTTTATTAAAAACAACACAGTATGTATGTGAAAATGTAAATGTTTGTAGAGTTTTAACAAATGTGTAAGAAATATGCAATGTTTAAGTTATCATAACTTTTGAACACGTCAACAGTAAATTTGGAATAATTTTAAAGATCGAATCCTCTTCTTTAAATAGTGTTGCACGAACATTTTAAAAATGTCCTTATAAAAATTGTATCCTTCAATATCCTTGATTGTTTCAAATAAGGTCGTCAAAAGCAATAGTTCGTGTAAAAGGTTTGACCGTACTGTAATATCAGAAACCAAAGTTTTAGAAAAGCTAGAGCCTCCATAATAGCTTTAACATAATACTATGATTAATATGCAATTTTGTTTAACTTAATTGTGAAAGGCGTGGTAGAGAAGAATGAGTGTATTTTCTAAAAATCATAACTACATTGTAAATTTTCAATTTTCTGAATCAGACTGCGCAGTTTCTGGCATTGAACCTTCGTCAGTGACCCTGTTTTTTGAATAATGTAATATTTGTTATGTTTTTATTTGTTCGATTGCGTCTATATGAAATTTTCTGTGCAATCACTTACCGTGGTACAGATAAACTGATTTCTAATGCCACATGCAGTCGCACTACACGTTAGACAGAGCGCTTTAGCGCACTGAGCTCTATCGTCAGGTCGATTTTTGTTGTGATTAAAACTAGTTTTATTCAATACACGGTGTTTTGTTTTTTGTTCTTGCATACATTATCTCAGAAGTACAACTCCAACAACACAACAGTTCTATTTTTAGAAACTTACCTCATTGCCTATTAATTAATCATCAATTTAGCTCCATTCTTGTCTTCGTAGTAATCAAACACGTGGTTAGGGTCTTTTCCTAACAAGCAGCATGACGTTACTAATCTTTGAAGACCAAAAATTGCTGTATTTATATAAAAAAAATTAGTTTTTACTAGTAATAGTAATATTTTTTCCAATTTAATAGTTTTTTGTTTTTATATACATCGAGATTATTTTTAATTTATTTAATTTAATTTTCAATTTATAACGAGCTTTCCGTATATTTATAAAAATAAAGCAAATCAAATATATTAGCTATGTTTTATTTAGATCTGGCTAAAGTTCTCATCAGAATTCAAAGTTTTAGAAAAGTTAGAGCCTCCATAATAGGCAGAGCTTTTACAAAAAAAACCTATTATAAATTTAGTTCCATTCTTGTCTTCTTAGTAATCAAGCACGTGGATAGGGTCTTTCCTAACAAACAGCATGACGGTAGTAAACTTTGAAGACCAAAGCCACTGTTAACACATTTCTTCGAAGCTCTCTTAAAGCCAGTTCAGACTTTTAGCAGAGAGCGTTGGAAACGGCTTGTTTAAACAAATAAAACACCCAACCCTTAAAGCATGCGTAATGGATTGTAAATTTTTAATTCAAAAAATTAAATAGTTGCTTAATTCCACTATAGGCAAAAATATACTTTCTACCACTGATCCTGTTTTGTTGTTAACAAAATAGTTGTTTTGAACAATCCAAAATTGCTGAAGTAATAAATAGGGAGATTTATCCATCATAAAAATGATTTCGTATTGATAAATAATACTGACATATATATTATTTTGTATAACAAGGACGCGCAAAGTTTGCGGTTTATTTCTGCTATTGAAAAAAAAATCATCTACTTGGAAATTTTGCGAACGATAAATTCGATTTCCTTCGTCGGTAAATGTTGTTTTGTTTACCTAACGTTTTAAATTTATTATATGTTCAGGTTCATAAAAGGCATAAATTTTTAGATTTAACATTATTTATTAAAATTAAAGTAGTACAAGTAGTATTTATTTAATCGGATTAAAATAAAAAGTACAGATCTCTAAAACATTTAAAATTTTTTTATTAAAAAACTTATTATTCAAAATTGTTCCAAATTGTATATAATTTGATCATGTTTGATAACCATATTTTTCGGGTCAAACTATATGAGATTAGCTCTCATGAAATACCATGAGATCAGCTTATATATGCAATTTTTCGGATCAGATGTGATGTTTAGTTATATATGATACTATATATAATCATATATGATTATATCGGATTTTTTTTCGTCGGGAATATACAAAATTTCATATTAAATATTAAAGATACTTTCGGAAAAGTTCCGTATATTTTTGAATGCCTCTGATTCCCAACTTTAAATATTCATATGTTGTAAGTGATACTTTGAGTTAATTGCAAAATAAATTTCATTAAAATTTTTTATGGGTTTATTAAGATATTCGCGTTGTTTTTTGCAACACTGTTTAAAGAAGAGGATTTGGTCTTTAAAATTAGAAAATTTTTTGATTTTTAATTTTCTTCTTACACGTTCAAAAGTTATAAAGCCAACAACTTTAAACAGCGATTAAACGCGAACTATAACGAGTTTTGGAAAAACAAAAAACATGTTAACACCGTATTAACTAGGAGAACGTTTATACCTAGTTTTGCTAAAAAATAATAAAGGCAAAGTTGTAAATGTCTTTTTTGTGCTTTTTTGTCCCTATTCACTTTCTCACTTTATTAGAGGTGCAACATTTCTGGGGTCCAAGCTCACAAAAGAAAACCTTTAATAAAATTTTGTACTTATATAAGTCAATTTGATATAAAAAAAAAGTTTGATATAATTTTTATTAAAAATAAAAATTATGTGTTTTTGGGCCTTTAATTGTGCAATGAAAATGAAAATTATTCAAGTTCGAGACCATACTCTACACTCAAAAAAAAAAGTTTGTAAAGTCGGACGGTGCTAGCAAAAAAATTGCTAATGTCAACAAAATCTTTTGCTGAAAATCAGCGAGCTGATTTTTAGCAACAAAATTAGTAGATTCAGCAAAAGTTTTGCTATCACTTAGTAGATTAGAAATAAAAAAGCCTTGCTAAAAATTAATAAATTTTTTGCTGAATTTTAGTAGACTGAAAAAAACGCAAAAAAATTTAAAAAAATTGTAATTTAGTTAATATATTTTCTGAAAATCATAAAACATATTTTTGTGATTCTTTTAAAAATAATTTACAATAATTACGAAATATAAAAATTTTTTTTTTTTTTTTTTTTTTTTTTTTTTCAATTTATAACGAGCTTTCAACCTCCGTATATTTACAAAAATAAAGCAAATCAAACATATTAGCTAGGTTGATACTAGTATTTCGATCTGGCTAAAGATCTCATCAGAACCCGAAGTTTTCATTTTCCCACATTGACGACATGAAGTAATTTAGTATCTGAAAATTTATAGAAATAAATATATATAACATAACAAAAATTGTCTTTCAACTACTTACATCAATGGTTGTCTAAATGATGCTTTCTTTTAAAGAACGCAACTGCCGAAGATAATTATAGAAACGAAACGAAAAAATAAACAAAAACAAACGAAACGAAAAAACAACTCTTTTTTTTGCAATAAGAAAAAGGAATCATACAAATCTACTTAAGATGTGTGTCTTTGTCTTTCGCTTTACTCTGTCTACATGTCTGTATATGTTTGTTTGCAATTTGACCACACTAGATTATTAATCTATTAACATTTATTATAGAAATACATATTAAATTTAAATATTTTCTTTTGTCTTTTATTTTATTAATAGAGAATTATTGTCACAAGCCGGTGACAACGC
This sequence comes from Delia radicum, assembly GCA_021234595.1. Lineage (NCBI taxonomy): Eukaryota > Metazoa > Arthropoda > Insecta > Diptera > Anthomyiidae > Delia > Delia radicum. Next base: position 200,944,894 of record CM037852.1, read on the forward strand.
AAAATTTAAGTTGTTCTAATCCTCAATTTTGTTTTATGTATGAAAAAGAGATACAAAAGTATTCCATGGTTGATTTTTTTTTATATGTCTTATTAGAGTTGTACTTTTTAGTATCATTTTCCTCTTCTCTACTACATCTTGACATGACGCGACATCTGCTTCATTCTGCGTATATCTTTCAATCTGGTTGTCGTCCACACTATTAATGTCCTTATCAGCACAATTTTTTTTTCAGCAAAATTAATTAGTAAAACATTAGTATATTAGTAAAGCATTAGTATAAAACAGTTAAGTGCTGAATAAGTATAACAAAAATTTTAGCTGAAAACACGATTGTAGCAAAAAAATTTTATAAAAATAGTATACCTGATTTACAAGACGTTTTACTAACTTTTGTACTAACATATTTTTTTGAGTGTATATTTCTTTATTGGGATATTGTCCTAACAAATAATCTATAGAGTTTTTTGTTTTCAAATTTATTATTTGACTCTTTCAGGAATGTATTGATAGATCCATTTCGGGAATTTTCTAGGTTCCCATCATCAGAACGCGTTTTGAAAGCGGGTAACAATCCCATGTCAAACATCAAACATTCATATAAGCTAGTTTACTCACTACATGAGAACTAATATATGAGCTTGAAGTTAAAGATTATAACCATTGATCAAAAAATAAATTGAAAACTTATTTGTTATGTGTAAGGTCCACCTCTGGTGGATATTCAATACACGTTTTTTGTTTTTCTCTCCTTTTTATATTTTGTTTAGTTTATAAACAACATAGGGGGAGTAAACTAGACGGTACTTTGTCTCTTATATAAAATGCTATTAATTTTTTTATTTGAATATGTCAAAATATATCATCAACAAAATTATAGCCTGAAGAAGTTTTTTTATTGAAGAAAATATAATAGTATTACAAAAAGTAAGTTGTTTTGAAGCTACTCTGCGGGAAATGAAGGATCGATTGATCGAAAGTAACAATTCTGTGATATATAATTGGAGATCAAGTCACGAAACTGGTGAATCCAAAAAATATTAATTTGTGTGAAATAACCAATCACGTGACTATAGTAATAGTGACACATTCACAACTTCGTACCAGATAAATCATGTAACTGTAGAAAAGGTAACATAACATCAAAGTGTAATGAAGCAATTACGGCCCTTGCAGTTGAAGTTGTTACTGGTCATAAAACTGGTTCAAACCCATTAAAAAATTTTGTAGAATGATGGCAAATACGGAATATGAATCTTTCCATACCAACTGCTAAGCTACAGTAAGAGTATGTGGGACGAAGTTAGCATAGTTAAATATTACAAATTTATTATTACTAAAAAGAGCTTTTGAAATGCTGGAAATTTTGCTGTTAATATAGTTTTCCAAAGCCAAAAGGAATATTAAAGTAACTAAATGTGCAAAGATACCAACATTTTTTTTGAGATTTTGGGGAATTAATTTAATACAACTAATATTTATACCGAACAAATTAGATTCAGGTGTCCCAAATATTCCATTAAAATTAAAATAATATATAAATAATGTAACCAAATTTTCTAATACACGCTTTTGAACTATCAATAATGTGTCATGTCAAAGTTAAAATTTGGTCAACATCTTTTTGGAATGGCCTTGCACACAAATAAATAAAGTGCCAATCGAATTTAAAAATGTATTTGAGTAGTTACAACTTATAAATTTAGTTAGTACAACGATATTAACATTATATGTCTTAAAATTTTGGGACAGAAATTCATTACAACCGAATTTGAGTCGTAGTAACCGAGTTTAAGTTGGCAAATAGCTAAAGTTTTTTCTGTGTGTGCTTTAGAAGTGTTCAACTTTGTATGGCCGTTTTTCAAAATGAGTTCTAAAGTCAAGATATGGGCTAGTTTGGTTCCTTTGTATGTAAAAACATTTAATATGAAGTTTGGTGCCGACTGGATAAAAAAAACACGAGGCGAAAATCGATTGAAAATTAAAAGTGTGTTTTGTATGGGGAAATGGCTTTTTTTGGGTTTTTTCAAAAAATTGTTAATATTGAAGCAGTTTTTATTCCATATTATAAATTAATCGAGATGAAGACAAAAAAGTGTTTTCAAAAAGATATACAAATCCAAAATCGGTTGAGAATTACCCGAGTAAAAAAAATACCCCAGACCACTAATGTGCCAAATACCACTTGATCAAACATTTCGAGCCCACATCCTAAACGTTTTTGAAATAAATACCAAAATATTTTATTTTACTTACTGGACCCATTAACTATATGAAATATTTAATTTTTAGGATGTCGGTATTCTGTCCTAAGGTGACGTCAAAAACCAACAATATTTTTGGGGTATTTTTCAAATCTCCAATTTCAAATTTTAAAATATTTTGTTTAACAAAATTAAAAAAAATAGTTTCGCTCACTAATGCCCGTAATTTCAAGCAATAGATACCTACCGGTGCTTAGATATCTACCCGTATACACGAACAAAATCGGGTAGGTATCTAAGCACCGGTAGGTAAATATTGCTTGAAATTACGGGCATAAGGTCTCATTAAGTATAAAATTAAAAAAAAAAAAATACCAAAAATTACGCATATCTCATGTTTAATTTAGTAAGGGCAGCTATTTAAATTCGGTGGATTTCGAGGAAAACGAATATACCAGATGATTTTTCGTTATCAATTTCATGAAATCTTCAAAATTTCGAAAAAATTTACCTTTGACCTTGAAATGTGACCTTTGAAGTAGTTCGATTTTGACCAAATTTTCAGAATATAGTGCTTGTAGTTTGTTTCATAAAACTCTGAATAGCAATAATTGTTACTTGTTAAAGTAGATAAATTTTACCTTATGATCGAATTTTGTGCAAAAAAAAGCTCTTTCCTCGAAATCCGCCGAATTTAAATAGCTGCTCTTACTAAATTAAACATGGGATATGTGTAATTTTTGGTATTTTTATTTTAAGTTTTATACTAAATGAGACCTTAGTGTGCGAAACTATTTTTTTTTAATTTTGTTGAACAAAATTTTTTAAAATTTGAAATTGGAGATTTGAAAAATACCCCAAAAATATTGTTGGTTTTCGACGTCACCTTAGGACAGAATACCGACATCCTAAAAATTTTCATATCTAACAGTTAATGGGTCCAGTAAGTAAAAAAAAATTATTTTGGTATTTAATTTCGAAAACGTTTTGGATGTGGGCTCGAAATGTTTTGATCAAGTGGTATTTGGCACATTAGTGGTCTGGGGTATTTTTTTTTTTTTTTACTCGGGTAATTCTCAACCGATTTTTGGATTTTTATATCTTTTTGAAAACACTTTTTTGTCTTCATCTTGATAATATGGAATAAAAACTGCTTCAATATTAACAATTTTTTGAAAAAAACCCAAAAAAAAACATTTTTCCCCCATACAAAACACACTTTCAATTTTCAATCGATTTCCGCCTCGTCTTTTCTTTATCCAATCGGCACCAAACTTCATATTAAACAAAAATAGCTCATATCTTGACTTTAGAAATCGCTTTCATTTTTTTGGACACCTTTAGTGTGCTTATTAACAAATAAATGTTTTTCGGGTTAGCTACCACAAATTGTATATTTGAACTTTTTCTCCATTATTCTTCATCGATAGAACAAATGTTCTAATAAGAACATTGTTCGTGCCTTATTGAATATAGAAATGCTCATAGAGGCTCCACATTAGGAGTAATAGTGCAAATAAGCTTTGAACTAAATTTAGTAAATATTAAAATTCTTATTTACTTAATGGGTACATGAATATCCTTGGATACTATTAGAATTTAAAAAATCTTTGAGAAAGAAATTAATTTTATATGCAATCACTTTTCCATTATAAAACTAAACCATATCCAATACATGCAAACACTTTATACTTTCTTCCTCATATTCTTATTTTATAAAATTGCTTTCTTATTTAAAGGACATGTTGTTGAAAACAACAACAACATCAACAATGTATGTAAGTGCGTTTGTATGTTGGCATTATAAAATAAACAAATAACCCCAAAGTAAATAAAATTAAAACTCTTAATTTCCACAAAATAAGCAATTAGCTTAAAAAACTTTAACTTAAGTGTCCAAACAGAGTTACTTTATATTTCTCTATTAGACCAGTAGACATTAAGGCAGACAACTTGAACTGTAACAATCCTTTTGAGGGAGCCAGAAAACGCACTGGTTTGTAGTTTGATGCAGAATATTACAATATTACTACAAAATAAAGTAAAAAGAAAGCAAAAAAAAAAAGCAGAGAAACAAAAGGACACTTGATTTTACTACTTTGAATGTTTGACACTTTTTGGCACCACATCGTCAACTACAGTCAATTTGAAACTCAACTACAGATTTTTTGATAAAATAACATAGTATATGTTGCTTTTCAAGTCAACTGTCCAGCAAAAAAAATAAAGTATATACACAGAAAAAATTATCAACCTAAAATATCTAATTAAAGATTTGATTAGAATTTAATTTGTTTCTAAACAAATATTTAATTGAATCAATTAATATTTAAATTGACTTTTAAATATATAAATACATATTTTAGTTTAGACGCAATTCTCATATTACTTTTTCATACACTGTAGCTTAAAAATACCAAATGTATTTGAAGTTGACAAACAAAACAAGCACACACACAAACAAACATACTCAACCTTAACAAAAACACACATACCAACGTATATATCACACACTTTTTTTGTGAGTATCATCTTTTTTTTGTAGAAGTTATTTATAACTTTTTTTCCTTCTTAACTTTAATAAAAAGCTTAATTGATAGTATCATTGCCGTGATAAAACATTAATTGATTCAATAAATTTTTTGATTGAAACCCGTTTTTCGTTTTTTCTGTGTAGTACCAATTGCAAGCTAACGGTATTTGTTCTTCTAATAAAAATTGGAATAACTTTTCCAATTTTACAAAAAGTGAGCAAAGTAGGCTGAGTAAAATATTAAAATATTTTTCGCTCATTTCTAGTATAATTTCGCAAATACTAAAATATTTACTATATTAATATAGTTTTTTTAATTCAGAACTAGTTCCTAATTTTTGATGTAAATCAAAATCTAGTTTACAATATCTAAAATTGTGCCGTTTATTTATTTATAAAAAAAAGGGAAGGTGTTTTTTCTACCGGTCCAGAAAAATGTCAATCTAGCACACAAAAACTAATTACGTCTAAATTACTGGTTCGTTCTTAATAATCTTTGTGCAAGATTACACAGAAGGAACGCGGCTTGCACAAAAGGTCCCCAAGGTCATGGTACAGAATCACAAGATTCACAACAGAATGCCAAAATGCACCCTTAAAACTAAAAACTTTAAAGGCGTGGCGAAAAAAAAACTTTGAAGGCGTGTCGATTTTGTTTTTGTATATGTTTTTTCTATTTGTTATCTTGAACAGTACACTTAGAATACTATGTAGGTAAAAACCACTGCAAATTTAGTTAAAAACAAATGAAATTTCACTTAAAGAAATGACGACTTACATTTCAGTAAATTGTCAGTTGTTTTTTATTGTTCAAAAATGAACCACAATTGTAGTAAAAATAAACCGAATATGTTAGTAAAAAATAAACAAACATTAAGTAATTCGACTCATCCCGAGGGACCGGGTTTTTATTCGTACTACCCGCTTGTCAAGTAGATATCATCGGTTTGTTGTCTATATCCCGGCAATAGACATTACAGATAAAATCGGTTTAGCAGTCGCACTAGCCGTATGTGAAATCGTCTACCTGCGGTGATCTTCCCTGCAACTTACAATGTAGAAAAATTTAAGTCAAATATCCACAAACACTGCTCCCTCTTTCCTCCTCCATAAAATATATTTTCCTGATATTAACACAATGCATTAGTTAGGAGTATCCCCTCAGTGTTGCTTCAACTAAAAAAAAAAAAAATACTCAAATAAGCTCAAAATTTATTAAAATTTAACCACGCATACTTAGTCTACTTAACATCATATCGGACAACAAATACTGTAAGTTTGACATTGATACGAAATACTTTTTCCTGTTCCGGTGCAGTTGGCTCAGAAAGCAACATATAAACTTAAATGTTAGGGGAGTGGGCCAGGTTGTTTTAATATTACAATGTATAACACTTCCTGTTTTTGTTATATTTTTAAGGAAATGATTTTACAAAAATGTTCACTTTTATACCAACAAAACTGCAAATGTTTTAAAAAAAGGTAACTAATAAACAGTGTTGCACATATGTTGAAGAACTGTTTGTTTGTTTACCAGTCCATACGTCCGTCCATCTGTCTGTCACTGTTAACTCACCTTATTTTTTTGTTGTCATTGAAATTATTTTGCAAACTATTTTGAGACAAGTGTGAACAAGATGTTTTTCTAACTGGTGGTAAAAAACAATCCATTTAAGTACAATATACTTTACTCCTGCTCATTTGTGTTGTGTGCACACTTGCATGTTATATCCTTGAACTTCAAAGTCATTTCATTTAAGAAGAGATGTTCGTTTGTTTTTTTTTTTTTGTTGTTCCCAGTTTCGTGTTGTTGTTGTGTGGGCATCATTAAAGAAAGAACCCTTGTCAAGTGATTTCCAAGATAATATTTTCCTAAAATAATAGTTTTGTCCCATACTCAAACATAGGAGTCATTCCATGTCAAACCCAACGATTTTTATTTTCAATTTATAACAACCACCGTATATTTACAGAAATAAAGCAAATGAAACATATTAGCTAGGTTGATACTAGTATTTCGATCTGGCTAAAGATCTCATCAGAACCCGAAGTTTCAGAAAGCTAGAGACTCCATAATAAGCAGAGCTTTAACAAAAAAACCTATTAATCATCAATTTTGCTCCATTTTTTGTCTTCTTATTAATCAAGCACGTGGTTAGGGTCTTTTACTAACAAACTGCATGACGTTACTAAACTTTGTTTGCTTTGAATTTTGGCAGACGTTTCATATTTCAAAAACATTTCAAACGTATTTTTGGAATATATAAAAAAAATAATTAAAAGGTGTTATTTGTGCTTAAAAATATAAAAACAAAAATTAAAAATGTTTCCACTTACAGATATTACAATTAATGTATTTTCAAAACTACCCAGCAAAACCACTTATTACGAAGTACTGTGTAAAGTAATGTATCGCCATAGGGCCCCACGCATTACAATACACCTTACTTCACTGATGAATTTTACAGGCGATGAGCCAACAAGTAATGGATGGGCTCATTATCTAGTAGGGGGTAAAGTAACTGTTTACTTGTATGGTTACCGGGTTGGAAAAAATTATATGCCTATAAATAGATTTTCATAAAAAAAATTAAAAAAAAAAAGTCATTACAAATATTTTTTTTTAATTAAATAAATAACATTGTCTCGCTGAGATTCGAACCTGGGGTCTCTTGTTGCTACGCGAGCACTCTACCCACTGAGCTATCTTCACATATAATAATAAGTTGCTTAAAATGTAAATGAATTGTTGTACTTCGAGTTATAGGTTGTGATGTTAAAAATATATACCTTACCCTGATGTTTACAAAAAATGACAAAGTAATGTGTCTAAATATAGACTTGCAAAAAAATTTTTGAAATATTACTTTACGTTTATATTTCATGCATTATGTAATTGATGATCGGTAAGTCATTACTTTTATGTTTCTAAATAATGTAAAAGGTAATTATGTATCATTACAAGGTAACCCATGAGTGCCCAATTATTGGTAACTCATTTCTTTATGTTTTGAAATAATGATGAAGGTAAGGAGCATGCATTACAAAGTAATGCATTATGTAACCCATTATTGGTAACTCATTACTTTTTGTTGGAAAATAATGATGCAGGTAAGGAGTACTCATTACAAGGTAATGCATTACTCTATCGCACCCATTACCAAAGTGTTCCTGGGTAATTACAAGTTAAAATTTTTTTTTAATTTTTTTTTCCAAAAATACTTATCAAATATTTTAAAATAAGAATAAGTTTGCCAAATTTAAAAGCAAACAAATATCGTGATGTAAAATACCTATCGGTTTAACATGGAATGACTCATAGCTGGAAAGACATGTTAGGCAGTTTAATGAAAGACTTTAAGATTTTTGTGTTTTATCACATTGTTTGTCGTCCTGTTCAAGTCCAGGTGATAGTGTGTTAAGGCATGAAATAAATTTAAATGTTGGTTACTCCAACCAACCAACCAACTCACTGACTACCTGACAAAACAAACCATCAACAATTTTATGTATTAAATATGCTTAAAAATATTTATCTGTGTCTAAAGTGTTTTTGTTAAGTTTATTTATGCAACATGGCTTGTATGTGTTATCTCATCACTCACTTTTACATTCATTGTAAGTCATCCAGCATATGTTCTAAAATCCGAAATGTTTTACAAAATTTTAAAGTCTGCAAAAATTTAATGCATAAATTTCATTAACATGCCAAAGACATCTTAAAGAAGACATGACTAGATTATTATAAAAAAAAAGAAAAAAGGATTTTATGAATCTTAAATGTCTACACATGTAATTCTAAATAAAATGGAATATTTATTAAATTACAGAGTACTTCAACTTGGAATACTTAAGATTTTAAGACTTAAATAAATTTGCTGACAAATTGAAGGACAAGATTGCAGTCTAGTTTATTGTTTGTTTTTAGAAATCTTTTGAAATTTAAATTATTTTATTTGTGAGTAGATTATAGAAATAATCAATTATAATGCAATTATTTAAAAATAATACTGACAACTTGGTTATGCACTGATAGAATTTTCCTTCATAGTATTAATGAAACGATTTCATTAAAATCGATTCATTGGTTTAATGAAAATTTTCATTAACTGAATGAAAATTCATTAATATTGATATTGTTTTCCTTAACATTTTTTATGATTTTTTCATAATTTCATAAAAAAAAAATCTTTAAATCAATGAAAAATTTTCAAATTTTTTTCAATAAAAATTTTAATTTGTAATAAAAAAAATATATTTCAAAAAACAAAACAAGAGTTATACCATATTCAAAATTTTTTTAAAACAATCTTAAATCAAAGTGTATTTGATTTAAATGTTATTAAAACTATTTTTTAAATTATCTGAAGAATTACAAAATTAAACTTCAATCAAAATTTACAAAAATATAACATGTAAAAAAAAAAAAAATTGTGAATTCCTTGTTTATTCTTATTTAATTTTATTTTATTCATTAAAAACTGTATGAAATTATAACGAAATCAATAAATGTACGTATTTAATACGATCAGTTTATAAATAAAAACAAATCGTTTTATTACATAGTTGGGATGTATAAGGTAATTCCGAATTCATTAGATTTCGAACTTTTTTATAAAAATATTTTATAGATCCTATAAAGACCAGACCTCATAAATAATATCAACGAATGATAATTTCTCAATAACCACCAATTATTGATATGCTAAAATAATTATAAAAAGTGCAAATTATTAAATATCAACGAAAATATTTCATACAAGTTATGAATTTTATTCATTAAACACATGAAACTTTCATAACGATTAGTCTAGGATTAATAAAAAAAAATTTCATATACTTTATGAAATTTTTATTGGATCAATGAAACCATTCGTTAAAACTGATTTAATAAAACACCATTCATTGACTCAATGAAACGTTTCTTTGGGGACTTTTTATGGAATTCATTAATACTACGCATAAATTTCTATCAGTGTGCTCTAACAGTTGAAAGAAAAACTTATTTAATTTCGATGAAATTTGAATATGTGATAGAGGAGATAAAACTCTTTAAAGAGATATAATTTAAGATCAAAATTCAAACATTTTTTTTTGCATTCCTAATAATCCATGCATCAGAATACAAAACAAATGTCAAAACAACGAAAACTTTCGTAAAATAAATAAAATTTTGTATTTGATTTCGGGCTACTTATGGTCAGGTTTATTTTATTTTCGCAAAATTTTTTGTAATTTTAAATTTTCTTATTATTTTTAAGCATGGATTATTATCATTGCAGACATTTTAAAATGTTATTATTCATTATTTGAGCAAGCTTTCGATTGCCATCCAATTTGGCTAGGCTTACTTTTGAAAAAAATGTATTAAATTCGAATATAATTTAATTTTAAAAACACCGTTACCAACACCCTGTCCGACCCTCATATATGGGTATTTCGAATTTTTTGTCACGTTCGCAATCCCATGTTTAGTGCTTTTATATTGAAAACAGCTTTTCGGCAATGCAACATGCCGCAATAAATATAGTGCTACTAAAAAGGTAATTACAAATAAAAAAGGATCAAGTTTGTTGAGATTTATTTACTACCCAATGTAGGAAAGCATTACCATTAGTACATATCTGATAATGGCAAATACCTACATTTCGCATTACAAATCTTATTAATTTTAAATGGAGATGTCTCGTAAAACAATGACATAATCACATTAAGAAAAATCAAAAAAATATGGTTAAATCTGAGTAGTAGTAAACCCCTAAATTATAAGTCCAAAAATAAATTTAAAAGAAAATAAATTTAACAAAAAATATTTTTCTTAAACAACATTTTTTTTTGATCAAATGTGACCACACGGGACTCGAACCTGGGACTCCAGGTTGTCAGTCCTCCGCTTTACCATCTGTGCTGTCTCGAAATGTTATACTTGATAGATAAAATATTTATAACTTGCTTGAACAAAATGTCATAAATTTCCAACTTACAAAGAATCAAAAATAATTGGTTATATATGTACACTCAGGGAACTTTTGCTATAAAAATGTTTATTTGCTTATATTGTAACACTGTATCTTTATTTTTAAGTTAAAAAACAGTAATTTCACTATTTGTAGTTCAATTGTAGTTCATTTAAAAAAACAAACCACATAAAATTACTGTTTTATGATTTTACATTCATTTTAAACAGTAGTTTTTTATTTAAAAATAAAACAAATGTTTAATTATTATTTACTGCATATGTGGTTCATTTTTATTGTTGTTAATTTTTCATACAGTAAAAAAAATTACAATGTTAGTTTAATTTACTGAAATATGAGTCGTCATTTCATCAAGTGAAATTTTTTAACTACATTTGCAGTGGTCTTTACGTACATAGTATTCTAAGTGAATAGAATTAAAACGAGTTAACGCATTATATTTTTTTAAAATAAAATAATGGGAAAATTATCTAGTTATTAGTAAGTAATTATTATTTGTATAAAAGTAATGCAGAGAGTAAGCTGGTGGCAGTAGTTAAGTTAGTTTTTTTTTTTGAAAATTTATTGTAAGACTCATTATTTTTGTCAATACTGGTACATAAAAGGTGAAATCATATTTTAGATGACTACTTTAGGGAACAATTGTTATAATTTGATTAATAACATTTTATTTTTAAAATTAAAAATTTTATATATAACAATTTTTTTATTTTTTTTATTAAAATGACGGGCAAACAAATATATTTTCTACCAATATAAAAAAATATATAAACTATCCCAGAAAGTTAAAATATTAAAATACATATATTATTCAATATCATAATAATTATTCCTATTAACTAAATGTCTGTAATTTTGAGCAATATTTGCTATGTCCGTCTTACACACAGATATAATTTTTTGGACGAGTTTTAATGAAATTTTTTAAAATAAACTGTGTTTTCTTCACAATGTAAATGAAAAATTTCTTAAACTTTATGAAAATGTTTCATAGTTTTATTGAAACGGTTTTTAATGAAACTTTTTCACTTGTAGTAGGAAATTTTTAATAAAAAAAATGAAATTTTTCCTTAAATTTTATGAATGTTTATAATTATGTTCTGCATTCAAAATTGATGTATTATCAAAATCAGGATAATGTTTAAAATTATTGCTGTGTAATGATAATGTTGTTTTTCGTGTAGAAGTAGTTTTTTTATTATATTTCTTATCAGATTTATGTCCTGCAATTCTAATTTTTAGTTTATTCTTCGTTGTTCCCACGTATACTTTATTACAATTTTCCTTATCATTACCCCTGCTGTTATCTTACACAGTGCAACACAAAAAAAAATAACCATATACGGACACCACTACGTGATAAAAGACTAAAAACAAAAAGACCCGTGTCTCCCAATTTTTCCCAAAGTCATCCCCTTTTTTGTTTATGGGCCGCCAAAGATTTGGGGCCTCGGTATCATTTTCGCAAAAAAGTGATCATTTTCTCAGGCTCATATCTTGCAAACCGTTCCGAATTTCGATTACTCTCTATGGCAAAGTTGTAGCTCTTGTCATAAAGAACAAAAATTTCGAACATATAAAATCAAAAAAACTTCACCTTCAAGATCAAAATCGCAAAAAACTTAAAAAAATTCGATTTTTTTTTACCTTTTTACCCGTGTTCAGGTCCATAGGTAGCAAACCGTTCAAAATTCAAGGAAACAATCAACTACAAAAATTTACCTAAGATCTTAATAAACAAATTTCTAAAACATATAAACTTCCTGGGAATTGGGTTTGCTACCTATGCACCTGAACAGGAGAAAAAAGGAAAAAAAATGAAATTAAAAAATTGTTCACTTTTGCGCGCTACCTAAACAGTGTTAAGAATCATCTCTAGGAAGTTTATATGTTCTAGAAATTTGTTTATTGAGATCTTACGTAAATTTTTGTAGTTGATTGTTTCCTTGAATTTGGAACGGTTTGCTACCTATGGACCTGAACACGGGAAAAAAGGTAAAAAAATCGATTTTTTTAAGTTTTTTGCGATTTTGATCTGGAAGGTGAAGTTTTTTTGATTTTATATGTTCGCAATTTTTGTTCTTTATGACAAGAGCTACAAATTTTCCATAGAGAGTAAATCGAAATTCTGAACGGTTTGCAAGATATGAGCCTGAGAAAATGATCACTTTTTTGCGAAAATGATACCGAGGCCCCAAATCTTTGGCGGCCCATAAACAAAAAAGGGGATGACTTTGGGAAAAATTGGGTCTTTTTTTTAGTCTTTTATCACGTAGTGGTGTCCGTATATGGTTATTTTGCCATGACTTAAAAACTTACACACAGTGTTATAAACTAAATTTTACAATTCCAATTTATTTATTCATATTAAAAAGTTCAACTTTCTAGCTAGATTTCGTCAAGCCGTTAGTGGTAACACCATTTAACCCTTTCCTGTTAAAAATTCTAAAACTCTCATCTTATTGTATGTCTACAACGAACTAGGAGCCACATGCAAAATTTAAATAATTTAATTGTCTTCTCATTTCACTTAAGGTAACGGAGCGTATGAGTCATAAAGAGCAAATATTAATTAATATTGAGTATACGTATAGGGAAAAATTTTCAATTTACTCAATATCATTAACTAGGTTTCTTGAAGAGGGTATTCGAATAGCAAAACTTTAACTGAATATATTTGTTTGTCATCAAGTTCTGAAAATTTTACAACCCTATTTTAAATATAAATAAAACATAATTTGAAACAAAACCCAATTACTTTTTATTAGCGAATCTATTTTAAGTTAAAGCGGTCAAAAGACTTTTTTAAAAAAATCAGTTTAAAATTGCAACAACAATTGCTTATTTCTAAGTCAAAAGTTAATATAAAGGGTCAGCCAAATAACTTTTTTTTTTCTGAAAATGCTATAAAAAAAAACTACTGAATATTTTCTCAAATTTCTTTTTTATTTGAAAGTACAATCCTTCCGGTTAATAATGGAAAATAATTTTATTCAAATGGCTGCCTCGGCTGGCCTTGTATGAGCTTCATCGGAAAAAAAACGTTATATGGCGGTCCCTTTATAATCACATATGAATTCACATAATAAAATTTGTATTATACATATATAAACCGATATTTAGCACATATTTAATGCATACTATGCAACATATAAACTTTTTGTTTGCATGTATGAACCCATATTTGCTTCTTAATACATGCTGATATACGAAACAATATATGCTCATACATGGATTCAGCCATGTTTATATATTACCATATACTATCATTTTCATCTGGGTAGTAATGTTTTCGTATTACTTAAGCTCAAGATAAAACCGTACTAGTTTTTTAATGGTTGTATTTTTAAAGATACAGAGGAATTTTAAGGGTTAATATTTATAATATTTTTCCTTTTTAGTCCATAATAGAACTAATATTTTTGTATTTCTTGTTAATTTTGTTTTGCTTGTATTCCTATAAATATTTAAAAATATCCGCTTAGTGAGTTAATACTATTTTTTTTGTGACACCAACATGAATTCCATGCAATTTTCTATAAAAATAGGATGAACAAAAGAAAAATCTCCATAAACCCTACTACCCTAACAACTTGAGTTTCGTAACGGTAATAAGTAGTCATGTGTTTAATTTTGAATTTGTTATAACTTCCTCAAAAATAAGTTAAGAAAGCTTATTTTAAGGGCTCTCTGCTTCGAGGTCTTCAAACTTGTTTAAGCAGAATTTGATAACAAATTTTACTTTTTTCTGAACAACTTAAAACTGCTATTTGGCATACATAGCTTGTTTACTGCCGTTTTTAACTTTTCATTTACAATTTTGTGTCGAAATTAAAAAGAAAGGTACGAAAAGATAATAAATAATACAAATTCAATGATATTTCACAGAAAAAAATATTATTGTTTAATGATGCATTAAAAATCATTGAACTGTCGTCATATAAAAGTTATTTTTATATGATTTTACATTTTCAGTATTAACTAGACGGTAAATGATATTATTTAATTTAAAAAATCATTATTTTTTCTATAACAATTAAAATATCGTCCATTCCATGATAGATCATTCAAAATCTGACCGGAGGACATTAAAATTATTTTATGTTTTGCACACGTATGCTCTCGGAGATCTTTTAGTCACTACCTTTTTCAGTTTCTGCAAATTTTGTAAATTCGCGGCTTGTTGCCGCTTTTCAGTTTTTAAAAAATATAAAAAATTTTAAAAGTAGTTTGTTTTAAAAAGTCATATTTCCTAAATTAGGTGGACTCTTTCAAACATTGAAAATCATATAAAAGCTTCAATTGTCTTCTTTACGATTTGTTATTAAAAAAGAGCCACTCTTTGCGAAAATGACTTTACAATGCAAATGCAATTTTTGTATTCATTTTAAAACGTTGTCATTTTGAAAAACTTATAATTTTTTGAATAAATCTCACCATTGACTTTTTTGGGATCAGTATTCTAAAGATTTTTAATAATACCCAGTAATATAGTAAAATCCAGTTACAGTTACAGAATAACTTATACTATATTATAATAGGTTCTAATTTCTGTTCTGCAACTGGTTCTTTTTATATGGAATTTGTTCTATTTGCAATTGGTTCTTTACTTCCAAACAAGAACATGTTGCTTTAGAACGGGTTCTAGAACCAGTTATAGAACTGCTTCTGGGACAGTGTCACCTTACATTTCGACTCCCAGGAACCTGTTTTAGAACCGGTTCCATGTAACCGGTGGTAAAAGAAATTGTTCTAGAACTGGTTCAGAGGTAATCTTTTCTAAAAAATTTTGCTGGGTAGCATATGACATTTTTCCAAATAAAAATATTTTTTTTATTAATTAATAATCATATAATTACAAATTGTTATACTATTACCCTAACCGAGCACTAGCTCGGTTAGGGCGCGTTGTAGCGAAAACAGACCAGTGCCTCTGGTGGTAATCGAACCCACGACCCCCGCACTGATAAGCCTGCACGCTACCAACTAGCCTACCGGGGCACACAAATAAAAATATATTTTTTTGTTTTAAAAGTTTTTTTCTTATAATTTAAAATAAAATCAAAGCAGCACTGAACATTATCTTTCAAAGTATATTGACTATTTTCATAAAAATCATTTGAAAGGTGCAGTTGTGAAGTCTATGATTTGCGGTTTAAAAATCACGACTTTTGTCTGAAATACATTTTAAATGCATCTGTTATTTTTTAATGAACATTGAATTTAATACGCATTTTTGAATAATAAAAATTATTTTTGTATTTCAAATCGTAAAGTAGACATTATAGCTTTCGGACGCTTTTTAAATTATTAAAACAGTCAATATACTTCTGAAGAAAGTTCAAAGCTCAGTGCTGTTATAATTTTTTTGATATAACTAAAAATTATAAAAAAAAAAAATTAAAAGAATAAAGTGCAATCAAAAATTTCACTTGCATTGTGATTACATTTTCCAAAATCGGGGATGTTTTTAAATTCCAAATTGTAAAGTAGGCAACTTCTACTCATATGCTTTTTAAGTCTTTGAAATAGTGTATCTACTTTGGCAAATATGGAAATATGGATCTTCACAACTTCTAATATTTTCTGAAATTAAAAACTAGAATAAAAACGTGATTTTACACAATCGTAAGAAACATCTTAGAGTATACTTATGACAAATTTCAGCAAAATCCTATCGCTGAATTCTAAAAATTACCTTTTCTATCATGGAATAGACGACTTTTAAATTTCTTTGAAAGTTCGTACTTATGCCAAATTTTAGCAAAATCCAATGGCTGAAGTCTAAAAAAGTACCTTCTCTATCATGGAATAGACGATGTTTAAATTTCTTTGAAAGTTCGAAACTTAAATTATAAAATTTTTATCCCAATGCAAATTCCGACTGCCTATGCTCTAATGCAAACGCACTACTTCAAGGCTATGACTGTTGCAGAGATCTAGTAAAATAAGCTTTCCGAAAAGCCCAAATTTGTGAGAACTAACTTATTTTTGTTGAAGTTACATCAAATTGAAAATTAACTACATGAATATTTATTGCTTGTACGAAACTGAAGGCGATGGGGTAGTAACTATACTTAAGAATCATATTTCCCATGATAAAGTGTGTTAAGTGTACCCTTAAGGCCATAAGCAAATGTTTGAGGGGAAAGAATAAAATTCATGAAATAAGATTTTAAAAAAATCTTTCTTACTAAAAAATACACAAAAAAAGCTAAGAAATTCCTAAGTATGTCCATAGTTTGAATACCAGTTGAAGTAAATACTCTTCTTTTAGTGATGTAAGCTGCTTAAATAATGTCCTGCATAAAAAGTAACGACAATGATTTTTTTCTTCTACTTCATTTTGTTTTTTTTTTTTATATCTAGCTGGGCATATAAACGTATTTTGTATCAATGACAGTATCACGATTTTTTTATAACCAACTTCCTTTTTTGTTTTTTTTTACTTTTTTTTTGTTCTTTCATTTTGCTAGAGATTTAAAAGGAAATATGGGAAATATGAAGTGGTTTTTACATAAAAATTTATTGCTTTTAGTATCTTGAATAAAAATCAACATTAAGTATACGGGATAAATGAAGGGAATTTGTAAGGTCGAGCTAGATGTTGGAAAGTTCAAAACAAATATCAACATGTGAATAATGTTGTGATTTCAGATACACATAAATAAATTACAGACATATAATAAACTTAATGTGGATATATGTGGGATATTTGTTTTACAGTCCTAAAATCCTTTAAAAAATTAGTTTACTTTTTAAAGATAATTTTGTATAGAAGATAACTTAGATTCTCTAGACTTTTGTTAAATCAAAAGCTCCAAAATTCTTCACAAAATAAGTGCCCTCACTTTCTAAAACGAAACCTTGTCAGTGACAAAACCACCTTTAAAAATATTAATAAAAGGCCAATTTATACAAAGGCATGAAGGTTCAGGCTACGTCAAATTTCTTGTTATCTCCATCTTTGGCTATGAAGATAGGATTATTTCTATGCGTATGTAATACACGGTGCACCCACGTGAATTTAAATAAAATTTGCGTGTTTCTCCAATCTGAAAACGGATTCTGCTTCAAGATGGTCTAAAAACCATTTCCAACGAAAACAAAAAAAAAAAAAACTACGTGGAGCTTATTTTTCGCGGCCAATCAAATTTTCGATTTTCAAAAAAAAAAAAATTAGGACCGATTAAGATACGTGAGGGTCTGAAATTTTATTTATTTTTTTCAGACACCCCTATGAACCAAAAAGCTTCAATAAGTTCGTCAACTATCCATCAGGTGGTGAGCAACAACTGTTCTAGGACTTATCATCTCGCGCAATTACAGTGTTGCAATGTTTGAAACCATTCGTCTTTTCCCACCCTTCTTCTCACCACTATCAAAGAAGGCAACACATTAATTAATAGAAAAAATTTGAAACGATTCAGCTACGTGAGCTAAGCCGTGTTTTTTTTTTTGTCAGATACGCCCTCTGTGGCAAGGCTTAAAGGTAAAAAGGTTGTTGAAAAATGTATCATATAGAGAAAATCTGATAATAATAATACAATTTAAATGGAAAATTACTGATGACGCCTGTCCATAAAAAAGGCAGTGTTTATAATTTTTAGAGAAAAACGTTTATTCTTCTTCTTAACCTCAACATTTCTAAAGTAAATATTTTTAGTTTTAAATTTTTAAAAAATTATTTTTTAAATTTAAAGTGAAATAATACGCTCCCTCCCTGGAAAAAATGAAGAAAAAGAAGATTTTCTAAGATCTCGAATGAGATAAGAACTTTTAAATTTAAAGTGAAACAACAATAAATCCCATCCCTGTAAAAAATAGAAAAATAAAATTTTATAAGCTCTCGAATGAGATATAATTTGTCCCGAACATATACGTAATTTTAGAGAAAATTTAACTCAAAAAATTTAACTCTTAAGCTTTACCGCCTCCAAAAGGGGTGTGTCTGACAAAAAATTATAAAATTTTCTACTCAGCTCACGTATCTGAATCATTCATAATTTTTTTCGTTTTCGTTGGAAAGTAGTTTGTAGACAATCTAGAAACAGAATCCGCTTTAAGATTGCAGTAACAACCAAATTGTGTTTAAATTGACTCAGGCGCACCGTGAATAGGCTCTGAAATGTTCTCTTTCATGGTGTACGGAAGATGGATTGTCTAACAACCCACTGCACTGGTCTAAGGGGAACATGCCGCCGGGCATTCGAAAATAAATTAGCAAGTAACCTGTCACTGTTCGCCGTGTGTCATATCATGTAGGGGTTGCTAAATTGCCCGTCCGGAGCCAGTCACTGAAATTACCCAAAACAACACCTGTTCAAAAAACATTCAAAAAAGCACAACAAAAATCGATTTCAAAAAAGTTTATTTTCTCTATACAAAACAAAAAACTATAACATTAAATTTATTATAACAATTTAAATTTGAAAGAGTATGTAAACTATACAAAAAAGTAGACAAAAAGTCCAGCTGTTCAAAGACGCAAAGAATTTCTCACAAATTGGCATTTACTTACACATCAAAAATCGTTACCAAAAGACTTGTAAAATATCTTAAAAAGATAATTCGAAACCAATATGCAAAAATGTTGCAATTTTATTTTATATTCTTGTAAAATGTTTCAAGTTTGTGAATAAGTTGTGCAAAAAAATCATAATTCTGGTGATATATTTCTAGTTTTTCGGTAGCGATAGTTTATGTGTAAAATCGCGAAGAAAATCTCAATTCACTTCTAATATTGCCATAAAAATCGTCCGTCGCCATTTCAAAAAGTAACTAGCAAAACGAGTTTTAAAATCGGCACGTTTGGCGAAAATCTCCATATCTGACAACACTTGTCAACATCTAAACAATTCCGCATTCAGTTCTATTGAACCAGTGCAGTGTTAAGTCTTCATATATACTGTCACAAAGTCAGTACAGATAAAATTCTTTCAGTGTTATGTCTGCTTTGTAGCTGTTAAGGGACTAAATCCTTTGGCACTAATTGCCTTGTTTTCATCTACTGCTAAGGGTTTTGAACCAGTTTAATGACCAGTAAAAACTTCAACTGCAACAGCCCTAGTTGCTTCAGTACACTTTGATGTTATGTTACTTTTTCTCCAGTTACATAATATATCTGTTGCCAACCAGTCAGTGTTTTGTCACCACACACAGAAAAAAATTTTGCCATTGGCCAACTAAACTTTGGTTACGACGACTGAAACCGGTTGTTACAGCTGAATATTGGTTTTCACAACAACATTCGGTTAACACAACTGAATTTTAGTTGCAACATCCAAAATATTCAGAAATCACATTAAAATATGTTTGTACTAACAGAATTTATTGGTTTTAGCAACAAAAATACACTTTTCAATTCGGTTCACATTTTATTTTTCTGTATGCATCATTTCACCCAAATTATTACTTTTTGGTTCACCAGTTTCGTGACGTGCCCCCAATCATATATCACACAATTGTCACTTTGGATCAATCTACCTTAATATGAAACATTTTATAATTTATTTTTCGAGTGGGATCCCAGGAATACGCTTTCCCGGAAAATAATGCATCAATTAAAAAGCTTCCAAAAAAAATAAATAAAAAATTTTCGGATATGGTCATACAAATTAGTCAATTATAAAATCCTTACATTGCATAAAGAAGATAATGAGTTTTAATCTATCTATTCTGTTGATAACATCTGAACTTTTATGGAGTTTTGGTTTGGGTTTTCAACTATAGCTTATGACATTCATTAACCAACAACAACTTTTCGTTTAAGTTTTCTTTCTCATCTTCAACTTATTCTTTACAAATGTACTATGCTCTATATTTTATGTTTAGAAATTATGTATAAACAAAATGCCTACTGGCTATAATCCATAAGTACAAGAAAGTCCTTTTAATCTCTGCACACATATCATGATGATGATAACAATTTGGTCACTTTAAGTGAAGCAAATTTATTTATAAACAGTTTTTTATCCAAACAAGACATCACTTTCTTTTCTTGTGTTTTTTTTTCTTTCTTTCTATTTTGTCCTTTAAGTATATAAAATTAGAAGATGAGGGGTTATTTTTTAAGGATGTATTATTTTGTTTTTTTATCACATAAATGTGTTTTGGTAAATTGAAGCAAATGTGCTTTTTGATGGCCATGTTACATGATTTTTATATTCTATTTATCTGTAATGTGTGTAAGAGTGTGTATGTGTGTGTTGGCGTCTTAATCATGTTTTATGTAGCGTTACACATTTTTAATGCTTTTGGCATGATTTTTTTATTTGTTGTAAGTAGTATTGTTGTTTTTTTTTTTTTTTTGTTTCATTCCAGAATTGTAGTTTATGTGTGTATATCTTTCTTTATGTATTATTTAGTTTATCTTCGTATGTGTGTGTATTAGAGCATTCTATGTAATTTCATTAAGTTGTGATTTCTTTATAACTTGTCCATTTTTTATGTGTATCCGTGGTGCTGTTGTTTGGTGGGGCTCCATTTTCGAGTGGTAGGGGTCCATTGTCCAGCGGTTGAAGTATGTCATGTGTAACTGTATTTGGCACTTGAATAATCATAAATAAACAATTACGCCAGTTACTTACACTTACACTCAAGGCAAATGGGATCATTAATAACATATGAGTAACTAAAAAATGTATACCCACGAATATCACTTTCATTTATTTACTTTTGCTTTTTTCTGTTATAAATGTTAGCAATTTATTGACTTGATGAGTAGGAGAGGAAAATAAATTTGATGGTTTTGATTAAAAGAAATTAACAAAAAGCGGTCGTTAAATTTAAACTTTACTTTAAACAACTGGGTTATTGACCCATTTACGTTTTTAGGTTTTGCTTGATTTTGTTGAAATGTTTAAGTGTAATGTAATGGTCAGGTCAAATAAACATCTAATGGATTTTATTAAGATTTTACTATTTTTTTTTTTTTTTTTTTTTTTTATAATTTAACCAATACTCAGGGGATGCCCCCTACTCATGCAGTGCATTGTATTGATCAGGAAAATAGGGTATGGGAAGGAGGAAAGAGGGAGTAGTGCTTGTGGATATTTGATTTAAATTTTTCTAAATTGTAAGTAACAGGGAAGACTTCTGCGGGAAGTTTGTTCCACATACGAATTGTTCGACTAAAAAACGAATTTTCTCTGTAATGCATTGTGCGAAACACAGGACAATCAACTACAAACGGATGTGCTCTACTAGATAAGCGAGTATTACGAATAAAAACTCGGGCTCGAGGAATAAGTTCACTTATCTCAGATGAGCACCTCCCATGGTAATATCGATAGAAAAGTGTCACACAACCCACATTCCGACGATGCTCCAATGAATCAATAGAGTTGGATACACTACTGTCATTGATAAGCTTCACCGCACTCCCCTGAACACGGTCCAGAAGCTTCAGAATAGACACTGAAGCCCCTGCCCATATATGGGAGTTGTATTCCATTTTCGGCCGGATATAGCTGGTATAAATAGTAAAGCCGGATATAGCTGCCACAGGACTAATCAAAGATGGGCATACCACAAGACTGTCACAAAGGGGCTATGTCGTATAAAAAAAACGAAAACTAAACAGTTTCCAATGAGTAAAATTCTGGAAAAGCATTCTTGTTAAGTGGTATGTCCTCCCTTTAACAGTCACAGGATTGGTAATTTTAGGATAATTGACACTGCTTAACCCACTTCAGTATTAAATTATACCAGTACTGTGATAAGTCCTTCTTTAACCAGTCACTTTTAGGTCAATTGACTCCTCATTCCCCATAAGGTTTTTTAAAATTTTAATCAAATAGGTAAATATTTATTTAATATAAATAATGCTTTTGTAATTAAAACAATTTGTTTGTACGAAAATGAAAATAAAAACTAGAAAAAATTAGTAAATATGAACCGTTTTAAATTCAGCAAAAATATATTTAGTGTTATTTACAATAAAAGTAGTCGGTTACCCATAAAAGGTCTAGAGTGATCAAGTACTTTAAAGGAATAAATTTACAAATATAAAACAAAACAAATTACAATAAATTAAATGCTATTCTTTTGTGCGCCCCGGTAGGCTAGTTGGTAGCGTGCTGGCTTATCTGTGCGGCGGTCGTGGGTTCGATTCCCACCAGAGGCACTGGTCTGTTTTCGCTACAACGCGCCGAAGGCCATAATAGCTAGTGCGCGGTTAGGGTAATAGTATATAATTTGTAATTATATGATTATTAATTAATAAAAAATAAAAAAATAAATGCTATTCTGACAGAACACAATTTTAATTAAATAGTTAAAAAAGATTTAATTAATAATACAAAACTTTTAAGAGGTTCCAATTTTTTTTCTTATATTTTGGAAATGCATTCTGGGATTTCCAGACCCTGGAAATTTTGCATGTTTCTGTTCCCGCAATCAAGGAAATTTGGTTCGGGAATACAATTTCAAACAAAAAATTAAATATTTCATTTATTTATTCATAATCTAAAAGTCAGTGGTGGACAAACGATTACATAGTAGTCTATGAATAAGATTTATGTATCTGTAATAACTTAAACTTAAAAAAAAAAAAATATACAAAAATTTAATAATTAAACCTAAATAAACAATTCAAACCCTAGTAGCACGAATTTGTAAGACACCGATCACAGAAACAATATTTGATTCTATAGCCAGCTTTTATAAGACTTAATCAACATTAAGAAGCTAATATTTTAAATAAAATCATAACATTTCACTCATAATATATTAAATACAACTAGTCATAATATTCCTAAACGTTCCTAGACTCACTCCGAAGTTTCTATCTCTATAAGAAACCACAGAATCCCATAGTCTATATACTTTGGCCACAAACGAGTTCTGCATATATAGCGTAATAATTCTCGGACATACTAAATTAAATGCCCTAGTAGACGGCCCAAAACTAAAGCGGCTTACCAGATACTCGGGCATGCCACATTTTATAATTTTGAAAAAGAATATCAATAAATGCATGTCAACATAATTTGTAAAACTCATAGCCAAGAAATCAAAGACACACTCGGTTACATGAGACCTTAACCGCAAGCCATACGCAAACCTTATTATACGGTTAAAACATTTTATTACCTTTACAAATGTTGTGCCACTACAACCCGTGTAAATTTCCAATCCATATAATAAAATCGGCATAAGTAATGTTTTCGCTATAAATTTTCTCGTTTTCAGTGGAAAGTAAAAGTTGCGAATTTGAATTGGTGATTTCACATTTTAAATGTAGTAATTAACAATTAAAAAATATATATTAATTTCACCATTTAAATTGCACATCTAAAGTCACTCTTGATCGCGTCTAACAATTTTGCCATTGCAAAAATTTGTCTAAAACACTTTCAGCTACCAAATATTGCCCATATGCGGTTTTTTGGCCAAACTCTTCGGTCGGACTCTTTTGATTTTATAATTTTTCTACTTTTTGCTAACTTTTCTTCACATAAAATACCCAAAAATAGTGCATTTTTTACAATAACAACAACAAAAACGCGGAATTTTACAAAAACGTTATATCAGGAGATGCGCCTCTAAAATCACTTTCCAACGATACTACATTTGCTTATTACTCCCATGGTAGAAATACCGAAAAGTTTAAAAAAAAACAAAAAATGGGATAATTTTTGACCCCACTTTTTAACCCCTAAACCATCGATATGGCATTTGGGTACTTTTCTTGTAAGGGGAAGACCTTTCAACAATCTCCGAGTGGGGTCGCGCGAATAAGGTCGATTTTAATGCACGCAAGACCCAATGTTGTATGTTAACCCACAGACGGGCTGTGGAATTGACATTGTCATCTGTAACTATGGATGGTATAGGTATTGAGGAATCGGATACTCTTGATGTTCTGGGCATGAGAATACAATCTGATGTCCGTTGGAATAAGCACGTATTTCAAGTGTCGAAAGAGGCATTCAAGTGTCTCGGTTTTCTAAAACGGTGCAAGACTTACTTCACTCCATCCGATCTCCTTACTATTTATACCAGCTATATCCGGCCAAAAATGGAATACAACTCTCATATATGGGCAGGGGCTCCACTGTCTATTCTGAAGCTTCTGGACCGTGTTCAGGGGAGGGCGGTGAAGCTTATCAATGACAGTAGTGTATCCAACTCTATTGATTCATTGGAGCATCGTCGGAATGTGGGTTGTGTGACACTTTTCTATCGATATTACCATGGGAGATGCTCATCTGAGATAAGTGAACTTATTCCACGAGCCCGAGTTTTTATTCGTAATACTCGCTTATCTAGTAGAGCACATCCGTTTGTAGTTGATTGTCCTGTGTTTCGCACAACGCATTACAGAGAAAATTCGTTTTTTAGTCGAACGATTCGTATGTGGAACAAACTTCCCGCAAAAGTCTTCCCTGTTACTTACAATTTAGAAAAATTTAAATCAAATATCCACAAACACTACTCCCTCTTTCCTCCTTCCCATACCTTATTTTCCTGATCAATACAATGCACTGCATGAGTAGGGGGCATCCCCTGAGTATTGGTTAAATTATAAAAAAAAAAAAAAATATAAAACCATTGATATGGAATTTAAGAAAAACCCGATTGATCTTTGATTTTGTATCAGTTTGGGTACTTTCCTTGTAAGGGGAATTTAGCAGCCAGAAAAATGGATGAAGATCTCGCGCAAAAACTTATGGGAGAAATTTAAAAAAAAATGCGATGTTTTGCATATTGATCGTCTTCTGATTATTTTTTTTTTACATTTTGGTAGTTACTATACATATATAAAATAAAAAATAAAAAACTTTTTCAAAAGCTATCTTGGATATATTTTTGTTAAAAAACAATGTGGTTTGATTTTGTGAATTTCATTCTTTATAATACACCTTTGCGTACAAAAAATATTATTAAGAATGGCAAATTTTTACTTGAGCCAGAGTAAAAACTAAAATTGTTTCATATATATAGTACATTTTTGGTGTTCAAAGTTTAGTAACGCCATGATGTTTGTTAGGAAAAAACCCTAGCCACGTGTTCGATTACTAAGAAGACAAAAATGGAGCAAAATTGTTGAATAATACACTTAGGAAATTATGTTGGTAAAGACGACTGCAATTGTAGTCAAAAACAAATGAAATTTCATTTAAAAAAAGGACGACTTACATTTCATTAAATTCAACTAACATTGTCATTTGATTTTAATGTTCAAAAAATGACTAACAATTGTAGTAAAAATGAACCACATGGTAGTAAAAAATAAACCAATTTTTTTTTTTTTTATTTTTTTAAATAACAAAAAACAACTGTAAAAAATGAATGTAAAATCATAAAACAGTCATTTGATGTTAGTTGTTTTTTTAAATGAACTACAAGGTTAGTTAGAAATTTTTTTTGTTCTACAAATGACTTACATTTACATTAAAAATAATGAAACTGTCTTACAACCCAAACAACTACATATTTTTAAAGCAGAAGTTCCCTGAGTGTAGGTTTTTTGTTAAAGCTCGGTTTATTCTGGAGGAAATATTCAAATTGATGTTATTTTTACGCAAATACTTTAATTAACAAAGATATTTTATTTATCCCATTCTCAGACTTAAGGGAAAAAACATGCATTTGTGTAAACTTCCGGTCACTGGTTATAACGCTAATATGCATGTTCTTGAATTTGATAGTAAAGTTGGAATAAGGGCCTGGGAAATTCAAAATAACTGGGTTATTTTTCAACCGACTTTTAATTTGTATACCTTTTTAGAATTAAGCGTTAATATTAACTTTTTTTTCTGTAAATATAAATTAAATTGTAAGTTATTATATTGTAGATAGTAATTTTTTATAATAGGCAGTTATTTAAACACAAAAAGAGTTATTCTACGAAACTCTTCCTTTTTCTTCAAAAATGCTAAAATGCAATATTTCTGCCATTTAAAGAATATCTATAACCTTAAATATAAATTGCCGAAAAAATATCTAAAAAAATAGCCATGAAATATGATATGAATTTTTTGGCAATATTTTTCATTTTGTAGTTGTTAATATTTACTTTCTACTTCAAAATTCATGATAATAAACATATCAAAAGGTCATAATAATATAGTGAACGTTTTGCCTTTTTATACCACCAACAACCAAAAAACAGAAGCAAATATGCAAAAATTAAAAAAAAAAGAAATAAAATATTTGGTAAATCTTTAAACATTGAATAGAATTGATTATACTTTGTGAATGCAAAATTGAAAAAAGCATCACAGGACTACAAGCAAACTCTATACAATATTGATAGAAATAGATTTTGGATACATTTTTGGCAGCAGGTTGTGTTTATAGCAAAAAAAAAAAAGCACACAACATTTCAAGAGTCAAGCTAATATCTGAAAAAATTTAATTTTAAGAAAGTTTTTTTATACTTGTTTACAAAAGTCTATTGAATCAAAATTATCATTATTCCTGCAAAAAAAAAGAAGAGATACACCCAGAAAACAGAATCGGTAGTAGCAACCGTATTTGTACCCAAGCGAATGGTTCGGTTGTAGCTATAGAATATTTTGATAGTTATTAACAAATTTCTGTTAAGACAATCGAAATTCTATTGTCGTGACAGAATTGTTGTTGTTTTAATCGAATGATTGTTGTCACAACCGAAAAATTCAGTATCAACAACTGAAGCATTCGATTGACAACAAATACGGTTGCTACTACCGAGTCTGTTTTCTGTGTGTACAAACATTTTTTCAGGAATAAAATATGAAATATGTATGTTAGACCGACTCATCTTATGTGGAAAAAAATAAAGTTTCAAAAATATATTGAGTCTAACATTGAGTTTCAAAAAATATATTGAGTCTAACATTGAGTTCCAGTGAGTTGTTCCGTTTTCAAAAAAGATATTTTTTAAGTTTTCCAAAGAATTTGTACTTTAACTTTTACAATACTAATATCATATGAAAGATTTTTTTTTTTTTGCGCCTCAAAATGTAAATAAAACATGTCAAGGCATGTCCAGTAGAGTGCCTCTAAAAAAAATATATTATGAACGCCAATAAAAATAAAGACTAATATGTTTCATGATGATTCCTAAAATATTTCGGCACTAGCGATATCATCTATTAAGCTTAACCGTTTTTGAAAAAGTCCCAAACACAATTTTTATTAATTTAAAATTAGTCACTGCAGCTTTTGTCAAAAATATTAAGGATTAAATGTAAGAGAGTTTTAAAAATTCTACCGTTCTGCATTAATAAATTATAAAAAACCAGCCACTCGGCTCGAGATAATAAGATTTTTGGGCCATTTTTTATCTTATTTAATGCGAGTTTTATTAAAAATTAAAAAACTCTAACATTTTTCATCCATTATTATCTCTAGTGGAGAAGCTAATTTTAATAATATTTTAATGCAGATTCGTAGAGTTTTAAAATATTTTTATATATTTGACAAAATTTTAGGAAAAATGTGCCGTAATTAATTTTTAATTCCCAGAAAATTGAATTGAAAGAATTATACTTCATAATATTAATAAAACAATTTCATACGTTTTTTTTTCGTGGATTCAATGAAGAACTTCATTATATCCAAGAAGTTTCATTAATACTAAGAAATTTTCAATAATTTTTTTTATAAAATAGTTTCAAAAAAAAAAAAAAGCATTCGATTTCATAAATATAATGAAAATCTTCTTTAGAGCTATAAAATTACTTCAAAGACTTAATTTTTTATTTTTTTCATAAAAGTTCATAATTTAATTAATTTTCATACATTCCAAACTTTAGTTTTAAGAATTAATTTTCAAGTGTTCAATATATTTCATAAATTATTTCAATGATTTGGACTTCAATGAAATTGTTTAAAAAATTGTAGACGCGTTTCATTGGCTTTTACGAAGAGACATTTACGAAGAGTTTTGTTAATTCAACGAGACTTCTTAATATTAAAAGATTTAATGAAACTTTTTCGTAAATTCTATAAACGCCTCATTGTCGAAATGATTCATAAGTTTTATTTTTTTTTTTTTTTATTTGTTCTGTGGGCGTTGTGGTGTTATGGTTAGCGCGTTGGACTGTGACACAGATGGTCCCGGGTTCGATTCCCGGTGACGACAACATCAAAAATAATATTTATGAGTTTTCTAACACTTATATGTATCCCATAGCACTTAACCCCACCGAGCAACAACTGTTCTAAGACTTATCATCTCGCGCAATTACAGTGTTGCTATGTTTGAAGCCCTTCATCTTTCACCACCTTTCATCTCTCCACTTGTTGCTTCTCTTTAAAAAAAAAAAAAAAAAAAAAAAAACTAGTCACTACTGACTATCGAGCAGATTTATTTTAATATTAACAAAGTTTGTAAACGAAAAGACAATACACTAAAAATATCTGTATACGCTGTTCTATTCCACCAAATCGTTAGATTTTTTACGACTTAGACGTCTATGTTGACTATGTTGAGCCAAGGTTCGTTAAGTTTTATAAAGATTTTCCTTAATTCTGCAAACATTTCATACACATTGACTTTAATGAAACCTGTAGATTGTACGAAAAATGTCAATGTACGAGTTCCAGGGACAATTTTCATTAAAGCTATGAAGACATTCATTACTGATGTGAAGATAATTCTCTCAGAGTAGGCTTTTTAAAAACGCTTCAACTCACAGGATCTTATGGCTACTTCCGAAATAATTTAAATATTTTTTATCGGGAGTGCATATTGCATTTTTTTTAAAAAGCCTCAAAATGAGGCACCCTAATATACAGACATATCTTTTTCAGGTATATCCTGTAATAAAACGGATTTTTATGTTTTTAATACGGAGATTTTTGTGATTCAAATGTCAAAGTCACCAATTTTAATCTTTAGTCGATTTATGTAAATACGTGGTTCAGTTTTTTTTTTTCGAAATTCTAGTTCGCGTTTAAGCAAAAATTCAGTAGGGGGGAAAAACCTATGTTGTACTCAGTTCAATATCGGTATTAATATGTATCTTTAGGCAATTTCATTGAAATAATTTAAAATATTGCAAATTAAATACACTTTTCAGGGTTATCTAAACTAAATTTTGAATTAATCCAATTTGCAAGCCGATTAAGTTTCGAGTTGATGTAAGAATGAAAATTCGGCTTAGAAAAAAAAACTTTTTTCGCTAATTCAAAATTTTTTGTTAGAAAGTGTTTTGCAACCGTCAGATAATCGTAATTAATTTTTAATTAATTACTGTAGAATATTACACCAGACTGCCGCAGTTTCGTCCCCCTCCTGGGGCTCGTCAGTGGTTAATTTATGTGTCAATTGAATTTTTTTGTTTACAATAATTGAACAATTTTAGCTCGATTTATATGGTGGCGCAAAAGTAATCCTCCTATCGGAAAATGCTATACATAATAAATACATAATAAAAAAAAAACATTATTTTTGCGCCACCTTATATATAGAAACAAAAAACATTTTTTAAGCAGCGAAAACAACACGTATTCGAATTTTTTCGTAAGATACATTTTTATCTTTTCATCAACTAGAACCCGAATACATTTGCAGATCGGATTAATTCAAAATTGTTTTCAAAATTTGATCCAGAACACCGAGGAATATGCACTAAATTTGCAAAATTACAAATTACAAAAATTTCCATAGAAATAACTAAAAAAAAATCCTTTCTTTTTACAGATTATCCAGTACATTATCTAATGTATGGTACATTAGACATGTTCAAATAAATTAAATTGAATTCTAAGTTTCAACGAATGGGTTAATTTAGTTATTTTGTATATAAACACATTTATGCCCGTAATTTCAAGCAATATTTACCTACCGGTGCTTAGTACCTACCCGATTTTGTTCGTGTATACGGGTAGATATCTAAGCACCGGTAGGTATCTATTGCTTGAAATTACGGGCATTAATATTAAGTTTGGTGCCGATTGGATAAAGAAAGGTCGAGGCGGAAATCGATTGAAAGTTGAAACTATGTTTTGTATATTAGAAAATTACTTTTTTTAGTTTGTGCGCAAAATTTTTAATGTCGAAATATTTTTCGTTGCATATGATAAGTAAATCATTATAAAGGCAAAATAATGTTTTCGAAAATGTATACAAATCCAAAATCAGGTAAGAAGTAGCCCAATAATAAAAAGTAACCCAGACCACTACTGTGCCAAATATCACTTGACTACAAAATTCAAACACACATCTCAAACTTTTTTGAAATTAATCACTGCAAAATATTTTTTTTATTTGATAGCCTCATAAATTGTGGGATATGAAATATGATTTTTTTAGAATGTCGATAACTTGTTTTAAGCTGACGTACAACACGGCCTAAAAAAAATTTTCTTCAACAATATCGAAAAAGTTTAGATTTTAACTTCATGATCTAATGATGTCCAAAAACTTTGTTTTTCAACCATGAGTAATAATGATAAAAAAAAAAACAACAAACGATAGAAAAGCATCTAATTTTCTATTTTAAATATTTTATGTCCACAAATAAGCCTTGTTTTTACCAAAAAAAAAAAAACACAATTTCCTTGAAATCCGCAGAAATCAATATTTTTTATTATACTATTTTTGTTCTCTAAAATGTATTTAGCAATTCCACGAAGTTGAAATCTTAATTGTCTTCGATTTTGTAAAAGATTTTTTTTTTTTTTTTTAATTTGCAATTGGAGTTTTAGAAAATATCCCAAAAATATTGATCGTTTTTGACGTCACCTTAGGATAGGTTAGCGACATCCTAAAAAAAAGAAACAATTTCATATCTCACAAAAAATGTCTAGTCAATTAAAAAAATTATGCTGCAGTTATTAATTTTTAAAACGTTTAAGATGTGTGCTCGAATTTCTTGGTCAAGTGGTATTTGGCACATTAGTGGTTTCTATTACTGGACTAATTCTTCGCCGATTTGTGATTTCTATATCTTTTTGAAAAAATTATTTCATCTTTATATCATTAGGATAAAAACTTTAGTTAGTCTCTTTACAGGAAGAAGAAGAAGAAAACATTTTTATTGAAAAATTTTTCGGACACAAGGGATACACCAAACTGCCGCAGTTTCGTCCCCCTCCTGGGACTCCATAGTGGTTAATTTATGTGTCAATTGAACAAAGTATTTTATATTGTTATTTTGCTCTATATGAAAAACTTATAGAGTTTTTATTTTTTTTTTGGTGTCGTACTCGTATTTGAACTCACTGCCTTAGCAGCAAGCTATGCATGGTTATCTCACCTCTTAACGAGTTGAGCCACGGTCGACATAGCGATGACTGTGGCTAAAGTGGAGTTTGGTTACACTACGTACACACAAGTATTGTTTCAATCAGAATAGACAGAATTAACTAATACCAATGCACAATTCATTTCTCAACTAGAAAACTTTTACGCCATTCAAATTTTGGTTGCAAAAACTGAGAAAAAGTAATTTTTTCATAAAGATTAAGAAAATCTTCATTCACATAGTGAATAAAACTTCACTAGATTAGTGAAAAAATTTCATTAAAACTCGTCCAAGAAATTCTCCCAATGTACACTCAAAAAAAAAAGTGTGTAAAGTCAGCTACATTTTTGCTAAGAAGATCCTTGCAGAAAAATTGCTAATATCAGCAAGCAAAAAGTTGCTGTTACAAATTGTTTCCTCCCAGCAAAAATTTTGCTGAATTTTCTGACTTTTTTTTTTTGAGTGTACTTAAACTCCATAAAATGTTATTAAATACTTGGTTGACTTTTCCGCAAACTAAACTTCTTTTCATTTATCATATTATCATCATATTTAAACATTCATCTTCTGCAGCATAAGTAAATTTTTGCAAATATTTAGTAAAAAAGTTTAATATGTCTGAGCACGCAACGTAATTTTAGTTTAATTGGGTAATTATGCGCGCATGCAGAGCAGGAGTTTTATCATTTTCGTTGTGCATTAAAATATATTTTCTAGATAAATACAAACAACGTCTAGTTTAAGGTAAATGAAAAAGAAAACTACTTGCAATACTTTTACCATTTAAAATTTATTTTTAATATGCAACTCTTTCGTGGATATAATATCACATACTATTATATTATCTGGGTTGTCTTTGAGTATAAATTTAACAAGGATTTATTTAAAACTAGACAACTACAAAATAACAAGCTCAACTACAAAGAAATATGCAAACAAACAAAAAACGCATAAACATAATTTTTACATTTGCTGACAGTTGTCGTTTAACAAAACTGACATTTCTCGGTAAATGGTAATATGTACGATGAAAATAACAACTAAAGCGAAGGTAGATTTTAAAGTTTTTAAAAAATATTTGGAAGAGTATTGAGTGCTAAAGTAAAGTATTATCCAGATGATAATACTAAGTGCACAGAATTTTCATATTAAATTTTAAGGAGTCCTCCAGGTGATCAATTCTTTTTTCTTTGCAAACAAGATTTTATACTCTGACCTAAGGTCAGGTCGAGGTTTGCTGTGTCTTAAAACTAATTTTCAATACACAGTGTTTTTGTTTTTGTTTTTGCATTCATAATTGCAGAAGTACAATACAAAGACATAACATCCCAGCAAATTCCTGGTAATGACTGCTTATTTTTTTTATACATTAATTTGTAATGAATACTTCTCACCTTCTGCATTACTTTAAATAATGAAATAATGGGGTACGAATAAGAAACTAATAAATATTGCTTTCATACAAAAACTGATTTGTGACCAATAATAGGTTATTCATCTTATTACATTCAGGCAAAATATATTGATATAACAATTTTCTGAATTCCATTTTTAGACTCATTATAATTTGTCTTTTTGTATGCTAAAGGATAAGGTATATAAAGGGTCCGCCAAATAACTTTTTTTTTTTTTTGAAAATGCTATAAAAAAAAACTACTGAATATTTTCTCAAATTTCTTTTTTTATTTGAAAGTACAATCCTTTCGGTTAATAATGGAAAATTATTTCATTCAAATGGCTGCCTCGGCTGGCCATGCAGTAGCCTACACGAAAAAATATTCATTAGTTTTTTTTATAGCATTTTCAAAAAAAAGAAAGTTATTTGGCGGACCCTTTATCTTAAACGAATTTACATGGAAGAAAACTTCATTTACGTTTTAAACTATCAAATGTGGTATGCCTCGATGGCCTAGGGTATAGAGCAGTCGCTTGTTAGTCTGACGCCCTGGGATCGATTTCCGGCTCAAACATGTTTTACAAAAAATTAATAATATTTTTTTTTTTTAATTTGTATTTTTTTTAAATCTATTTTTAAACCCATTATTTTTTCCTTCTGGTAATGGCTTATTATTCATACACTCACAATATTTTTTCCGTAAAGACTACTGAATATACACATTAAATTAACTGAAAATCAGTTAAAAACAGGACTTTTCGTTTAAAACAATTGTATTTTTTAGTTTATTTTCAACTGTTGAAAAATTAATTGACAAAATCCATAAAAACAATAGATTTTCGTTTATTTCAATACTCAATATAATAAACCAACTTTTTGTTTTAAATAGAAAATTTTACCTGAATATTTTAA
Source organism: Delia radicum (assembly GCA_021234595.1). Classification (NCBI taxonomy): domain Eukaryota; kingdom Metazoa; phylum Arthropoda; class Insecta; order Diptera; family Anthomyiidae; genus Delia; species Delia radicum. Next base: position 200,979,105 of record CM037852.1, read on the forward strand.
CTATTACGGAAAGTCCGTTTTTTTTTGTTTATTTTGTTTGTTGAGTAACAGACAGAAAGTTAAAAATTACATTTCTTTGTTAATTTAACTGTATATTCCATTGAAACAACTTTACCGATTAATCTTTTAAATAACTGTTGATTTCTTATAGAAAAGTTCTAGTGAGTGTACCCTTGTATGCATATAGGTAATCCATTACAATTCTTATTTACGTCAAGCTGCCAGTAATGCATAACTCTTTACTTTTCAGACATTTCATATAAAAAAAGTTAAAATTATAATATAGAGGGTAATACGTCCAAACTGTCGAGTTTAGATTACAAGACTCATTATTTGGTAAGATGTGTGTTTTGTTGGGATTGCTCTTTTTTTAGAAATCATGTGTTATTCCAAATTCCACTACTTTTGCATATATTGTAATAGTTCTGATTTCTACTTACTAAGGTCTTTTATAGTATATAAGTTTGTTTTTAATTTTAGAAAGAATATGTGATAACATATTTTTGCTGCTGAACTTATATTTAGAGTTTTTTTCTGTTTTCGCTAGCATCTCGCTTATTATAATTTATTTTTTAACATATACTTTGTCTCACATAAAAGGACATTCCATAGAAATACATGCATTCAAAAAATAAATTTTCACAGCGGTAAATATTTGAAACATTTTTGGATAAAGTTAACTACATTTATGTATTAAATTTTCCAGTTTCGCGAAAACCGCTACTCTGGTTTAAACTTGGTGTTTATAGTCATAATGTACGACCAAAAATATATTAGATTTGATGTGTCGCTATCATAAATATTATTTTTAATTTTTGATCATTTTTAAATTCTATGCAAAGAATGCAGTTTTATAGTTGCAACAAAATTTCTACACAAAGAAAACAGTTTTATAGTTGCAACACAATTTTTTTGCCAACCGAATTTTTGGGGTTCCACGTCCACGCTTAAAAACATATAAATTCTCAATATAGCCCATAACATATCTCCATATTCAATTTTTAAATTTTTCAAAAACTCGCGATATTAACTGGATTTGATATAGCCTTATATCTAATTAAAATACAATTTGATCAGAAAAATGGTGGATCCAATTGTACACCCAAGAGCTCTTCAAAATTAGGAGAAATTGGTGTACCTTGAAACGTTTAATTTTTTGCGTATGTTTTTCACATTTTGAAAAAATTATCTTCTAGAAAGTGTTGTATTTAGGTCCATAAATGCACAGAAAATATGGTGGTGTACCTTGAAACGCCAAATGCAGATTTCTTAACAATTCCGGTCTTACTTTGCTTTATTTAATGAAGGTATGGAGCAAAGTACTTTTAAAAGGAAGCGACTCATACCGACCCATTATAACAATCTTATTTTATTATTACTGATCTTTTGTCTATTTATTCTCAACTATAGTATAGTTAAATTGAATAAAAACTGATAAACATAGTCTTAAAACATATTCTCACTATAAAAATTAATGTTTCAAAGTACACTCTAACTGTTTCAAGGTACACCTTAAAGTGTAACTTTAAACAAAATTTTAAAAAATTTTAAAATTGCATTTTTAAGTACACGTGTAGACAAATATATCTCAATTTAAACAGAACTTCTACATGTCTTTTATTAAAATATATTGCTGTTAATATATCAGTCATTTCATAGTACACTACATTACCATTACATACTTTTCATATTTTTTTGAATTTTTTTTTGAAAAATTAACTCGTAAAAAAATCGCGAGTTTTTGAAAATTTGTAAAACTGAATATGGGGATGTATTATGGGCTCCATCTAGTATATGTGTACAAAAGAATTAATGAAATGTGATCATAGATCTCATGATATGTAATTAATAAAAATAAGCCTATTCGAATCTCTCAAAACTCACCTTCATTTATTTTTAGTATCCAGTTTTTGTTTTGATATATTTGCGTATGATTTATATTTTATTTTCCATATTACTCATACGTAAAAACAGTACAGTACATATCGGATATAAGCACATCTCATATAAGAACAAATCGCATATAAGAAAGATTAACAAAAACACCGAGCCTTTTTGCATATTCTCAGTGTAAAAATTGCTTCATATAAGAAAAACACGTATAAGAAAAACACTGATATAAGAAATGTTTGTCAAACACCAAAGCTGACAAACGTATTTGAAATGGTTTCATATAAGAAAGTATTTAAGATTGTTGTCAAACTGTGAACTGATTTTATTTTAGTTATTTTGTTTTTTTATATACTGAATTGTTTTGTTTAATAAAATGTTTTGAAAATGAAAATTATTCAAGTTCGAGGCCATACTCTACATTTCTTCATTAGGATATTGTCCTAACAAATAATCTATAATCTATATATTTTCAAATTTATTATTTCACCCTTTCAGGAATGTGTTGATAGATCTATTTCGGGAATTTTCCCATCATCAGAACACGTTTTGAAAGCGGTAACAATCACATGCCAAACATCAAACATTCATATGAACTAGTTTACTCACTACATGAGAACTAATATACATATGAGTTTGAAGTTAAAGATTATAACCATTGATCAAAAAATAAATTGAAAACTTGTTTAATGTGCAAGATCCACCTCTGGTGGATATTCAATACACGTTTTTTGTTTTTCTTTAAAACTTTTTTTACTTTTCATTTAAACATTTTAATTTTAGAGCATATATTCGTATAAGAAACAGATTTCTTATGTGCGTAAGTACGCTTATAAGAAACAACTTTCTTATATCCGATATTTCCATATAAGAAAAAATCGCATATAAGAAAGAAATCTCTGGCTTTTTTTGAGTTTCTTATATCCGATATCTACTGTATATTCAAAAAATTTAATTTTATACTACATTAATACTACAATTAATAAATAGTAGTAGTTTTGGAAAACTGCTTGTATTTAGTGGACAAATTCCATACAAACTTTTAATCAAAAACTAGAAGTTTTCAAAAATTACATTAACAAAAAAAATCAGTAAAGTCTGCAAAATGTTAGTCAAGACAATGGATGCAAAAAAATTGCTAATGTCAGCAAAACATTTGATTTTTTTTGCAAAGCTATTTCGGATGCCTAGACACATTCAGATTGTATTAGTATGTTTACAAAGGTTGTTTAGATTTACAATGGCTACAATTTTGTAATATATTGTTAGTGAAAAATTATGAGCAACTGTAAGTTATGCTGACAAAAGTAAAAAAAAATAGTTTTATACTTTATTTTTTCAAAAAAGTGCAAGAAAAAATGATTTTTTTGCACATAAAATGTTTATAAAATTTGTTCAGTAGACTCTTCACTACATTATTGCCAAATATAGTTAAGCAAAATCATCAAGTCTGAATTAGCTGTTAGCCAAAAACTGAGGACACCTTTTTTTGAGTGGTGCACTGAGTTTCAAATCTTTTGAGGTCCATAAAAAAAAATTGGTAGTCAAACTGGCCAAACCAAGTACAGGGTTTTACTAACCTTTGGTAGTACAATCGAACCTATACTGTCAAGTCCGTGCATTTTTTACACTGTTGCACTGTGTAGTCAATCTGATTACAAGCTGACATTTTCAAACTACCCTCGAACTTATATTAAATTTGATAAAATACATGAGAATGAAAAATATTCATAGCATATGCATTTTGGCAATATGGGTTTACTACGACTAACTAGAGTTAAGTGAAGGTGTATTCTCAGTATATTTTTAATTTAAGCAAATATGTTTGATGCAGTTAATTTATAACCTTAAAGTTTGTGAAGTATAAAACTAAATATAAAACTAAACACAAATATTGCAGACTTCAGACAGTTAAAATGTGTATCAAATTGTTAAACACATCATACCCAAGAGATTATATTAAATACAAAAAATATAATTCCATACAAAAATTACACACCTCAACAAAGGTTCTTTGTTTTAAAGGTTAATACAATTTTTAAGTGGATTCAGGCAGAATCTGTTTTCCAAATTTTCCCATCACATCACAATTTTGAGATATTTGCGGTTGAAGTTGCCAAAAAGTGCATTTATGCCCATTTTTGAAGCAGTGATATTATTTAATGGCGCTTTCTAATACCTTTGTATAAATGCTAATATTAAGAATGTATAAATATCATCGCTAAATTGGCTAAAAATATGTAAAACTATATGGCTTGTAAAAAGGCAGGAGGTGTCTACTGTATAAAAAAAATAAAGTATCCTTTAGGTACCCAGGCAGAAAATACAATCCTTACAGTGTTGTCAATGTGGCGGCGATGGTCGGTTATGCGTTGGCAGAATGTGGGATTAACAATATTGACCGCAATATCCTGTTACCCGATTGATAACAGTGGCCAACCGTTGGTTTAACCGAACTTGCAACCTTTAGCATAACGTTGGTAATTAAAAAAATTGTGTTACCAACGTAAATAAATTTTTTTTTTTTTTATTAATTAATAATCATATAATTACAAATTATATAATATTACCGTAACCGAGCACTAGCTACTATTGCCTTCGGCGCGATGTAGCGAAAACAGACCAGTGCCTCTGGTGGGAATCGAACCCACGACCCCCGCACTGATAAGCCAGCACGCTACCAATTAGCCTACCGGGCGCACGAAATAAAATTAATTTTTAGAAATATGTCTAATAAAACACATTTAAGAAGAAGCAATACAGTTTGGTCTTAGCCTTATACATCATATTTAAGTGTGTGAAATATAAAAAAATAAAGTACTTCTGATTGGTTGTAATATTTTTAAAAACAATATCGGCAAGAATTTTGCTATTGATACTGGTAAAGCACATGCTTTGCAAACAAAATAGTGTTACATTATTAGTTGTACCTTTGGTAATTTTTAACACGGTGGGGCTTACAAAAATAGCATTGGTTTGCCAGTGCTATTTGTTTGGTACGGTTGGCAATTTCTACCACGGTAGTTTACATTTAAGACCTAGAAAAATCGATTAAATCAACAGAAATTACGCATAATTCCGTGAGAACTACAACCGAACCATTCGGTTGCTACTACTGAGTTTGTTTTTTGGGTGTGTACTTAAGCAGGCGCGGTTTCAAGGGATTGGGAGGAATGGGAAATCCCCACAATGATATTTTTCAATACAAAAATGTAAGAAAGATTAAAAAATTAATTAAAAATATTATAAGTTCCCTCACCCCCAAAACCTTTTCTGGATCCGCGCCTGACTTAAGTGACATACTCAAGTACAACACTAGTCACCAAAATAATTTATTGTTTTCGGAATTTTTTAAAGATAACTGTTTTAAATACGCAAAATAAATTAGTTTCAAAAATTTTACCATTTAATGGTAATTTTGACATTTTTAGCATAAATGAAACTTCTTTTTAACATTTTGGTGCTAGTAGCAATCATTATTTAAAACTTGTTTGGCAAAATTCTTAAAATTTTTAGTGTTTTGAGGCGTAGTAGTATTCAAACTATATGTAGTATGGAGTCAGCGTGGTGATATTGAGCATATTACGGATATTTTAAAAACTCCATAGAGTAATTTTGTCCATCACAGCATCATTTAAATTGAGCCAAATATTTTTTTTTGTTTAAAAAATGCTTAAAATTTGCCGATCTTAACAAAAATAAGGCAGTCGGACAGAAATCGTTTAATCTATTAAAAAAGGGTTTTGAATCAATCGATAAGCTTACATGTGGATATAGGTCCAATATTTTTTGGAGTTACAAACATCAGCATTGACTCATTATAACCTGACTACATAATGGTGTAGGGTATTAAACTTTTAATTAAAATATACATATATGTATATAACAAATTATCGTAAAATATCTTAGATATGTTTCTCAAAAACATGTTGTGTAGTGTACTTAACATGTTATGTTTTTTATTTTTTGTTTGTTTTTAGTAAGTATCCTTTTGTTTTTAAAGAAATTTTATAAAAAAAAAATATAACAAAGTTACAACCAGAAAACAGACTCGGTAGTAGCAACCGTATTTGTAGCCAATCGAATGGTTCGGTTGTAGCTATCGAATTTTTTTATTAGGTATCACCGAATTTCTGTTGAGGCAATGGAAATTCTTTTTTGTGCTTTTTCGATTTTACTATCAAACACAGTAAAGTCTTAAATTTGATGTACGTTTGAGCGGAATTGATACAGCGCTTTAGTTGTCATAAAGCGAAATGTGTTTGGAAAAAATTGCCGCTGAACGCGCCAGGATTGAAAAAAATTATTTTTTTTGCACTTTATCAGTTTAGTCCGTCGCGAAGAGTCTACTTAGATACCTAAACAAGTTCCCATGCCATGGTTAGATATAAAAAAGTTTAAAAAAATAGTTCATTAAATTTTTACATTTAAAAATTTTAAAGTGCGTTTTTACCTCGGAGGTGCACTTTACAAAATTACTCACATCACGCAATACACTAGCCAACTTAAAAGACAATTCAGATTCTCAGACGCAAAAAAGATACATTTTCAAAAAATTTACGCTAATTTCTTTTAAGTTTGTGATGTCCGTGATACGTTATTGGTGCGCTGACACCAACTTGATATACCTCAAACTTTATAAAATTACGCCGTTTTTTTTAGTTCTGCGCTTAAACTCATTTTTGTTAAACCCTATTTAAAATCTTCAAAAATTTCAAAATTCGGAAAATTTTGGTTTCACTTGTAAACCACCATTCAACTTTTCACCCAGCAGCGATATCAAAAAATTTTTTTTTGTGGATATATCCTCCAAGTCTAGTGACTATATTTTGCATTGGTTTGGATCTGAAAGCTAAAAACTATTACAAAAAAAAAAACGAAATGAATGAAAAAACTCTTGCAAGTTTCAAGTCGTTTTTTAATTTTTCGAATTTTAGATGACCACCAATTCTTAAGGTGAAGACTTTTCAATGTAAAACTTTTCACGTCATACCCTTCAAGTATAGTCATCCAAACCCTGTACAACGTTTTTTTTTTCAATTCACAAAATTTAACAAAATAACAGCTGTAGTATGTCGGTTACAGCAGGAGCTCAAAAAATTTTAAATACCCCCATATATACATATGTCGCAAAACATGTTTTTATTAAAGCAATTTAAGAAAAATTTTCAAAAATCGAAAACTTTGGTAACGGGGCGCCACGGGTTAAAGCTATCCAATTTATCTCAAACTTGTACCAATTACCTTTAAAACCTAATACTACAATAATCTGAGCCATAAATTTAGGTTTTCCAAAAAAAAGTTTTTCTTCATACAAAAAAAATACCACTCTAATGATCATACTATCGTAGTACACAAATTTGACCGTAGTGTTTTTTTTATTTTATTCTAAATCTTAAGTGCAATAAAACATATTCAGCATGTAAGATGCGAGCTCCGCAATGCTTCAAAAATGGCCAAAAATGCGATTTTTTTCGTTTTTAATCGCGACTTTCTCAAAATTGTGACGTGATGGAAAAATTTTGAAAACTGATTTCAGCAAGGCAAAATCTTTTAAAAATCGTGGTTCAAAAAAAAACTAATTTTGTAAACTTGTGTTATCTGACTCTACTATAAAATGTGTATAACATTATTTTCTTCAATATTTGTAATTTAAATGTTAAAAATCATTAAAATGTTCCTTTAGACTAAAAAAAAAGATAAATGCTTGCACGAAAAGTAAATATTTGTGCTTTAGAACTTCAAATAAAGATTGATTAAATGGAAAGAAAAATTAAAAGTTAAGGATTCTATCATCTTTTTTTTTTTTGAATGAAAATTTAATTAAAAAAGTCTAGAAAAAAAAATTCACCCACATCTCATGTCAAATGTTTTTCAATTTAATTTGGTAGTTGTACGAGTTGAGTGTTCAAGAGGCAAGTTCATCTACACATAATTAAAAAATATATCTATGGTATATTCCGCTTGCTGTATTAACAGATACCGACGCATAAAATTAAAAATCCTAAATCAAAAATTTATTTTTTTTTTTGGCAACTCATATGAGTTATGTACTTTTACAAACAAATACAAATACATAAGAGTGCCTCAAAAAATAAGTTTGTGATGCGCCCCCTGAAAATAAAGATTTACATGTTTTATGATGATTATTAAAATTTTTCGGCTAAAATTGTTTCCATGAGCTAAACAGTTTTTAAAAAACTTAAAAAACTACAATTTTTTTTTTTATTAATTAAAAAATTGTTGCTGTAACTTTTTTGAAAAATTAGGTCAAATATAAAAAAAAATTAAAAAAATCCATCGTTCTGTATTAATAAATTGTAGCATTTTGCCTCTTGGCTCAAAATAATAAGATTTTTATGTCATTTTTTAGGTTTTTCAATACAAATTTTATAAAAAAATTAAACAACTGCTTCCATTTTTCATCTGTTTTTCATTTTTAGTACATCACCAAAATGTTTTTTGAAATCCTCTAATAATTTTGGTAACTGAATAGCTCTTACTTGCACTGTAGACACTCATAGAAATATACCTGTAAAAATAACAGAAAAAGCTACTAAACATATTTTTATTAAAGTTAAAAATGCTCTTTCAGAAAACAAATGCTAAATTTAACAGATTTTTTTTTGCTAAATACACTAAAAACACAAGAACTTCGCTATATAGGTTCGATTGTACTAGTAAAAGGTAGTAAAACCCTATACTCGGTTTGTCCAGATTGGTGACCAATTCCTTTTTATGGGCCTCCAAAGTTTCTGAAAAGCAGTATGACCCTCAAAATATGGTATCCTCAGTTTTTGCCCAAAATCTTAATAAGACTTGGTGCTACGGCTTATCTATATTTGACAATAATGTGGCTAATAGTCCACTGATCAAATTCTTTCAACATATTATGCCAAAAAAATATTTTTTTCCTAGAGTTTTTTGAAAAAACATAGGAAAAAAATATGGGTTTTTCACTTTTTTCAGTATAACTTACAGGGACTGTTAAATTTTTCCTAACAATATCTGACAAAAGTGTAGCCAAGGTAAAGCTGAACAACTCTTCTGAATACACCAATACAATCTGAACGTGTTTAGACACTATAAACAGCTCATAAAGACCACTCTGAACCTTAAAAATTGTAATTTTTGACTAAAAAAAAAATCCACAAAAAGCCCCCGCAGTTGCCTCTAGATAAATAAAATGTAAGACCGACCCCCATTAATTTTCGCTCCTTAATTTCCGCTCTGTCACAATGGTGCTCCTAGATGAGTCAAATGTATGACCGACCCTCAATGTTTTTTCCACCACAACATTTTCACAGAGCATACCTATCATCTATCTTTAACACTTAAGGTGTCCACAAAAATTTTTAAGATTTTTAATTTTTATTTCGAAAGATCACTATACATATAAAACTCTTCTCCAAATTCATATGCATCATCATCATTATCATCTGAATCCTCATAGTCCTCGAATAAGTTCATCGTGGTATTGATCTTCCGGTTTTTCGCCATTTTCTTCAGTCTGACTTGTCTTTTTATCAAAATCTGCGTCTTCGAATATATTTTTTGCGCGCCAGCAAATTTCTGCCATTATAGCATCCGGAGACCCCTTTCCTCTATATCTGAATACAAAAATGCCAGAAATTGCAAATATTAACATATATAAATATATAAACTTTTACAAACAGTCTTTATTACCTTAACTCAAATGGTAATGCAGTTTGATGGAACCGTTCACGTTGTTCATCCGATTCCGTTGACAGTTGGCGGCTAAAATACTGTAAATGATGGTGCAAAACATGGATTTTTAACCCCAAACTAAAATTTAGGGGGCGGGTAAGGTATCCACTACCTCAATACAAATATTTTTGCAAAATTTAAGTATAAATATATTTATTTATTTGTTTTTCTTTAACTTTTTGCACACGTGTTATTCCGATTACTGAAGTTTTTGAAGGAATTTTCGAGATAAAACTGTAATTTAAAAAATTATCTAGGTAAAAATATCGCCCCTCTAAAAAAATTATGCCTGATCCAAAACTTTAATTGATACATGTTGCATAGTTTAGGAAACGCAAATTGTAATGCTATTGTTCGCGATCGCAGGAACGATAAAACTTAAAAATATTGAATCAGCAGAACAAGAAATGTAACAATAACAATTAAAGTAAAAAACAACTTTAACTCGGCTGCGTCGATTCCTTATACCCCAAATATGTAAAAAAATTAAAAAAATTTGCAGGGAGTTTTCGGAGGTGTGGGGGGTGTTGGTAGTCGGTGAGTTTATGTTGGGGGCACCTTCCCCACGCGATAAATGTTTACAAAATCATTTATTATACTTTTTGCACTTAAGTAATACAATTTAATTATTATTTGAATTCATTCTTATATCCACGCCCATAAAAAGGGGCTGGCCAAATAGCATTCTAAAATCCTCTGGGCCTACATGCAGGACTTTGAACTAACTCTGACATAAAAATGTTTCATTTGTTTAACAAAAATACAAAAAAAAACGTTTAAAAAAATGCAATAAAAATATAGTCTAGCCAAAAACACACATTTTAATGTACACGTTGGTCTTTATGAGCTATTTAGAGTGCCTAAACACGTTCAGATTGTGTTGGTATGTTCAGAAGAGTTGTTCGGCGTTACCTTGGCTACACTTTTGCCAAATATTGTTAGCAAAAATTTAACAGGCCCTGTAAGTAATACTGGAAAAAGTGAAAAAAACATATTTTTTTCCTATGTTTTTTCAAAAAAACTCCAGGAAAAAAATATTTTTTTGACATAAATGTTGAAAGAATTTGTTCAGTGGACTGTTAGCCACATTATTGCCAAATATAGTTAAGCCGTAGCACCAAGTCTTATTAAGATTTAGGGCAAAAACTAATGATACCATATTTTGAGGGTCCCACTGCTTTTCAGAAACTTTAGAGGCCCATAAAAAGGAATTGGTCACCAATCTGGACAAACCGAGTATAGGGTTTTACTACCTTTTGGTAGTAGAATCGAACCTATATAGCCAAGATCTTGTGTTTTCAAAAAGTCTTTTTTTGTTGCATAGTGATATTAATAAAATAAGAACAACAAAAATAAATCAAAATTTAAATTATATTCGATGAGAACTTTAGTTAATTGAAAATAAAAAAAAAAATTTACTAAACATTTGTAGACACAAAAAAGCAAACAAAAACTGCAATATTAAGAAAATGTTTGCTATATTTACCACAAATTTAGTAGAATGCAAAGAACAATTTATTTTGCTAAACTCAATAGAAATTTTTATAAGAAAAATGTAGATTGCTGATTTCATAATGGGTGATTTTTATTCGCATTAAAAACAAATAAAAGAAAAAAAATTTAAATTTCACATTTTTTAATCATATGTTTATTTACTAATATTTAATAAATGTTTTTGCTGATTTAAGCAGATTATTTTCCTACTTTCAATGAACTAAAATCTAGCTCAAATATAACTAAATATTTGTAAATACAACTGATTTATTTTTTTAATTTTTATATTACTAATATTTGGTAAAACAATCTGCTAATTAAATCAACAACTTCTTGAGCTGACGTATGATAAAAACACTGATTATTCCTTGTGGAAAGTAACCAAAAAATTTAAAAATCCTGTTCTACAAAAGATGCCAGTAAAAAATCCGAATGGCTCGTGGGCAAAAAGCGATTCCGAAAAGGCTGAAGTTTTTGCAAATCACTTAGGCAGTATATTTTCTGATAGTGAAAATTCTTCTGAGCAAGTTTCTAGAGAACTTATATACGACGATACTCTAATTGCAGATATTACTGTTGCAGAACTTAAACATGAAATTAAGATACTTAAACTGCAAAAAGCCCCTGGCTATGAATTAATAACTGCGGAAGTTTTAAAGCAATTGTCCACCAAAGCTCTCTTAAAGTTGTGTGATGTATTTAATGCTGTTTTTTATTACAAACATGTTCCTATTTATTGGAAAGTTGCAGAGATCAAAATGGTGCCAAAACCAGGTAAATCACCATATGAAATAACATCGTATAGACCAATTTCACTCTTAACACAATTATCCAAATTATTTGAAAGATTGCTATTAAAAAGAATTAACCCTATACTAATTTCCAAAAATATAATACCCAATCATCAATTAGGCTTTAGAAGCAAACACTCTACTATAGATCAGGTACATAGAATTACTGATATAATTGAAAAATCATTAGAAGAAAAGCAGTATTTCTGGACGTCTCACAAGCCTTTGATAAGGTATGGCGCAAAGGCTTATTGCTAAAAATTAATTCAATATTTCCATCACAAATATGTAAAATTCTGCACTCATATTTAACTGACAGATATTTCTATGTGAAGCATGAAAATGAACGGTCTAATCTGAAACCAATAACAGCTGGGGTACCCCAAGGTAGTGTGCTAGGTCCTCTTTTGTACCTTATTTACACCTATGACATGCCTATACCAGCCAATTGCACGATTGCTACCTTCGCCGACGACACCGCATTGTTATCTGTCGACAAAACAGCAGAAAAATCAGTGGAAAAACTGCAGTCTGCCTTAACACTAATTGAAGAATGGACCAAGAAGTGGAAAATTTCATTAAACAACTCCAAATCAACTCACACTGATTTTACAAACCAACGCATGACATACCATCCTGTTCGATTATTTAATAACATAATTCCATACTCCAATACTGCAAAATACTTGGGAATGACACTTGATACAAAACTTCGATGGAAAGCTCACCTAAAAAGAAAAAAGAAGAGCTAGACATAAAATACCGAAAGATGCATTGGCTGCTAGGCCGTAATTCAATATTATCAATCGAAAATAAACTTATGCTGTACCAGCAAATACTCAAACCAATATGGTCCTACGGTGCACAACTTTGGGGTTGTGCGAAACCAACTATAATCGAAATTATACAGCGGTTCCAGAATAAAGTTTTGAAAAATGCTGTTAATGCACCATACTACATAAGAAACAAAGATATTCACAGAGACCTACATGTGGACTCTGTGCGTACCACAATAAGCAAGATTGCTGAATCCCATAATCAAAGATTACTATGCCATGTCAACGAAGAAGCATCATCAATGAAGCATCATCAACAATGGCCCTACTCGTCGATTAAGGAGAACTAAACCCTCTGATCTTCGTGGCCTTTATAGAGACTAATCAAAAATCATCTTAATCACAATGCTTTAGCTGTTTATATAAAATAGAATTAAATTGCTCGTTAGTTTTAAGTAACTAGTTGCAGTGTAACAAAACAATAGCTATAATAAAAATTGTTTTAAATATAAAAAAAATTATAGAAGTTGTTTAGCAAGAACATTTTTAACATATTTTTAGTAGCTTTTTTTTGCTATTTTTACAGGTTGAGTTCTAAGAGTGTTATTATTTTTTTACAAACATACACCCAGAGAAAAATAGAAATAAATTTTATCAATTTTCGTTCAATGTAACAATTTTATTAATATTTATTAAACATTTCATAAACAACAAGAATTATAATGACTCCATGAATTTTTTCTACACAAATATAATGAAATCCTTACTAATACAAAATACTGTGAAACATTTCATAAATATAATGAAATTGAAAAGTAACACGCTTGTATGGAAAAGTAAAAGTATAGTCCAATACTTTCTCCACAAGCCTGATTTTATTTCTTTTACTTAAATATGTGTATATGTAAATAAATGTGTATACCAAAAATTGGCTCAATGGGACAATATTTAGAGGTCGAGATGAATGGCGACTTTTATGTTTCACATCTTTTATTACATGCATTTACTACTGGGTTATCATTATTGTACTTGTTTATGTATTGGAAATACTTTTTCACACTTTTCTTTGATCTTTACTAGATTTACATTCGTTAAAATTCTAATATATTGATCAATTTATATAATTATTTCACTTATTTTGAATGCAAAATTACAAGAAACGAGTTTATGCTAGGATTAAATAAAGACCTAATATGGATTGCTTGTCGCCATCATATGTTTGAGGTTATGCTTTCTAATGTTTTTAAAGAGTATTTTGGCCCAAGCGGAGGGCCCGAAGTGCAACTATTTAAAAGTTTTAAAAATCAATGGCCAAATATTGATACAGAAAACTTCAAAGTCGGAGATGATAATCTATTCCATACAAGTGACTTGATTCAACTCCAACATCAAATGTATGAATGTTATACCGATGCCATCAAAAGTCAACAGCCAAGGGACGATTACCGTGAACTCCTTACGCTATGTCTAAATTTTCTTGCTGGTGCAAATAAAGCAGGAACAATGAAAGTTAAATTTTATGCACCAGGCGCGTGCCATCTTGCTCGTTGGATGACGAAGGCGATCTTTTGCATAAAAATATGTATGTTTCAAAATCAATTTGATCTCACAGACGAGGAAAAGAGAACAGTTACCGAATTAAGTTTGTTTGTAAGTCTTATATATGGCCGATACTGGAATGAAGCTCCTTTAGCAATAAATGCTTCTCTTAATGACCAAAACCTCCTTAAACAACTCGAAAACTATCCAAATGAAAAAATTGTTAAAGCTGCTGTAAAAGCATTTCATCGACATGGTACTTTTCTGAATATTTAATCGGGCTTGCCTTTTTCGATTCCAGAGTTACATATGAAAATAAAAAAGCAATGGTGAAAAATCTCCAGCTACCACCAAAAGCTAAAGCCTTAAAGAGACTGGACTACTGAAAAGTATTTAACCATAGAAACCCACTTAAGTGTTATGTTACCAAAAGGTGAACAATATTTTTTAATTTACTATGCGATGATGGACAAGAAAAGGCACAGTCATTTCTTTCAAAGGATCCTTCAGAGTAGAAAGACGACGGCATATTTATTTCAATGAAAGATAATGCTAGACTTTTAAAAGTTGTAGATGACTGTGCAGAACGAGGTGTTGCTTTGGTGACCCGATTTAACAGCTCAATTACGAAAAATGAGGAGCAAAAGCAATATTTGCTTACATTAGTTTATCACCATAGAAAAAATTTGCCGGGGTTTCTAAACGTAATATTGCAAAAATGGCTATCGATAATTTAAAAAAATAATAAAATTTATGATAATTTGTACTTATATATATTTATTAATTCTTTATTTAGTTGTTTTATTAAATATTTTTATTTTTAAATAAACAATGAATATCAGCATAAAAAATCTATCTTACCCCGAAAAATCATTAAACTATCGCAACCTCTAAATATTGACCGATTGTGCTCAAATTTGGACAGAAAATTTTTAAGCACTATTCGAATAGGATCAACGTTGTGGAGCGCGAATATTCGATGCTTTTGAATTTTGGGCCACCTTATTATATATGTTATGAAATGTTTCATAAATACTATACAAATTTACATTGGACGAATATGTATGAAAAGTGTCATAATTATGATGAAGCTTTTCCTTTGAGTGTACACTAATAATAATCGATGCTATAAATACGAAAAAGATGTCATAACAACGAAATATTTTTTAAAATGAACAAAATTTCGTATATTTTATGAAATGTTTTGTTGTTATGACATTTTTTTCGTATTTTGATGCATGGATATAATCCTCAAATACCATTGAACATTAAGAAGCATTATTATATTGAAATTAATTGCGGATGTCAACACGTTTCAAATGTGTTTTCAAAATGAGAATCGGATGAAAAATGGGAGATTTTTGAAAATTTTTATAAAACTTGCACTAAAAAAAACAACAAAAAAAATTACATCAAAATCTTATTATCTCGAGTCGAGAAGATGTTAGTAATAATTTTTTAACGCAGAATCGTATAATTTTAAATATTTTTTATATTCAACCAAATTTTTGACTAACAGAAAATAGTGTTTTTGGAGACTTTTTAAAAACGATTTAGCTCACGGGATGCAAACGCTAGAACTAAAATATTTTAGGAGTCGTTATAAAATATGTTAATATTTATTTTCAGGGGGGAGCATCTTGGCACAAAATGAGGCACCCTAATACACATACACGTAGATATATTTATATGTTGATGTTAATAAACTCTTTTGAGTACCTACAATAGAGTGGCATTTATTTTTAATTTAATTAAATTATAAGTAGGGCAAGAAATTTCATGCAAATGCATATTTTATCTCGAAAATCTAAATCTGATATAGATTGTATATTTTTCAAGTTTTTAGTGAATATTTTTCGTTTTTAGCTTTAGCTTTAAGCGCCTAATTTTGTTTTTTTAGTCTCATAAAATTTTTTAAATTCCAATTCATTAATAAGTCCTGCCTTAACCCTACATATCTTCGTATATGTAGTTGTTTGTATGTCTGTTTATTTGGTTTTCAAAATAAAATTTTTTTTGTGTTTTTATTGTGGAGATCTCAAGGGCATAGTGTCGTCGTTGTACAAATGAAGGGGTTAGATTTCACATATTGGATTAACATCTATTCTAGCTCATTATCAACCAAAGCCCGTAGGTTCATCAAAATGATACAAGAAACAAACAAACGAAATCAAAAAATAGAAACTCATGCAAATTTTTGTTTAAAAAATTTTACAGTGAGTTCAATAAACGAACGTTTTAATTTAAAAATTATAAACTCAATTCGGTATACTACACTACTATTTGAAAGGGCATATTAGAGGTTTAATTTTCCCAATACAAGTCTCATTATTTTTATATTTGGATGGAGCGCAAGATAACGAGGCATAATTACTAACCAGCATACGAATAATCAAAAACACGAAATAAATCTGTGGGAAATCCACTAACGCTGCCATTTCTTTTACTGCTACAACATTTTTGTTATAATAACAAAAAAAAAAAAAAAATTGTATTAGTAAAATATTGGCTTTAATAACTAACAATTTAAAAGTCTACAACAAGAGGGTTCAGATACCGCAAAAATCTGTTTTCCCGAACAATTTAAAAGTAAAAATTTTATAATTTTATTTAGGGGTGGTAAAATTTTTAACATTTTCCTCCATGAATTAGCAGTATGAATTATCTGCCAGTTTGTATTAAACCAAATAAATTCGTGATTAAATAAAAAAACAATTAATGTAATATCTTGTTAAACACAAAAACTAGACTCGTTTAAAGCACAAATTAAAAAAAATGTTATGTTAGAAAGTGTTTTGCAACCGTCAGATAATGACAATCGTAATTAATTTTTTATATTAATTACTGTAGAATATTACTTTTAGTTAGTCTCTTTACAGGAAGAAGAAGAAGAAAAACATTTTATTGAAAAATTTTACGGACACAAGGGATACACCAGACTGCAGCAGTTTCGTCCCCCTAATGGGACTCGTCAGTGGTTAATTTATGTGTCAATTGAACAAAGTATTTTATATTGTTAATTTGCTCTATATGAAAAACTTTTTTTTTTTTTTTTTTTTACTTTTTTGCGATTTTTTTTTCTAAAAGCTACAACAGTGTTTTACCTCCAGATAAATATATTTTAATTTTCAATTTATAACGAGCTTTCAACCTCCGCATATTTACAAAAATAAAGAAAATCAAACATATTAGCTAGGTTGATACTAGTATTTCGATCTGGCTAAAGATCTCATCAGAACCCGAAGTTTTAGAAAAGCTGAGCCTCCATAATAGGCAGAACTTTAACAAAAAATCTATTAATCATCAATTTTGCTCCATTCTTATCTTCTTAGTAATCAAGCACATGGTTAGGGTCTTCTCCTAACAAGCATCATGACGCATATTTTGTCTGTGCACACTATTCTGAAGGGTATTTTTATATTAAAAAGGGTTGTGTTAAAAGATTTTTTATTTAAAAATACTTTTAACCACAGCCGCTTCTAAAATTGCTACATTTTTAAGGCAAATGTTAAATTTAACCCACTGGTTCAAATTGTGCACACCTCCAGTTAGGAGCGGAAGCGGTTGTAGATACTCCAAGATATATCTCATTTATTGGGTAAGTATCTTCCAATTCCCGTTTAAATGTAGACATGGCAGCAAAAAATTAAAAAAATCACATTTCGCAAATTTTTTATGGGAATTTGAGATTGCTTACAGCAAATCATAAATTCGGACATGATTGGATTATGTCTATTAATAAATATTTTGTTGAATAGTGAAAATTTACATTTTATCAAAAACTGAAATTTTTACCTTCCTATTAGGATTTTCCACCTTTATGTTCTACCAATAGTCTTAATTGGGATTCTATTTAAAAATTTCGTAATCTAGATTTAATTTACATTCCAAAGATACTACAATGTTTATAACTCCTTAACAGAAAATCTTCAAAAGTTACTCTTTATGCAATATTGCGTCACTTATGCCTGTTTCATTGCAATCGGACCACTACGAAAGAAATTGCCCATTGTGACAAGTTTATTGGCAAAATTCCACAAATTAATATACCAGGGAGTTATACAGAGTTAATACATATTGAAAATTGTCTGCTTTATAGTCAAAGGTGTTGGGGCAGGCCGCCAAGTGGAGACTTTTAGATATATATGAGCAATTTCAAAAAATGTTCGACACCTGTTGAAACTGACATTATTTGCTTCTTACTGCTGAACGATGGAGATAGTTGAATAGACTATACTTAAAAACTAGGACATTCAAAGGGTTACATTGAAAAAGAATCGATTTTGAATATATTTTACCATAAAGTTTCGAAAACTTTTGACATTCGTCATATATTGATAATATTTTCCAATGAAATGATAAAAAATTGTACAGAATTGTTTGTAAATATTTAGGGCGGATCAACAAGTCCGTGACTTTTTCAACTTTTTGAAAAAAAAAGATTTATTTTTCAACATAATCTACTTTTAGTTCAATATACTTAGTCCAACGTTTCTCCAATTTTTGTATCCCTTCCAAAAAATGGGATTTTTCGTGGTCCATAAAATAGACATTTGTTTGATCAATAATTACATCGTTGGAGCTAAATCTCTTTCCACATAGGCATTTCTTTAGGTTTGGAAATAGGAAATAGTCACTGGGGTTAAATCAGGAGAATATGGCGGATGAGGTACCAATTCGTAGCCCAATTCATGGAAATTTGCCATTAAGACTGCACACGTGTGCACCCGTGCATTATCTTGATGAGGCCGTTTTTTTTTAAATCCTCGTTAAATCGGTCCAATAAATTGGCATAATATTCGCCGTTTATTGTTTTTCGCTTTTGAAGTTAATCGATGTGGATTATCCCGCGTGCATCCCAAAAAACTGTTGCCATCACCTTATTGGACAAGATTACGTTTATGGTCAATTTAGGGCAAAAAAAAAGCATCTTGCAGACAGCTTTCTTAAGCCCAACTGATTATTTAAAATCGAAACCACACTGCCATATGAAATGCCAATGGCATCAACAATCTCACGCACTTTTACTCTTCGATCGGTCAACACCATATCGTGGCTTTTTTCTACATTTTCGAGTGTATTGACCTCAATTGGCCGTCCAGAACGTTCAGCGTCATTTCTACTTGTACGACCACAACGAAAGTCAGTAAGCCACTTTTTTTGTCATTGAAATCGATGGTGCAGAGCCCCATAGTATTTTTTAAGCTTTTCCTTGGTTTGATTGCCTTTTTCCATTATTAAAAAAAATCCACGAGGTTGTATGTTTTGAACAGCTGTTAAACGCAAAGTAAATTACTTAACTTGCTCAAAATTTGACAGAAGTATATTAACAGGTGGTACTTGATGGGAGCAGTGTTGCATTTCATATAACTACGAGGGAAGTTCGAAAAGTTACGCACTTATTGATCCGCCTCGTATAAATATATATTAATATTTATGATATGAAGATTTATGAACATTTATGAAAAGTTTCATCATAATTTTCCAAACTTTATAAATATGAAAATGCTTCATCGATTTTCGTCCATTCAATAAATGTTTGTCATAAAATTCGAATAGTATCGAAATACGAAATTCTCATAACTGCATTGGTACACCCAGTATAAAGATCAGAAGTTCAATGAAGTTAATTGCTAGGGTTTTATATTACAAAAAGAGTAAATATGTTTTTCAAGCACTGTACTTACAATTTTTAAGTAATATTTGAATTTCTTCAAATCTTAAACCCTTGTCAAAATATATGCTTACACATACGACTACAAAAAAATAAATTGAACTCATCAAAAAATGTAAAAAAAAACGAAAGGATGAAACGTAAGACTAACTACCCATACGAGTTAATATATACATCACACAATGGAAAAACTCATACATCATATTAGATTTTTTCAAAAAAAAAAGGATTTTCCCCTTAACGTCTTATCAAGGAGTGTATGGATAATATGATATATTGCTTACCAGTATTAAAATCCAGTTTAAAAATGAATATAAAATTAAAAACTACGTATACAAAAATAAAAATTAAACAAATCACCTTGAGCTAGCTACTCCTGATAAGATATAAAGATGTGAATATAAAGTAGGGCTATAACTTTTGATGTTTTTTTTTTTTTGTTGCAAATATCAAATTTTACCTATCCTAGCCGTAAAGTCAATATACAAATGTAAAGAAAACTTATAAAAGGTGTTTTTTATAGCAGTAAAGAACTTTTGAAATGAAATAAAGCAAAGATGAGTTTTTTAAATTGACATGAAATTTATTTTAATTGAAAGATAATCTTCTGGCATTATAATTTAAATATGACTTCGGGCATATGATCGTCATGGCTGGCTCGGACGTAGTCTAATCTGTAGGTTCAATTTCGATGACTTTTTCTAACATTTGTGGACGTATATTGCCAATAAAGCTGCGAATATTTTCATCCAAGTGGTCTATCGTTTCGGCTTTATCGGCGCAGACTAGCGACTTTACATATCCCCACAGAAAATATTCCAGCGGCGTTAAATCGCACGATCTTGGAGGCCAATTCACGGGTCCGAAACGTGAAACTATGTGGTTACCAAACGTTTCCTTCAATAAATCAATAGTGGCACGACCTGTGTGACGCCGTCTTGTTGAAACCACAGCTCCTGCACATCATGGTTGTTTAAGTGATGAACGAAAAAGTCAGTAATCATAGCTCTATATAGCGGTCACCATTGACTATATCCTTCTGACCAGCATCGTTTTTAAAGACGTACGCACTAATGATTCCACCAGCCCGTAAAGCATACCAGTCAGTTTTTCTCGATGTAACGGTTGTCTCAACATACACTTGAGGATTATCATCACTCCAAATACGACAGTTTTATTTATTGACGTATCCATTTTACCGAAAGTGAGGACGATCATGTTGACCGTAAAATGGCCGTAGTCCGCGATACGTATTTTGAAAAGAACCATGATTTTCAAAATAAATTTGCACAATTTGGAAGCGTTGTTGTTGAAAATGAACCTGTTAGATTTCTACTTGTTATTTTAGAAACAATTTATGTTTTGAATCTGTTTTCATTTTTGTCAATTTATAGAAAAAATTTTTTCAATAAAACAATTTACTTCTGTTCAAACATTCAAATCGAATACCCGGAATTTATTCTACTTCCACCATTTTCAATAGGTTATGGGCCTCTTGTCTCGCGTGTAAAATAAAGTTTCGTGGTATATTGTAAAAAGATTGTTACGTATTAAAAAAAATATAAAAATAAATTGTGCTGAAAATTACTAAATTGAAATGGCATCGAATTCGTTAAGTTTTCCGTTCGAAAAATTACGAGGTCGTGAGAATTTCGATGTTTGGTGGAGACATGCGAAGTCATATTTGGTAATTAAGAATTGTTGGAAAGTGGTGAATTTCGGTGTTACCAGTCAGCAAGACATTGAAGTTAATGAACGTGCGCTGGCCGAAATTACGCTTATGATTGAACCAAGCAATTTTGCACATATTGCTACATCAAAAACAGCTAAAGAAGCCTGGGATGCTCTTCTTAATGCATATCAAGATAATGGACTAACAAGAAAGGTTGAATTTCTAAAAACTCTAGTGCAACTGAAGTTAGGTGATTTTGATTCCATGCAAGATTATGTAAGTGCTATGGTAATGACATCACTAAAGGTAAGAATGCTGGTCTTAATATTGATGATGAGCTGACGGCATCTCTAATGCTCGCTGGTCTCCCGGATGAATTTTGGTCTTTGGTAATGGCCGTAGAGAATTCAAAAACCAAGCTGACCGTAGATGCAGTCAAAAATATGTTGCTTCAAGATGCAAAATTTGACAACAAATGTAGCGAAAATGCGTTAGTGTTGAAAAATAAATATAAAGACAAAAAATTTAAATGTCACTCTTGTAATGAAGTTGGTCATTTTAGTAAAAATTGTCCTAACAAAAATAATGTAAAATCGAACAACGAAAAAACAGTTCTAAAAATAATGGTAAAATGTTATATGCATCATTATTTTCAGGTAAAAAAGATTCGGTCAATGCTATGTAGATTCGGGTGCGACATTTCATATGACAAATAATGAAAATTTTTTGTGCAACAAAAAAGACACAAATAATAAGCAAATTGTCGTGACAAATAATAATACTGTGTCCGTGTCGTGTGTTGGCAATGTTAAAATGTTGCTTAAAACAAAAATAATAATTATGATGCTGTTGTGAACAATGTGGAATATGTTCCAGATTTGTGTACAAATTTACTTTCGGTCCGTCAATTAACCAAAAAAGGAAATAAAGTTGTGTTTGAAAATGACATTTGTGAAATTTTTGACAATGATAAAAATTTAATAGGAAAAGCTTTTGTTGAAAATGATTTGTATCGGTTAAATTGTGATGTTTTAACTCCAAATGGACAAGTGTTAATCGCTAATGTAAACGCAAATTTGTGGCATCGTCGGATGGGTCACATTTGCAACAGTTATCTAAAAAATGTAAAACGATCGTGTGATGGTATAAACTGTGACGTTAATTCAAATGATCAGTGTGTAACGTGTGTAAATGGTAAATAAACCAGAAAATCGTTTAAAGAATCTGGTAGTCGTGCTACGAGTTTACTTGAAATAATACACTCGGATGTCGTTGGACCTTTTAAATAAAAATCGTTTTCGGGAAATCGGTATTTATTAACATTTGTCGATGATTACTCACGTAAAGTATTTGCTATTCCTATAAAAAGAAAGTCGGATGTTTTTAATGAATTCGTAAATTTTAAGAATTTGGTTGAAAATCAGTGTTCCAGTAAAATAAAATTTTGCGTTCAGATAATGGAACTGAATATGTTAACAACCAATTTTCAAAATTTTTACAACAACATGGCATCGTGCATCAGAAAACTTGTTCCTACACTCCTGAACAAAACGGGGTTGCTGAACGTATGAATCGAACGCTAATTGAGAGAATGAGATGTATGCTATTTGATGCTGGATTGGAAGAAGAATTTTGGGCTGAAACGTCTGTTACTGCTGCTTATTTAATAAACCGTGTTCCATGTAGAGGAAGTGAACGTACTCCTGAAGAAATTTGGTGTAACAAGAAACCAACATTGAAACATTTGCGTGTGTTTGGTTGTAAGGCAATGGTTCACGTCCCTAAAGAAAAACGTAAGAAACTTCAACGAAAATCGGTTGATGGTATTCTGGTGGGATATAGTACAGAATCTAAAGCTTATCGTATTTATAATCCTATTACCAAAGATGTTATAACAAGCAGAGACGTGGTTTTCTTTGAAAATAAAAAATGTGAAGTATCCCAAAATAACAATTTGTATTTTCCAATACTCGTTGATGATGTTAAAGGCTATAGCAAAGAAACAACCTTGGAAGAAATTTCACTTAATGTCGATTTGCCACCAGATGCTGATTTTGACAACGAGTCCACAGTGAGTGGTGAAGATTTTATTGGTTTTAATGAGCAAGAAGTTAGTGATTTACAACAATTCGAAACAGTTGCTGGTAATGAGGTACGTTCATCTGAAATAAGTAACAAAAGGCCAAGAGAAGAAGATGGTTTTGAACTTCGACGTTCTGAAAGAATTGCTAAAATGCCTCGATATTCATATAATTTCTGTGCTTCAGAGTTTGTGTCTGATGATCCGTCTACTCTTAAAAAGGCCATGTCATCACCAAATGCTTCTGAATGGTCACAGGCTATGAAGGAAGAATATGAGTCGTTGATGTATAATAAAACTTGGAGTTTTTGTGAATTACCTCAAAATAAGAAACCGATTTCGTGTAAATGGGTTTTTAAAACCAAAAGAAATGCTACTGGCAAAATGGTTCGAAGAAAAGCTAGGCTAGTTGCTAAGGGTTATAGTCAAGAAAAAGGTATTGACTATAATGAAACTTTTGCTCCTGTTGTAAGGTATGAAACTATTAGATATTTAATTGCGTTAGCTGCTAAACATAATCTAATGATTCACCAAATGGATGCTGTGACTGCCTTACTTAATGGAACCTTGGAAGAAGAAATCTATATGAATCAACCAGAAGGTATGAATGATGGTACTGGAAAAGTCTGCAAGCTAAATAAGTCGATATATGGACTGAAACAAGCAAGCCGTGTGTGGAATGAAACATTAAACACAGTTTTGTTGAATATGGGTGTCAAACGAAGTGAAGTTGACCAATGCATTTATTATCGTAAAACTGAAAACAAAATCTTGTTTATTGCCATTTACGTAGATGATGTTTTAATTTTTTCAAATGATATGAAAACAATTAAACAAGTTAAACAAAAACTGACAAACCACTTTAAAATGAAAGACATGGGAGAAGCATCTTCTATTTTGGGAATTCAAATAACTCGTGCTAATAGTTTTATAAAATTGGACCAGTCTTAATATGTTTCTGATGTGCTAAAACGTTTTAAAATGGAAGATTGTAATCCTGTTAAAACTCCTGTTGATTGCAATCAGAAAATATCTGCTGACTCATGTCCTAAAACTGAAGCCGATAAAAAATATATGTCAAATGTGCCGTATATGCAAGCAATTGGATGTTTATTGTTTGCTGCCCAAGTTACTCGTCCTGATATCTGCTACATTGTAAACGTATTAAGCAAATATGGTGGGAATCCAGGAAAGGCTCATTGGGAGGCTATCAAACGTGTAATGCGCTATCTCAAAGGCACACTAGATAAAGGTCTTGTATACTCTAAAGGTAATGGTGATCTTACTGGCTATTGTGATGCAGATTGGGCCAGTGATGTGGATGAACGGCGTTCAACTACAGGATATTTATTTACTCTTCAATCTGGTGCTGTCTCGTGGTCTACAAAGCGACGGAAAACTATTGCGTTGTCTACAACTGAAGCGGAGTTTATGTCTATGGCGGCAGCTATTCAATAAGTTTGGCTTAAAATAATTATGTTCTAATTTTTGTGTTTTAATACTATATTAAATCAGATCAAAATATAAATAGCATGTTCAGGGAAGGTGTTGAAAATGGACCTGTTAGATTTCTACTTGTTATTTTAGAAACTATTTATGTTTTGAATCTGTTTTCATTTTTGTCAATTTATAGAAAATATTTTTTCAATAAAACAATTTACTTCTGTTCAAACATTGAAATCGAATACCCGGAATTTATTCTACTTCCACCATTTTCAATAGTTGTTCAGGCGTAAGTCTATTCATGTTAAAATGCAAAACCAAACGAAACATAAATCACTGGACAGCTGACAAAATGGCCGCCAGTTAAAAAAAGTGTTGTCAACTTAAATTTCTATACCTGTATAAAAAACAATCTTTATTATTCTTTTCGCGGTTTACAAAAAAGCTTCCGCATTTTTGAAATTTGACACAATTTTTTTATTTATTTAATCTAAAAAATAACATTTTGCCAATTTAAAATTAATTAGACTTCAACGATTCCTATCGATTTTAAAGTACAGTAAAGTTTTAAGATATTACGCAGAATACCAAGCTTATTACTTTAAAAGTAATTGAAAAATATTGTGCAATAATTTTGGTCTACTAATGCAACTTTAATTATAAAACCGTGAACAAAAATGCATTTTTAAAAATTGTACTTCATGTGTGAGGTTTTTGTTTCAAAAGGACCCGAAAAAGCGTTTTGTAAATTTAATATAGTATCGTCTATCACGGTGTTATATGTAAAAGTTATAACCCTACTATAGAATCATATGACAAGTAGTGTAGTATGGAAGTAAAAGGGTATTGTTTCGTTTAATTTTTTTCTTTATTCTCTAGTCTAAATAGTGGATGGGTGTCACCTTGATTTGCTTGTCTTCTTTTTACTAATATAAAAGTGTGGTATACCACCGGTTTTTTGTTTTGTCTTTTACATTGTATATTGCTTATGCTCGAATAAGTGTCTCAATCCGGGTACCGTATGTTTATGTTGCCTTATCATTTTATTTTTATCGCAACTCGTTGAATACAAATATAAAATAAAAAACGTACGCATAAGAAGGAAACATCTTCTTAAAAGAAATCCACAAGAATAGGAAGCACTTAATGGAAACATGAACAATTTTGACATTGATTACAGAGTAAGTTGTAAAAACGACTTTCGACTCCCATCCATAAGACCATTATTTACATTGCGTAAACACACACACACATACAACAGATTTTAAAATTTTGGAAAATTTAACTCTTTTGTCTTTAAAGATTTTTGTGAAAAACGTTTTTTTTTTTGTTTTTTGTATAACTTTATTTGACTGTTAATTCAACCCTTATCATAAAATTTAACAAATAATGTGTACAAGTCGTATGTTTACTATATTTATTAGGGTGTCAGTTAAAAAAAGATATGTCGATTTTCGCACCTGCCTTGTTTCCAAATAAAAGATTTCGATTTTTTTTACGTTAACCCGTTCCAAATTTCGGCCGAAATGGCTAATTTTGTAATTAAGGTAATTTTTATTAATAATACTCAAAACTCGAATTTTAAAAAATTAATTTTTTTATTTCATTTATTCTTTAAACATATAGAAATGTTACCTAATGTGGCCCTGCAGCTGGTATTTGTTATATAAAAAAAAACTAAGTTTAGTATTCCAAATCCAAAAACATCAGCTTATAGGCCAACTCTTTGGGCATTTTTCGGATAGATCAGTTTCTTGTGGCAATTAATTTAAAAAAGTTATATAAAAATTTTTAAAAGGTCCACATTAATGAACATGTAATGTTCCATAACGTAGAACTTAATTGAAAAACTATTTAGATATAAATTGAAAAACTCTTTAAATGCATATAAAAATGTTTTTAAATGAAGTAAGAGCGACAAAAATTTACAAGGTTTTCTGCCGATACCTTGGTTTGTCATGACGATACCAAACCCGATATGAATGTTTGAAATCAAGGATAACATAAAGGGTATCCACTATCGAATTTTAAAATTTTAAGTCCGCTATTTTTCCGAAAAACTAGTTTATATGAATGCTTGATGTTTTGCATGGGATTGTCACTTCTTTCAAAACGTGTTCTGGTGATGGGAACCTAGAAAATTCCCGAAATAGATCTATCAACACATTCCTGAAAAAGTCAAAGAATAAATTGAAAACAAAAACTCTATAGATTATTTGTTAGGACAATATCCTAATAAAGAAATATAGAGTATGGCCTCGAACTTGAATAATTTTCGTTGCGAAAGGTGTGGTAGAGAAGAATGAGTGTATTTTCTACAAATCATAACTACATTGTAAATTTTCAATTTTCTGAATCCGACTGCGCAGTTTCTGGTATTGAACCTTTTTCACTAAAATAATCAATTTTCATAAAATATCCTGGAAAGGAGCCGCTTCATACACAAACACGTAGTATAATTTTTTCAATTCATATTTTTTCGCTTATTACAACTATTATATTATCCAAATTAGGCATTCTCCAAATTAGGCATTTAAAAAAATCTCCAAAATTACGAGGGCGGATCAATAAGTCCGTGACTTTTTGAATGAAACACGGTTTTTATGCAAAAAAAAATTATCTTTCAATTTTTATTCAAACGTTTCTCCAATTTTTGAATCCCTTCCAAAAAATAGGATTTTGAGGTCCATAAAATAGGCATTGCTTGGCCATATGGGGTCGTGTTTTTTTAATCCTCGTTTAATCGGTCCAATAAGTTGGCATAATCGAAGTGGATTATCCCGCGTGCATCCCAAAAAACTATTGCCATCACCTTGTTGGCCACGATTACGTTTATGGTCAATTGAGAGCAAACGCGGCAACCATCTTGCAGACAGCTTTCTTAAACCCAACTAATCATTTAAAATCGAAACCACACTGCCACATGAAATGCCTATGGCATCAACAATCTTACGCTCTTTTACTCTTCGATCGGCCAACACCATATCGTGGATTTTTTCTACATTTTTGGGTGAATTGACCTCAATTGGCAGTCCAGAAATCGATGCTGCAGAGTCATCAAGCTTTTCCTTGGTTTCACTGACGGTTTTTTTCGCAAAAAATAATGTTTAATGAGCACTCGAAATTCACTTTTTTCCATTTTTAAAAAAATACACGAGGTTGTATGTTTTGAACAGCTGTTAAGTCTAGTAGTCTTCTTGATGGGAGCAGTGTTGCATTTCGTATAACTACGAAGTAAGTTCGAAAAGTCACGGACTTATAGATCTGCCCTCGTAATTTGAAAAACATTTTTTTTGCCTTTTTTTCAAATTCGTTAGTAATTTTTGTCTGAATTCCATATCTAAATAATTGTGTGCATATTAATTGAATAAATAAAATTAAAAATTAATTTTTTAAAAATTGTGAATTTTTTTCAAAAATGTGTAATTCTGGTTTGAAATAAGGCACGGGTTAACGTTTCCCAAAAAAAAAATATATATATTTATCTTCCAATGGGAACAATTTTCAATAAAACTGGGTGGTGTAATGAACGAAAATCGATGAATCGCTTTTTAAGGGACATCCTATAGTATATCCCAGTTTTGGTTTACGTCCTTTTTGTGTTGCTTAAAAGCACGAATATTATATTATTTATGAAAATCGTCGTCAACAATTCTTATCGGTTTCCCAGGGCTGTATATTGCTTATTGCTTACTGCCTTCTCATTCAAATATATATTTACAACCATAAACTTAAGGTTGTGATAATTAAAATTGTATCCGTTCTATACTTATTTTCAGATTTAAAACGACGAAAAAAAAAATTATAACCAAACCAAAATTGTATTCCATCTACCATCTCCACCTTCCCATCTAACCCTTTGACGTTTTTTGGCACACGGCTTACGGCTTTAGCCAAAATATATAAGATTTTATGGTTTAATTTTTAATAATTTAACTGCGTGCAGAATTTTATGATAATCACGAAATACAGCTTTAAAATATTTGATACACGTTTTATGTTCCTCATTCTCCCGGCCTATTCGTATAATTATAATGGCATTGGTAATTCAGGACATCAAGATGTTTTTTTTTTTTTTATTTTTAATTTTTTATATTTTAAAAGCATTTTGTATTTAAAAGGATTTAAAGTGAGTATTTAATAAGTATTAGATTTTGTTGGTTTTTAATAATAAAACTTTTTATTAAACGCACTTGAGCTAGCTTTGGATTTATGTATTTTAAAAAGCACTTTAAAAGGTGTTTAAGTTATTTCGTTATATGATCCATGTTTCGCTAATCTTAGCCACATTGTATGAGTGTTTTTCTTCAACTTGCCAAAATATAGGGAAATATAGAGGATACAGCTAAACTGCACAATTTTCATATGTATACATATATATATATTATGCTTATTATTATGCTTATTCCTCAATAAAAAATTATAATTTTTTCATTCTTGACTTTTTTGATCTAAATATGTAAATTTATTTGATTTACTAAAAACAAAAAATTGGATTTTAAATTAAATTTATACTAATATAATTGCATAGTATAAAGTTATTCTTTAAATTTTTAATAAAACATTAAGCATGCTCTTATTTCCAATTTTATATATTAATTTATAGCTTTTCGTTCGAAAGTTAAAGCCAAAATTGTCAACTAAGATTTTTTTTTCCGGAAAACAAAAAAGCTTCTAACTGGTTTAAACATCTTTTTTTTTAAAATGTGGTATTTTTGTTTATTTATGATAACTTCACAGCAAAACTTTGGTAATGGGTGTGATAAAGTAATGCATTACCTTGTAATCATTATTTTTTAACAACAAGTATTGAGTTACCGATAATTGAACACTCATGGATTACCTTGTAATGATACCTGATTACATTTTACATTACTTCAAAACATAAAACAATGACTTACCGATCATAAATTACATAATGCTTGAATTATAAACGTAAAGTAATTATTAATATATATATTTGAAAATCTATTTATAGACACATTACAATGTGGTATATTTTAAGCATGAGGGTAAGGTGTATAATTTTGATATCACGAACGAAAACACGTAGCACAACAACTCATTTCCATTTTAAGCAATAAAATATTATATGTATAGATAGCTCAGTTGGTAGAGTTCTCGCCTAACTAATTTTTAAATACCAGAGGCCCCAGGTTCGAGTCCCAGCTTGACCACTTTATTTATTTAATAAAAAAAAGTTCTTTATTTAATTAAAAAAAGTATCTGTAAAAAAAAATTTTTTATTTACTTTTTTTTATGAAAATCTATTTATAGACACATTACTTTTTCCTACCATGTAACCATATAAGTAACCAGATACTTTACCCTTACAAGGTAATGAGTCCAACCATGTTTAAAACTACGCCTTCCCTGAATTAATCGCTATTCTGCGTATCATCGAAAACACTGTGCGACACTTCTTTCACCCTAATTTTTTTATATTCAATTCATTGATACAGGACTTTATTATAAGTTTATAGTTTTAATTATATTTTATATAAAACAGCGTGGAAATTATATTGAAATTATATTTTTGCACAATTCCAATTATTCGCTCCAAAAATTTAATATTCACAAATTGGATTTATTTAAATAATTTACCGTAGAGTGAAAACTTAACTTTTATATTTCATATATGTGTCCATGTCCAAGATAGAAATTAAGTAAAGGGTCCGCCAAATAACTTTTTTTTTTTGAACTCCTGAACCAATTGGACTTTGTATGGCGTCATACCAAGGTCTTTATGCAAAATTCGTCTCAATGATGTCTCCGAAATGTTCAGTTGTTGAGAACGACGGTGAATTGATGTTGATGGCGCTTCACGCACACTTTCTGCCACAGCAGCAATATTCTCGGGTGTACGCACTGTTTTTGGCTTTTCACGCTTTGGTTTATCGATGAGGATGCCAGTTTCTTTCACTTTTTTCACAAGATAACGAACATACGGACCATATTCGTTCAGCGGAAGGATAAAACTAATTATCTGTCAAATCAGACATGAGCTAAGTGTTACCATTCACGAAATAAGCATTAGATGAAAAAAAAACGTTAGATGGCGGACCCTTTATTTAAAAAGTTATAGATTTTTTTTAAACGTATTTAAAACAAAAAAATTTAATAAAAACATTTAATTTTTTTAGTTTTTCAATATTTTTGTTTCTCTTTGAACTTGCATTCGTAAATTTTCCTGTCTTTAAATTTAAAGGGTGTTTCATATTTTTGCTATTTTCAAACCCAGATAAATAAATCCAACTTTGTTCTGAGATTTAATAAAACCAATTTTTGTATGCAAATCTTAAATAAAGGCGATTAACAAAACGCTTAAACCATGTTGACCAGAGGTTAAAAACGACCCACATATTTTGTTTTCTTCAATGTTGATATATTAACTTTTTTATATGCATTTTTTTACCCTTCAATGCACACATTTATAGACATATTTATTTCCATAAAAGTCAGAGAAATTTAGCAATTTTTTTTGCATTTAATCGAATGGCATTATATAGTTCAATAGCATTTCGCTAAACAAGTCTTGTCTCGCTCACAAAGACTTTAACGCGAGGAATTAGCTGTATATCCAAGTCCACTTGTTTTCTTTTTATTTTTTTTTTCTTTAAATTTTTGTGAAAATTTTTGGATCTACGATGAAAATAACTTATATTGGAATTTTGTATCAAATTTCGACATAGACTTTCTGGCTGAAATTCTGGTCCTTATACATCCATCACTTTTTTCCGGGCCACATACAGCAGAAGATGCTTCAGTGACTAATTTAACGCAGCGTTGCACACCCTAAGTATGACAAGGGAGTTTAAAAATATTTATTGTTTCAGGATCAGTCTTTATTAACTCATTCATTTCTTCGTCAGATAGGCTTTGTAAGATTAGAGGAGAAGTAAGGTCATTATAGTTAACAACATCGTAAATGAATAAATGTACAGGATAATTAAAATAACAATTCGAATTACAGCTACCTCCTCTCGATGAAGTCTGGTTTATCGAAACAAGTCCTGATTAGCGTATAAAATTTAAATTTATATATTGACAACATATTGTATTTCGATGAAATGCAAAAAATTCAGTCTAAATTTGAAGAAAGTTAATATGTGTACACTTAAATGTGTACACTTAAAATACTATATAGATAAAGACCACTGCAAATGTAGTTAAAAACAAATGAAATTTCACTTAAAAAAGGGTGACTTACATTTCAGTAAATTTAACTAACATTGTCATTTGTCTTTTACTGTTCAAAAAATCAAAATTTTGCACATTAGTGAACACACATGAACACTAGAGTGGTCCAAAAAAGACGAACGTTTGATTTTGCAATCTCCACAAAGATGCCCCTATTCCTTAATTTATATTAACTCCATCAGCAAAATCCCCTATGTTTAAAAGGACCGGTCCTGCGTGTGCCACATGATCGGTCCCTTCGAGCCAGAGACCGGTCCTATGCTAAACCCTACCCTATGTAAACAAATGGCAACTTTAACATGGGCTTGTCATAGGAGGGGGTCATTTGTCCTGCTTTAACCCACATAGTGGCATGCCACAGGACTAACCAAAGATGGGCATACCACAAGACTGTCGCAAAAGGCGCATGTCGAAAACTAACCAAAACGGACTAACCACATGACTATCCTGAAAGGGACATGACGTATAATTTAATAATTTTTAATGTAAAAAAACAACGACAAAAAAACAAAATTAAGAATTTTTAGTTTAAAAAATAAACGAAACTAAACAGCTTCCAGAGGGTAAAATTCTGGCTTTTTCTTGTGATATGTCCTCCCTTTACCAGTCACAGGATTGGTAATTTTAGGACAATTGAGACTGCTTAACCCACTTCAGTATTAAATTATACCAGTCCTGTGATAAGTCCTTCTTTAACCAGTCACTTTTAGGTCAATTGACTCCTAATTCCCCATAGGGTCGTTAGTAGTTAGAGCTCGCAGAAAAGTAACTTTTAAGAATTAGTAATTTGTTTCTTTGACTTTAAATTGAATTCTTTCTTAATCTACTTAATGTACCTTACCAAAATTTGACAATTTAGTCTAAATTTATGTGCAGAACCAGACTATGAAATCAAAATTTAAAAAAAAATTAAAAACTTTTAAGTTAATCGTTGTTTTTTAAAAAGTTATACGTACAAATAAAAATTTTTGTTTAAATTGTAAAATTATCTGGAAAGATGTAAGTAAAAATCCAACTTGTTTACGTCTTATATGAACAACTTTCATAAATATGATCCTAATTTTAATGAAAATTAGGAATCTGCAATCGCAATTACAAAAAATTGTGGATTTTAACTTATACGCGTTTTTCAAAATATTATTGAAATATTTTACATAACTCCCTCTAAAACGAGCTTGAATTGCTTATAATTTGAATGAGATTTGGGAGTTTGTGCCAAAAATAATTAGCTGTCTTTCCCAAAAGAGGTACACTCAAAACAACTTTTCTATAAAAGTTCAACAGTTATTTAAAATTTTAAACGGTAAAGTTGTTTCAATGCATTATGCAGTTAAATTACCAAAGAAAAAAATATTCAGTTAAAATTTTCTAATTAAAACAAAAAGTTGTAAGTAGTCCTGTTTTTAACTGATTTTCAGTTAATTTAATCAGTAGTCTTTACGAAAAAAATATTGTGTGTGTACTTAAATTTTCTTTGTGGTAGACTAGAGATAGTGTAAGTATTCCAAGATTAGTCGAAGTGTTTACGTACTCGACGACAATATCTTTAATTTTTATAGCCATATCATTTTCAAATGTGTTACTGTGTTTGGAGATGATGATACATTTAATTTTAGATGAGTTTAGGCATAGTCCGTTATCAACGGCCCAGTTCGATATAGATCCTGATTAATATTGAGAACACAGGTGCTAATCTTGGCGATTTTGCAGCTGAACGTGCATAACTGAATTTTGTAACATCAGGCAGGTCATTGATGTATAAACAGAATAAAAGAATTCACAGTATTGAAACTTTAGGAACTCCTCTAATTAGGTTAATTAGATTAAACATTTCACCATCATATGCAATACTTGAGATCTACTGCAAAGACACAATGCTACGAGGGCGGATCAAAAAGCCCGCGACTTTTCGAACTTCCCTTGTAGTTGTATGAAATGCAACACTGCTCCCATCAAATACCACCTGTTAATAGACTACTGTGAACTTTTGAGCTAGTTCCGTCATTTACTTTGCTTTAAACAGTTGTTCAAAACATACAACCTCGTGGATTTTTTTAAAAATGGAAAAAGTTGAATTTCAAGTGCTCATTAAACATTATTTTTTGCGAAAAAAAACCGTCAATCAAACCAAGGAAAAGCTTGATAAATACTATGGGGACTCTGCACAATCGATTTCAATGGTAAAAAAGTGGTTTACTGACTTTCGTTGTGGTCGCACAAGTACAAATGACGCTGAACGTTCTGGACGGCCAATTGAGGTCAATACACCCAAAAATGTCGAAAAAATCGACGATATGGTGTTGGCCGATCGAAGTGTAAAAGTGCGTGAGATTGTTGATGCCATAGCATTTCATATGGCAGTGTGGTTTCGATTTTTAATGATCAGTTGGGTGTAAGAAAGCTGTCTGCAAGAGGGGTGCCGCGTTTGCTCTCAATTGACCATAAACGTAATCGTGTGACAACTTCAAAGGATTGTTTGGAGTTGCTTAACCGCAATTCGAATGAGTTTTCGTTTTGTAAGTGTGGATGAAACATGAATCCATTGCAACACTCCGGAGACCAAGCAGCAGTCTAAACAATGGGTTTATCCTGGTGAACCTGCTCCGAAGAAGGCCAAGGTAAGTTTGTCGGCCAATAAGGTGATGGCAATAGCTTTTTGGGATGCACGCCGGATAATCCACATCGATTACCTTCAAAAGGGAAAAAACAATAAACGGCGAATATTATGCCAACTTATTGGACCGATTTAACGAGAATTAAAAAAAAAACGACCCCATATGGCCAATAAAAAAGTTCTTTTTCATTAAGATAATGCACGGGTGCAGTCTCAATGGCAAAATTCCATAAAGTTTGCTACGAATTGGTACCTCATCAGCCATATTCTCCGGATTTAGTCCACAGTAACTATTTTCAATTTCCAAACCAAAAGAAATGGCTCGGTGTAAAGAGATTTAGCTTTAACGATGAAATTATTGATCAAACAATTGCCTATTTCAAAGACCTCGAAAAATATTTTTTGGAAGGGAGTAAGTGTATTGAGCTAAAAGGAGATTATGTTGAAAAATTATTTTTTTTTTGCAAAAAAAAAAAACTGTGTTTCATTCAAAAAGTCACGGACTTATTGATCCGCCCTCGTATACGGTTGCAGGTGTATTTAGAAAAGTAATACAGCTTTTCAAGTTTCGTTATAAGAATTGAATGATTAACTGTATCGAATGCTTTACCGTGGTCCAAAAGTATCAGAAATTAAACCATATTTAGATCAACATCCATTCAAATATCTTCAACAACGTCCGACAATGCAGTAACACAGCTTTTCAATTTCATGAAGCCCGTTTGTTTATCAGATAAAAAGTTGTTTTGTGGTATTCATTCATTTGCAGAAATATAAGATTTTCTATAACTTTTGATAGAAACGGAAGAATGGCTATGGGCCGAAATTCATTATTTGCTTTGGAAATTTGCATTATTTTCGACAATTTCGATCCTTCTGGATAAGATGATTTAATGAATATGGTTTTAAACAGATATGTTAAAAAAAGCAGGATTCCTTTCATTCACTCGAACAGCATTTGATTTAACAGCAAAAACATACTTGGCAGTACTTTCATAATGGCATATTTTAAGGGTGGTGGAGCATGATAATTACATCTTTTTTACCACCTTTATCAGGCGCGGATCCAGGAAAAGGTTTTGGAGAGGGAACTTAAAGTATTTTTAAATAATATTTTAATCTTTTTTATATTTTATATTGCAAAATATTATTTTATGGATGGGGGGGGGGGGGGGAGAATTTTCCATTTTCCCTCCCCCTCTAATCGCGCCTGACCTTTATGAACACGTATGATCATATTTGTATCATCATCTCAAATTTTGTTAATGCACGTGTATGTAGGTATATTGAAGCATGTATGGTAATTTATGCAACTATATATGAATATGCATGCATGATTATGAACATTAGGGTGGGGCGATTTGAACATCTTAATGAACGCTTCGCGTTTCTGATTCTTGGGATTGTACTGAGCAAAAAGTACACTTGACCATACGTCTACGGTGAAAATCGAGCTTCCACGTTTTGATCTTTAGCCGTATATTGTGAAAGTAACAATGTGTGGGATGGATATATCTCAGGAAGTAGGAGGAGCTTATGCAAGATTATGGTATCAATCTCTTCTTTGGAAGATTCTCTAGCAGATTAATGCATCAATCATATTTGTGGGTGGGGATTAAGGGGTTAATTTTTAATTTCAAAATAGGGCTTTTTTGCCCTAAAGTCAAAATGTGGAAGCTCGATTTTCACCGTAGACGTATGATCTAGTGGACTTTTTTGCTCAGTACAATCCCAAGAATCAGAAACTCGAAGCGCCCTTTAATATTTTTTTCCTTCCATACTAATCGCCCCACCCTAATGAACATCCACGAAAATACGTTACACCTATATAGATAAATATATGTCAATTTTTACCTGGGTGTCTTAAAATTATGAAAATTTTTAAAGTCTTGTAGCACCCCCAAAAAATTTTTAGAAAATTTTTAAAAAATTACAATATTTTTTTTTTTTATGAATCTTAATCTTAACCAGGGTTGCAGTTATAAAATTCTGAAAACGCTGAAGAAACGCAGCCATTCTTTGTATTTACAAATTCAAAAATTTGTTGTGTTTGGAAAAGAATTTGCCAATATATTTAAGATCTTAAAAATGTTAGGCAAAAATAATCGTGTTTAAAATATTTAATTTTCACATCTTATTTGCATAATAACTGACAGTCAATCTATATTGTCTTTATAATAATATCCAGTTTATTTCTGTTACGTAAAATATTAATTATTTCTTTTTTCTGGTTGAGCTTTATTTAAAATCCTTCCTTAAATAAAATAAAAAAAAAAGAATATTTAAAATATTGATTTCCATAAAGTTATAAACTTTTAAGCATAACTTTATATAAAATAAAACAAAATTTTTTGGTATAAAACAAACTTTCTAGACTTTAAAAATAAAAACTTTTGGGCTAATTTTCAGCAACAAAATTAGGCCAAAAAGTGTTGCAATATATAATTTCCCAAAGAGTGTGTATAAAATGGTGTTTGTGTGCGTATACATATAACAATTTTTTTTTTTTTATTATGTATTCCCATTTCTTGAGTTTGGCGTAAAAGTTTTTATATTTTTAATTTTTATTATTAACTAGCAAAAAGAAACAAAAAGCTGAATAAAACAGCTGAAATAAGAAAAAGCAAAAGCAGAAGCAGAAGAAGAAGAAGAAGCAGACGCAATGAAAACTTAGAAGAAAATAAAGTTTTCAAAACTAAAGTTTTCAAAGTTAAATCGTGTTTTGAAAACAACCAAAGACGACAACGACAACGAATACGAATACGTCGACTATGACGTCAGCCATAATGTGAGCGTCAACGACGTTATACGCTTTAACACTTTAACAAATGAACAGAGTTGAGATTTGTAAAGTTTCTTAAAAAACAAAAAAAGTTTTTTTTTTAATTTTTTATGTGATTTGAAATATTTTTACTAGGTTAGAAAGTCTACTAAACAACAGCAATAACAAAAAAATAACTTAGAATTAAATACAAATTCAAGGTCATATTAAATTAAAAATATAAAGTCACACGATTTATGGAAAACAATGGCGAAAAAAAACATTAACAAAAAAGAAAATATTATGGTATAAATCACTTAATTACAAGGTAAATAAACCCTTAAATAAACAATTTTAAATACATTTTGTTAATCCTTTGTTTTTTTTTCGAACAATGCACACTTACTGACTGTCGGGAGTGTATAGAAAAGTTAAATTTGAATGAATTATATTTTTTTTTGCAAATGATTTTTTTTTTTTTTTTTGTAAATTTGTTTTCATGGCTTTTTGGAAAATAATGTGTTTATCTTTTAAATGTAATTTACATTAAATATGTTTATTTACATAATATTTTTTTTATTTACCATTTAAAATTTATTGTTTAAGCGACGTTTGGTTAAGTCGAATATGAAGTACCTTATTTTTGGTTAATTTTATCAAAAATTCAGTTAAAACAGAGGCAATGAAAATTGAAACTGAGGTAGTGAATAATGCTAAATCATTAGAGAAAATAAATATGTTAAAGGTTATTTTGATTATTTTTAAAGTAACATATAATAAGTTATAAGAATTTTTCTTGCAAAAACAAAAAAAAACAATTAAATAAAATCTTAATTAAAAATACTCAGCTGTACACATAGAGAAAACAATTTTTGTGCAATTTAACAATTTCATCAATATTTATGAAACATTTCATAAGCAACAAGAATTATAATGACCATATCATAGCATCCATGAATTTTTTACACACAAAAATAATGAAATCCTTACAAATGCAATATATGTTTCAAATATACAGTAGTGGTCAAAACATTTGGAACTGAGATCGCATTTGTTGTTTTCATTGATTTATTTTCTTCAAATCACACTTAGTTACTAAAATTTATTTTTTACATATTCTTCATACATTGTTTTATGTTAAACAAATAAAAAAAACTAATTCCGTTAAATTAAAACAACAAAAAAAATTAATAATAATAGATGTATTCAAAATGCAGGTGTTCAAACATTTGCAACTCTCATTATTCGTACTCTTAACAAAACAATTTATACTAACAAATGCTAGGATATAACGGTAATCGCATTCCTTTTTTAATATGAGAATCAGGCCGTTACATTTTTTAAACAAATTTATTATAATTATTATTCTTTAATAGTTGTAATAAGATGTTGGAAGCATAAACATCGTAAGAATAATTTATGTAAAAAATGGAAGGAAATAAATACAATTCTGATTTTAAATCAAAAGTTTTACATGATTTTCAAATGGACTTTCCCAAAAGAAATTTCTATAAAGTACTTCGTTCCAAAATCAACGATTTGCCGCATTGCTAATAGTGGTAACATCCACACAACTCATAAAGATGGAAGAATCCGTATTAAAACTGTAAGAGAAGATCGGAAAATCAAGAATTTTTTTACGAAATATCCCAAAGCAGTTCCCAGAGAAGCTAAACTGAACTTTTAATCGATGCCAATCTTCCCGCCATAAAAAGAAGAGCCCGAGAATATGGTCTTAGAAGTTACAGATGTACAAAAAAACCGTTTGTGTCGGAAAAAAACAGAAAAGCTCCGCTTGACTTTGTACGCACCCATTTGAACTGTACTCAACAGCAATGGAAAAATGTATTGTGGTCAGATGAGTCTAAATTCAATCTCCGGGTATCAGATGGAAGAGCCAAATTCGAAGAAAACGAGGCGAAAAGTTCAATCCCAGATACACAAACGCCACAGTGAAGTACGATTGTAAAACGGAATATCGGCAATAAAGTATTCCGAAATGGTGATGAACTTTTCGTCGAGTTGGAGAAGCAGTGGAATGAAATTTCTGACGACTATATTAAAAAGCTCATTGCCTCAATGCCTAAGCGGTGTTCAGAAGTTATAAAAAAGAGTGGCTACGGTACAAAATACTGAGCGTTGAAACCACTGTTTGTATTTCTTGTTAATTACTTAAAAGTTGCAAATGTTTTGAACACTGCACTATCGATTATTTTGTTAAAATTACTTTTTTTATTTTTGAAAAGTTATGAATAATTTTTTTGTATTTGTAAAATAATTTGCTATAACTGAATTTAATAAAAAAAAAACAAAAACTTGTACCACAAATCTTTTTGATCTCACTTAATATTTGTATTTTGTGCTTCAAATACCTCGTTAACGGTTTATTATAAAAGTATAATTTTTGGCATATAAAAATATAATTTTATTGGTTATCTAAAATTGCAGCTACTTACGTATTTCCCCAACTTTGAAGAGAATAAATAATACACAGTATTCCCTAATGATGGTATTAGGGCGACCATCCCGAAATTACGATCCCGATAATGCCGGGATCTTTTAATTTTTTAATTTTCCATTTTTAATTTGCATAATTTATTACAATTTTGTATATATGACACCCTGTTAAACAAGGAAAACAAAAAACAAAACATCCCAGGTAGAAAAATACAATCTTTAAAACGTTTTTTAAAAGCATTTTTCATGATGGTACAAGCGTTTTCAGAACATACCAAATTACAAATTTAAAGCGTTTTGAGAATGTGCAAAATGATAACCCAAATTTACGGTCTGAGGATGGTATTTTATAACGTTCTCAAAACATTGCTAAACAAAATTTTTGAAATGCTTTTTCAATCGTTAAATAAGTATTTGCAGAACATTTTGGCTTACAGTTATTAAGCGTTATGAAAACGACCCAAATGATAACCGCTTTGAGGGTTGTAATTTTGAACATTGTCAAAACGCTCGAAAGACAAATTTTAAAGATCTTATGAATTGTTCATAAATACCAATTTACAGTTTTAACGTTCTCTAAGCGTTAAAAAAGCTACAATTAAAGTACTTTGTCATTGTTTTCAACACAAATATCAGAATAATAATTTTAAACAATTTTATATATTTACATTTTGAAAAATAATATTTTTATTG
This sequence comes from Delia radicum, assembly GCA_021234595.1. NCBI lineage: Eukaryota > Metazoa > Arthropoda > Insecta > Diptera > Anthomyiidae > Delia > Delia radicum. The sequence continues at coordinate 201,019,917 of CM037852.1, forward strand.
AATTTAATTAAAATATATTTTAAAGTAACAAAATATAAATTAATAAGCTTGAAACATAAAAGTATTACTTCAGGGTTTTAAATTAAGGGAAATGTGATTTAGTATAAAAAATATAAACATAAAACATAATTTTGACGAAACGATATTGTGACAACCACAAAATAAAAATAGATTTAAATTTGATATATACAGGCATGTCACAGAATTCCATTCCGATCGGAAGTGGAATAATTTTCACTTTTTGCTTCTCCAGAAAATGTAAAACGAAAAAGTTTCCCGGAATGAAACCACTTCTAGTTTCCTATGTGGAATTGATATTTTAAGTGACTTAAGATAAAAAAAAGGCTTTTAAAGTAGGTTTTATGAATACAAAATATTGTTGACAGTTTATTTTACAGGCAATTTATACGTTTAACATTTGTTTTATACCAATTTTCTGATTTTAAACAAAACCACATTTCTTTTTTGCAAAATAAAATCACTTTTTAAGCAACACGTTGCCCACTTTTTTTTTTTCGTCCGAACCACTTTTTTCTTTGAACAAAAATTATCAGTTTTTGAAAAAGTATCGAAAAGGAGGTCCCGGGCATATTTTATAAAATTTTACGGATTTTATTGAATTTGTTTGTTTTTTTTTTCCTTAAATCATATGGTTTTGTTTTCATATGCACAACGCTGCCATATTTAATTCGAAAAAACATATGGTTTTTCTTCTGGTATGCAAAACGTTGCCATATTTAATTTAATAAACAGAGTTGTACAAATATTTGGGAATCATCAAAATCGATCGGAATTTAAAGAAGCTAATGCAAAATCGATCGGAATGGTAAATACGGAATTGAAACCATTCCAATCGGAATCTATGACATGCCTGATAAAAACATATCAATAAAATCAATGAAATTAAAAATCGAATATTCAAATATGAAAATAAAAAGCCCTCTATTGGAAAATAGATATATTTCATTATATAAAAAATTGCATAAGAAACCGAGTTCGCATATAGATAGACCCCCTTATGACAGTGTTGTTTTTTAATCAGTAAAATATTTTGTAAAAAAAAGTATTTCTAAAGTACTATTGGCAAATGTTAGAAAAACGCTTTAACGCAATGGTTTTACATTGGTTTCATTTTATAAACCGTTGTAAATTTTGTACGATAAGAACTTCTAAAGTACTTTTTACAAACGTTGGAAAAACGCTTTGAACTAATGTTTTTACAGTGTTTTTTATTTCACAAATATTTGTAAGTTTTGTATAAAAAGTATTCCTAAATACTTTGTCCGAACGTTCGAATAGCAATCCAAAATAATGTTTTTTAAATGCTTTTTTCGTATTATTTGCAATTATCGCTTTGGAAACGCTTTTATTTTAGTACCATCAAAAACAAACGTTTTGAAAACTCTTCGTTTTTTGTACCATCCCAAATTTCTACCTGGGATAAGATGTTTATTTACCTTTATAAATTTTAAAAATTTAATTCTGCTTTTATAATATTTCACAAAAGTAAATAAATGTAATTTAAATCAAATTAATTGGTCTGCCTTAATGCGCCCTTTATTGGAAGTATTTGCAAACAAAGTTGAAAATTTAACAGAAGATATTTAAAAAATCTTTATTTTGTATAAATGTGAGAACAAATCTCATTCAAATATATATGAAATTTAAATTTTGTAAATTAACCGATTTTGAATTTTTTTGGAAAAATATCGTATATTTTGACCATTTTTTCAAATTGTCATATGGTAACCGTAGAATTATAATTTTTATAAGTATATTAGTAATTTAATATTTTAATAAAACAAAACATTATTTATAATTTATAATTTTTATAAGTATATTAGTAATTTAATATTTTAATAAAACAAAACATTATTTATGTTTGAAGTCAAAACAAAATAAATTTTGGAATTTTTAAGACTTTTTGAAATTAAAAAATTCATGGTCCGATCTGTCAAATTTAAAAAACTATGCACGTTTGGAAAACTATTTATTAGCAGTGATATCATTTTCATATTGTCTCATCAAAATAACAATCAAATATATTTAAGATTAGTCTTTTCTATGTTTTTAAATAATTTTTGAAAAACGTTCCATCAAAAATGTAAAAAGGTGATTTTTTAAATATTTGTTTAGCAACTCTGAACAACAACTTTACACAAGTTTTTATTCATGTTTGTAGTAAAGATGTTTAATTAAAAGTTTGATATAATTTTTATTAAAAATAAAAATTATGTTTTTCGACCTTTAATTGTGCAATGAAAATCAAAAATTATTAAAGTTCGAGGCCATTCTCTATATTTCTGTATTAGGATATTGTCCTAACAAATAATCTATGAAGACATACACACAAAAAACAAGTTTTCAATTTATTTTTTGATCAATGGTGATAGTCTTTAACTTCGAGCTCATATATATATTAGTTCTCATTTAGTGCGGAAACTAGTTTATATGAATGCTTGATGTTTTGCATGGGATTGTTACCTCTTTCAAAACGTGTTCTGATGATGGGAACCTAGAAAATTCCCGAAATATATCTATCAACACACTCCTGAAGGGTCAAATAATAAATTTGAAAACAAAAACTCTATATATTATTCGTACCGGTTCGGTACCCCTAGTTGGTAATGATATTTATTGCTTATGAAAACTAGCTTTGTGTACCAAAGATTTATTAAAACTCATTTCCGAATATTGCTGCCCTATTTGAGGTTATTATTTTGACAAAAATATGACTATAGTATTTCGAAACCAGAACTTGTAAACCGTCAAATTCAAAGTTTTAAGGCAGATGCAACACGATTATATTATGAAATAAAAAAAAATAAAAGCTTATACACGAATAGTGAAGACGATCTGGTATAATTCAAATAAAATTCAGTTTAACAATAATGCTCAAACATTTGATTTAGCAAAAAAAAACATATATTTCTAATAAATTTTTGGCCGTTTTGAAAAGTTTAACACAAGTTTTAAAAATTGATATTAAAAACTAACTAACGTCTTTAAAGAACAAACTAAATATTAAATTTAAATCAGAATAACAAATTATTTCACAATATTTTAAGTTTTTTTAAGATTCTGTCATAGTGCACTATAATTTTGACACACTATTTTTAAAGGTACGGCCACCTAATTGCATCTTCAAACTGGGGTAAATAAATAAATAAATAAGTATCTACACACAGAAAAGAGAACCAATTGCTGCAACCGAATTTTTTGCCAACCGAATTTTGATAGTTACATTTACTAATATATTTTTTAACTTAGAAATTCAATTGAAGTCATTAAAATTTGGCTATGAGTACTGAATATTCAATTATACCTACAGAATTAAAAAAAAAAATACTTGTTGTCACAATTGAATTTATTATCTACTTAACCGAATTTAATTACGTAATACACAGTATCTAATGTTTTTATTTTTATTTATTAAAATAAATATTACAGTCAATATAAATAATATAGAAATAAAGACTAGACCGGTCTACTAGTAAAACCCGGTCAGCGATATTAAAACACAGTACTTATTGCATAAAAACATACCCTTTATAAACGCAAAAGTACCTTTTCTCACAAAAATTACTTTTTCACAAACAAGTACTCTTTATCAAAAAAGAAATGTATATTGTTTTCAAAAAGTATATTTTTTAAAAAACTACCCTTTTTCAATAAAATGTCTTTTCCACAAAAAATATCCTTTCTCAAAAAAGTATCTTTTGGAAAACTATCCTTTTCCAAAAAAAAAAAATTTCAGAAAAAAAAAATCCTTTTAAAAAGAAGTATATTTTTCTGAAAAGTACCTTTCTTCAAAAAACTACCCTTTTCATAAAAGTATCTTTTTCACAAACATAAGTATTTTTCTAAAAAAAAAAAAGTTCCAAAAAAAGGTCCCTTTTCCAAAATAGTACCTTTTTCAAAACAAATACCTTTATAAAATTAGCACCTTTTTGCAAAAAAAAGTAAATTTTTCAAAACGTACCCTGATCCAAAAAAGTACTTTTTAAAAGCAAGTACATCTCACCAAAAAAGTATCTTTTTTAAAACAATAACCTTTTTTAATAAAAAATATTTCTAAAAAAAATTTTTTTTTTCACAGAAAGGACCATTTTAAAAAAATGACTCTTTTTTAAAAAAGTTACTTTTTCAATAACAGTACTTTTTTCAAAAAAGTATCTTTTAAAAATGTACTTTTTTTATTGAAAAAGCAAGTATTTTGATAAAAGCTATTTTTTTTGGAAAAAGATATTTTTTTGGAAAAATTTACTTTTTTGAAAAACTTACTTTTTTGTAAAAAATATTTTTTTGAAAAAATTTTATTTTTGAAAACAGCTACTTTTCCTTAAGGTGCTTTTGATAATTTATTTTCGAAAACAGATAATTTATTTGAAAAAGGGATTTTTTTGTATTATTTTAAAAAGGGTACGTTTTTGTAAGGGTAATTAATTGGGGCTAAGCGAAATAGGATAAATAGGCGATTACGAACAATAAATTTGGTAGGTTCATAATCCCGGGTCGCTATCCGCTAAGACAGGATTTTCAAAAATTCCTGTCTATAGGGGTTAACATATTTGTGTTTCTGGGAGTAGGGGCTAATTTACTAATTTTAATTTTGCAACATGTGGGAGGCATCTCCCCTTTATTCGCCATTTTATCATATCTTTGACAAATATTTTTAAAAGAACCTTATCAGTAAATTAGCCCATCATTTCTCCGATGATGTTAGGAACTTAAAATTTGGTATCTAGATCATTCTAATGTAGGCAACTACAGAGATGCTATTTTTGGAAGTTACTACGAGGCAAAACGGAGAAAAGTCTTCCATTTGACGACTAGCCCCCTTGGCTAGAAAACTGAACCGGTATCATGAAATAGTTCGCAAATGCGTCAAATGAGTAATTTAATGAGGTTGATGCATTCCTAGAGAAAACAAAATTTATGAAGAAATTTTACGTGTTTAGTGCACGGTTTGTCAAAGTTACCATTTCAAAAAACAATTATTTTGAAAGGAACACAATTTTTACAAACCTTAAAAATGTGTTTAAAATTGTTCAAAATTAAATACAAAGTAAGATTGAATCTTAAGCCTTTATAATAGGTGATTAGTTGTAGCTAGTGCTCGGTTAGGGTAATAGGATATAATTTGTAATTATATGATTATTAATTAATAAAATAAAAAAAAAAAATGTCTTAATTTACTCCTATTCGTTCATGCGTTTTCAAGATAATCTCGAAACCTAAAGTAGGCAAAGAAAAAAAAAATTAAGAAGAATATTTTTTCATGGCAAACAAAGCATTGCAAAAAACGAGAAGGGTCGGTTCGAGGGTTAAAGAATTTTATAAAGAAATATTGTAAAAATAGTGGTTAAATGGAGAAATTTCTGCCATTGATGTCCTGGAGTTTTTTTTTTTTTTTTTAATTTTAACCAATACTCAGGGGATGCCACCTACTCATGCAGTGCCACCTACTCATGCAGTGCATTGTATGAGGAAAGAGGGAGTAGTGTTTGTGGATATTTGATTTAAATTTTTCTAAATTGTAAGTAACAGGGAAGACTTCTGCGGGAAGTTTGTTCCACATACGAATCGTTCTACTAAAAAACGAATTTTCTTCGTAATGCGTTGTGCGAAACACAGGACAGTCAACTACAAACGGATGAGCTCTACTAGATAAGCGAGTATTACGAATAAAAACTCGGGCTCTAGGAATAAGTTCACTTATCTCAGATGAGCACCTCCCATGGTAATATCGATAGAAAAGTGTCACACAACCCACATTCCGACGATGCTCCAATGAATCAATAGAGTTGGATACACACCTGTCGTTGATAATATTCACCGCCCTCCCCTGGACACGGTCCAGAAGCTTCAGAATAGACACTGAAGGCCCTGCCCATATATGAGAGTTGTATTCCAGACCCGGTAGTAGCAATCTTATTTGTTTCCAATCGAATGATTCGGTTGTTGCTACCGAATTTTTCGGTAATGATAACAATCATTCTATTAGCACTATTAATTGCATTAACAGAAATTCGGTAATAACTAACAAACAATTCGATAGCTACAACCGAACCATTCGATTGGCTACAAATACGGCTGCTACTACCAATTCTGTTTTCCCGGGTGTAAAAACATTAAATCAAATACATATAAGGGTTTAAAAAGAGTTTAAACATTTTTGTAAGGAACGTAGACGAAACAGGGGTTAAAAGGGCTAAAACATCTAGTCTAAACCGATAAAGAGAGAAACTTTAAATTTTGGTAGACAAATTCCATTGCAACCAGCAAAATTTAATCATTATTCAATAATTTTTAATGTAAGTACTCCGACTTCATCAACAGAATAATTAAACTGTATTGTAAGCAGAAAATATATAAAACTTACCAAATGACAGTCACAGCATTCAAAATATTGGTTTTCTAATCAACTTTGTAGAAATAATATCTTCTACATTACTTTAATACCAACAAACCAGTCAGAAACAGAAAGAAAAACAAGCATTGGTATACCATTGGCAGATTGAGGAATTATTAATAAACTACTTAAACGCCTTACCAGCGTTTGCAAAAAGTGTTTTGCCAGCATTTGTTTTACAATAATTTCAGTGGGCTACAGAAATAATTACTGTCAACCAATTGGCTGAGACCACTAAGCCAACATTAGGAAAAGTGTTTTCCTAGTGCTATGCAGTCAGAAATTACAAACGGCTCAAAGCCTAACTAGTTGTAAACCAGTCATAGTACGTGGAACTACACAAATTCGGTTGGCAAAAAATTCGGCTGAACTACAAAACTTTTTTCTGTGTGTAAAACTAGAATCTTCAAAATGTTGGCGCGCCAACTCTTCAAGCGTCACAAATGCTTTAACAATTCAACATTCATTTTCTTTAGTAAAGCGCATTTTTCTGAACAATATGTTTTAACAGGATGGTAAATTAAGCTGTGGCCGCCACAGGACACACAGTCATTTATTCTTATTTTCATTTGGTTTATTTTTTCAGTACGTTTTGCGGTATGGCAGGCATGATTTCCGTATCTGGCTTTACGACTTTAAAAAAAAAAAACTTAAGTATGGGCAACGACATCCTTTTTTCGGACATTTAATTTTTTACTTTATTTTTTAATAACAAAACTGACCCACGTACGCACAGTGGAATATATCACAAAATTTTAGGAAATAATTCGCGCATTTCCTACTTAGTAGTGCCATTGCAATGACAAATGAGTCATTGTTTAACGTGGGTACCCCGCCGTGATGTCCTAACCCCACGGTGCTCTTAACACCGGGTGAATATGATGCGTCCACCACCGCCCCCTTTTGCGGGACGCTGAGCGTCGAAGTTAGGGTTTCAGTTTCTGAGATTGTATTTGGACAATTACTCACCCCACTGGAGGGGTCGAGGCCCATCTAAAACCTCTGCTTTAATCTATGGGTCACAGCACCCGGTTGAGAATGCAACTCCATACCGAACAATTAAGTTATTTCTGCTTTTAGGCTAACCAACAGCCACCACGAAACTCCCCGAAGGACCGTTCCCAATAGCCATTATAGAGGGCAATAACTGAATCATGCAAGCAAATATCTACGAACACATTGACATGTCACTGTATATATAATTACCAGACTTAGTCCATCTTCATACCATCTTTCGTTCTTTTCGCTCGTGGGGGAAGGGGGAATCTGTATCACAATCTTTCAGCCTTTAGTCGTTCTCTTCGACCAGCTTCGTTTCAATACCGCCACCCATCGAGTATCACGTGTATACCTTGGACATGTCTTAGTTCGCATCAATTTTCAAGCAGAGGATCCCTCTAAAGAACCTCTACGGCGGGCCAATGGCTCCCGTGGTACCATTTTTTAGCCTTTGATAAGACCTTGTAGCCGACGCTACTTCCACTTGAGTCCCAAACAACTCAATAGTTGATTGACGAGGACCACAAGTACCTATCTGGTAAAGCAGAGATAGGACCATAGGAACCTCGTCAATCTAGCCATGATCGCTAGCCGCCAAGAAGGTACCTCTATCGTTTTCGACCATGGCCTCGAACTTGTCGTTGCCCAGGTGAAACCACGTGGAGGTGATCTTAGGCACTTGTTGCTAGCAAGCTAGACAACTTTACACTCCCCATTGCAATGACATTTGAAACAGGTTTTGATCTTGAACTTTGCAGACCAGTCGGGGACGGCAATATGACCAGCCAAATTAGGCAATTTCTTGCATGTTAGGGAGTTATTAACACATCATAGAAGTGTTTGGTATCGTTGGAAAGGAAACTACCTGTGTATTACGACTTTTTTAAAAGACTGCCATTTAGTACTCTTGGTAGATCAAAAACTTTGGTAATCCTAATAGGAAGGTACACATTTTAGATTTTGTTAAATTTAGATTTTCCAAGAGTGGGATTTTTTAATTTTTTGTTACCATATCTACATTTAAAGCGGGCATTGGAAGATACTTACCCACTAAATTAGGTGTATTTTGGAGTATCTATAACCGTAACTTCAAACAGTGGGTTAAAATTGATATTTGCCTTAAAAATGTGACGAATTTAGAAGAGTCTGGCGGGAAAAGTATAAAAACCCTTTCAGAATAGCATGCAGAAAGAAAATGTGTATCTGGAGCTAAAAGACTGTTGCTGCTTTTTGGGGAAAAAATCGCAAAAATTTTATTACTTTTAATTTCTAATTTAAACGAAAGTAGTTTTTGAAATTGCCCCCTATTCGCAAAAACCTGGACCAGAGTCGGATCAAACTTGGAATTTCTCATTTTTAAGCATGTTTTTTGTTAGCCTCTACTATCTGATTACAAATATATAAAATTGTTGAAAATCGTATTAGAAGTATATAGTATATTCGAAAACTTGCCTAGTTTTGGTGGTCATATTGCCGCCCCGCAGTGTTTCGAAGGTTCAAAATGAAAACTGAGGCTCGATATTACGTTACTTATGCCTGTTCCAAATTGCATTGCAATCGTACCACTAAATAAGAAATGGCCGAATTATTTCCAAAAATTTCTGCGATATATCCCACTGTGGTACGTATGAGTAAAGTGTGTGAGAATAAAGAGAAGTGAGTAAGGGTATTCGGGTACGTATGAGTGTTTTTCAATTTTTTTTTTTTGAATTTTTTGTTTATTTTACCATTAAGTGGTTGCTGCTGAGTTTTTAATTAAAGTCAAATTTTTCATTATTGAAAATTTCATTTCAAGAGTCTAACTCAAGTGATGAAATGGTGGAAAGGGAGCGAAGTATGGAAATCTGAGAATACATATATAATGTTTTTATATGATTTTACTATATTTTAACAAATACCAAAACCAACCGACACATGTGGCAAATGTTTTCCTAGAGACTACATTATGCAAAAATAAAAAAAATTACACAAGATTTAAAACACACCAGTACCAACAACATTTCAACAGTGGCAATAGCAGCAGTCGGAAAACAACTGCTACAAACGTGGTGAATGGTGCTACTTATGCAAATGAATATGTCTTAATTTTTCACATTTGCCAAATGGAATATAAAAACTTTTAAATTTGTTTGTTTGTATGAGTTGAGTAGTCGTACAATACATTTACATTCGAATTTTTTTTTATAATTTCTTATTTAATTTTTTATTTTGCACTAATTTACATTACTTGTTCTAACGTTTACCAAACGTTAGAACACAATGAAAATATATGTGTGAATATAAACATCGTATGTAATGTATTCTTTTATAAATATTAAAGTGACACTTTTTTATATATCAAATTTGAAGAAAAAATAACAACAGTCTAAAAAATCTGAAACGATTGAAAAATAATTTTCACATTAATTGTTTACCCGCTAACCGTCAAACCCGCTTCCAGGCGGGGTATTCTAAATTGGCCATAGGTGCCCCAAATGAGGTTTTTATAATAAGAACTTAAGCTATTTCGATAATTAATTAATAATTTAATGAAGCAATTGTTTGTATGTATGGCACGGTTCGGAAGCGATAAAAGCAATTACAACATATGGGAAAACAGTGGACATTAGAGTGAGGTAAGTTTCTAAAAATAGAATTGTTGTGTTGTTGGAGTTGTACTTCTCAGATTATGTATGCAAGAACAAAACACCGTGTATTGAATAAAACTAGTTTTAATCACAACAAAACTCTACCTGACGATAGATCAGTGCGCTAAAGCGCTCTGTCTAACGTGTAGTGCGAGTGCATGTGGCATTAGAAATCAGTTTATCTATACCACGGTCAGTGATTGCACAGAAAATTTCATATAGACGCAATCGAACAAATAAAACATAACAAGTATTACATTATTCAAAAATTCAAAAAAAAAAAACAGGGTCACTGACAAAGGTTCAATACCAGAAACTGCGAAGTCTGATTCAGAAAAAATTGAAAATTTGCAATGTAGTTATGATTTTTAGAAAATACACTCATTCTTCTCTACCACGCCTTTCACAATTAAAAGTAAATAAAATTGCATATTAATTATAGTATTAATTGCAATTGTCTGAAAAAGATGTTAAAATTCAAATTCAAACAAAAATATTTTTTTTTTACAATTATTAAAAAAGCTCAAATAATGATGTTATAATTTCAAACAAAACATCCAAAATTTTCAGCAATTGCTACATTTCTATGAGTTAATGAAAAAAAAATAAAAATTCCGGAAAATCCCACAGAAAACTCCCGGGATTGCGGGATTGAAAAAAGACAAAACCCCTAATTAAGTAGTATTAGCAAAGCCTTTAAGTTTATATAATTTACATTGAATTTTAGGTACATTTTCGCTCAATTCGTTAGGCCGGTTTGAGGGTGAAAAATGTTTTAGAAATGTTGAGGTTAAGAAGAAGAATAAACGTTTTTCTCTAAAAATTATAATATTATAATATATATATATATATATTAGTTCTAAACCATTTCTGTTCGAAATTTTAATAGCAAAACATTTTAAATCTAGTGTTTTTCTCACAAATTTATTGAAGCATTTGTTTGATCCATTTAATAACAAAAATCATTAAATTGTCCCTTCCACGTCCGCTCTAATAATAAAAAATTTTAAATGACTCTAAATATATAATTGTCACTCTAATTATTTTCCACATGTTTACCACTTTGCATATGTATGCGTATTTTTAAGCAAATGCCAATTTAAAATTATGCCTGATTGTGAAGAAGCGAGGAGAGAGGAAAAGAAATTAAAAAGTAGAAGTAGAAAAAACGGCATACAAATAAAGAAAACTTCAAATGTATTTAAAAGTTTTTCTCAGAGTCGTGAAGTATTCATTCTCAATGTATTTTAGATACTGCAAAGTAAAATTCTGGCGACAACTTTAAATTTAGAAATTTATGCATCAAACGCACCAATTGGCCTATAAATATGCAACTTTTCTCTTATAACGCACGTTTTTTTCTCCTACAACTCCGTTTATTTTGCAGTTTCCGCCAAAAATAAATAATTTGAAGAAAATACTAAAAAGAAAATATTTTAAGCGGTTTTCTTATAACGCGTTGCTTCTATGGATAAATTAATCGTGTTATAAAAATAGACGACTTGTCTCTCGTCTTTTTATCATAATAATCGTTATAATATACAAATATTTCATAAGGCCATAAAAAAAAGTGTATTGTACATTGTATATAAATTAAAAGGATTTTTAGTATTATTAAATAAAATGATAAAAAACAAGATATTGTTTTATTTTCAACAACCAGAACTAGTGGAATGGAACAATAGAAAAGCAGGAATTGGTATACTAAATTCAATTATTTTTCAACTTAAAATCAGCATTTTTCTATTAAAACTGAAAATTATAAAATGTTAAAATTAATTATAAAATATTTAAAATAAGTAAAAACATACTTTGTTGTATATCAACAGCGTTTTCATTTATTTTAAGTATGTTTCTATTTGATTTTAATATTTTTTTTCTCAGTGTATGTAATTTGATCCTCGTAGATGCAATTGTATTCATCATATTTCGGATTAAATGTTTTCTCAGTAGTTATTGGACCCTATCTAATCAGATATGACACCATATCATTTTTTTTTTAACTCGGATAGTTAACACCGCACATCTCTGGTTTCTATTTTGCATTTGGTAGCATATTTTTAATGTTACTTAATGTTTTTTTGTGCTTATTTAAAATCATACTCATTTAAAAAACGTTTTAAAAATACTACTTGTTTTTATGTATAGGTAGCAAATAAGTAAAAGCAACTACTGTTTATACACACAGAAAAAAATTTAGCTATTTGCCAACTGAAATTCGGCTACTAACACTCAATTTAAGTTATTACGAATTTCAGTCGGTTGGTACAATTGAACATTAGGTTTCACAACAAAGTTCAGTTAATTTAACTGAGTTTTAGTTGCAACACCCAAAATATTCAGAAATCAAATTCAAAAATCATTCTACTAACTGAATTTATAAGTTGTTATCACTAAACTACACTTTTCAATTCGGTTAGCACTTTATTTCTCTGTGTGTATACACTTGTAGTTTATGAGTTTGTTTTTATACACATACACTCTCACACACACACACACACACACACACATCTACGTATACTAGCAATTTTTTAGAACTTTCTTCCACACATAAATTCTCATTAATTCAGTTCTGTCTTAAAAACAATGCACAGCTGTTACGCTTCATTTTTTTTTTTCGTTTCTCCAATGACTTTAAGATTTCCGTCAGGTAAAAGTCTATAAGTTTGGAAAAATTATTTCTTCTCAAGTTTACTTAAGACTTATTTTTATACAATATTTTTATTTGGATGTGAATAATATAAATATACTTTTTTTGTTCTAAATGGAACAAATGTATTTATGCAAATATACGCATAATTATTGAGAATGCATTTTTGTTTGAAAAAAAAATTTATGTTAATATGTTTTATGCTAATCAATATGCTCAATATTTGAATTTGCACTTAATGCTGAGGTAGTTTGCATAATACTTTCATTGTTCTTTAGTATTTGAGTAGAAAACTGTTATACACTTAATATGTATAGTATAGATTAAGGGGAAATTGTTGTTAATTTTTAAAAATTTATAACGAGTTTTCAATCTCAGTATATTTACAAATATAAAGCAAATTAAATATTTTAGCTAGGTTAATACAAGTATTTCGATGTGGCAAAAGATTTTATTAGAACCCGAAGTTTTAGATAAGCTAGAGATTCCACAATAGAAAGAGCTTTAAACGTATTAATCATCAACTTTGCTTCATTTCTGTCTTCTTAGCAATCAAACACGTGGCCAGGATCTTTGCCAAACAAGCATCATGACGTTACTAAACTGGCACATCTTCCAAAATATTGGCTTTTATAACCAATATTGGAAAATTATTATCTTCTACACACAGAAAAATAAATTGTCAACCGAATTAAAAATTGTATTTTAGTAGTTAACTATAACTAATAAATTCGGTTAGTACAACCATACTGAAAACCATACTAAAATTCAGTTGTATTAACCGAATGTTGTTGTGAAGCCCAGCATACAAATCTGCCAACCGATTTCAGTCGTAGTAACCGACAATTAGTTGGCAAATGGCAACATTTTTCTATGTGGACTCAAAGGAAAAGCTTCATTATATTTATAAAAACTTCATAAATATGATGAAAAACTTCATTGATTTTCGTCCAATATAACACTTCATAAATTTGATGTAGCTGTTTCATAAAAGTTCAAATTGAAGATAAGCTTCATCATATTTATGAAAAGTTTCATAAATATGAAGAAGTTTCTTAGTTTTCCATGAAAAGTTTCATAAATGTTATAAGACAATTTAATAATATAATGAAGCAAATTCATAACTTTTTATGAAATTAAAATTTGTCTTTGTACGCTACTACAAACACAATAAATATTTTTTGAATGTAAAATATTTTTAAAATTCAGAATATATCAATTAAAACTCAAAATTTAAAATTTAAATTCAGAAAATATCAATTGATATTAATTTTTTATTGAAATTCAGAAAAAATAAATTAGAACTTATTAAGTTAGTTTTGAATTAAAAAACATTAATTAATGTTAAGAACTTCCGGTTCCATTGAAATCTATAAAAATTAAATCATATTCAAAAAATTCCATGCTAAATTTAGAACACATCAACTGATTTCTGACTTTCAATTGATATTATGATAGTTTCTCAATTTTAAATAGAAAATCTAAATTACAATTAACATTTTCTTAATTTCAAATGAAAATTCGAAATTTCAAATGGAAATTCTGAAATTCAATTGATATGAATGACAATATATATAATCACATACTATAACATATTTGAAGATGAAACACAATATATATTTTTACTATATATATTATATTGGGTATACAAGTTAATAATGTCGATTTGGACAACATATGGCATAACTAACACATATGGTTTGTGTCAATAATAACAATTCAGTATTCGATAGATGCCAAAGTGTAAACACACATTTTTTTCAATCGCTATAATAATGTGGAATTTTGTGACTAAAAAGATGTTTTGCGGGGAAGTCTGATAACCTTCTTTCATTTGAAGAAAACGGCTGCTGCGAGATATCGATTGCTGTTACAAGCTTACGGTCAACATGCACCAACTCAAAAAAATTGTGAACGATGGTTTGCCCGATTCAAAAGTTGTGATTTCGACACAGATGACAAGGTCAGACGAAAAATTACTCCACGAAGATTGTTGTCAAACGCAAGAAGAACTTGCATTATCATTTGGAGTCACACAACAAGCCATTTCCCTACGTTTAAAAGCCTTGGGATTCATTCAAAAGCAAGGAAATTGGGTCCCATATGAATTGAAGGCGAGAGGCGTTGAAAGGCGATTTTGCATATGGGAAATGCTGCTTGAACGCTACTAAAATAAGTAATTTTTGCATCGTATTGTTACTGGTGACGAAAAATGGATACATTACGATAACCCCAAGCGCAAAAAGTCATAAGTAAATCCCGGCCGACCAGCCAAATCAACGCCGAAGCCGAATATCCATGGCGCCAAGGTAATGCTCTGTATTTGGTTTGATCAGAAGGGTGTTTGTTGGGATCAGAAAGGTGTTTTGAAGTAGTAGTAGTAGTAGTAGTAATAATTCTTTATTTGATAATGTTTCTTTTTTCAAAATTACATTATAAAATCTTAAGAATATACGGCTGTGACTATGTCGTTAGCCGGTAAAAGAGAGTTTAACTCTATAATTTTTTTTTTTTTTTTTTTTTTTTATTATATTTCAGTGTAGTATTATTTTTAATAATTATATTCAAGTATTAGCGTTTTACGATAAGCCAAAGCATTGATAATATAGTTTACAAGACTCTTCCAGCCCCTTCACCATCTAAAATTCGTATCAGTCCTACTTCTGATGTTGTAGTTTTGTGGAAACCAATATAATCTAAAAGTTTTCAGTATTGGGCATCTTCCTATGAAGTGTTGAATATTTTCAATCTCTTTTAAGTTACAAAGAGAGCAATTTTTAGCTAATCTTCTCGAGAAATGTGAACCATTTAGTTCAATAAGATCACATCTAGCTTTAAATATCCGCATAATAGTCATTGGGTTATTGTTTGCATTAAAATAGAAATGTACTATAAAAAGAATCAGTTTGACCAGCTCTATCCAGTCGTTCTTGAAAATATTTTATTTTTAAGCAATTATTAAGAGCCGTTTGTTGTTCATCCCATTCTTCAGCAGTAATATTTGGTGACCATTGTATGTTGAATTCTTGTCCGATATCATTTAATTTTCTCACCCATGATGCATTATGTTCTAAACGCAACAAACTTAGTTGATTGGGAGGACGGATTTCTGAGTTTTGAAAAAGGGTACGTTTAATATACCGCATATGTAGGTTAAGTGTGAAGAGATGACCCTCCTCCTTTCGCGACTCGAGCATAAGGGCATAAGTTGGTGTAAACTTAGGAAGTTTAAGAATTCTTTTTATAAAATACTTGTGCAAAATATCCACTTCTTTAAAATGGGAATGGCCCCATACTTGTGCCCCATACGACTGAATTGACCTGCACACAGCATTAAAAGGTGAGTTTTTGCTTCGAAAGATATATCTTTCATGCTTAAAAAGGTCATTGTAAGTCATTTATGTATAAGGAAAAAAGCAAAGGGGATAATAGGCACCCCTGCTTGACTCCAGACATTGTTTCAAATGTATCTGAGAGCTCAGATCCATTCCAGACTGTAGAGGAAGTATTTTGGTATATACTCTCAATAAAGCAAACCATTTTGGTAGATACTCCGATAGAGTATAATTTAAATATTAATGACTTTCTTGCTACCTTGTCAAAAGCAGCTTTGAAATCAACAAAGAAAGCGTATACTTTTCGTTTTTCTTTAAGCTTCAAATGAACTATTGCTGTGAAATTATAGATGTTATCAATGGTGGAATAGTCCTTTCTAAACCCTGCTTGATATTCAGAGAGTATGTTGTGTTGGTATACCCAGTTATACATCCTTTCCGTTATAGCACCCATTAAAATTTTTGCAATACAATTTATAAAGGATATACCTCTATAATTGTTCGGCTGGTTTGGATGTTTTGTATTATGAACTGTTGAAATCGGGTCAGACGATCAGAGGGGACCTGTACCGAACACAATTGATTTGTTTGAAGAGAGCAATCAACGAAAAATGACTAGAATATTCGACCAAACACGAAGCCATAATGTTCACATCTAATCACATGTTGCAAGACCGGTCAAAAACTATTTGGAAAACAGTGGATGGGAAGTTTTGGCTCACCCGCTTTATAGCCCAGACCTTATACCTTCTGACTACCATTTGCTTCGATCGATGCAGAACGCCCTTACTGGATTACACTTTACTTTAGAACAGGGTATCAGAAATTGGCTTGATTTTTTTCTTTACCTCAAAACCAGAGCAGTTATTTTGGCGCGTAATCCATATTACACCAGAAAGATGGGAAAAAGTAGTGGCTAACGATGGACAATACTTTGAATAATGTATCAATTCATTTTGTTATTATAATAAATTTATTTACAAGCAAAAAAATCGACAATATTAACTTGTATACCCAATACTATTACATATTTGAAGATGAAACAAAATAACACAATATATAATTTTTTTACTCGGGTATCTAACTTTTTGATTAAAAAGGCTCGAAAATATTTATTTTGTATGACATTCCTCAGTTAAACTATCCTTAAGTAAACCCTTTTTTAATCTGGGGACATGTGTGGAGTAAAATTTGGATTTCGGCTTGCAAATTCCACATTTATGATTGAATTTCGAAAAAAATATTTTTGTATTATTCCCCAAAATTTACTGTTGTTTTATCTTAAATATGGTTTATAACTTAATATCATATAGTATGTAAACTACCTCTTCCATGATTAATTTTATATAAAAACAATCAGAAATGTACAAATAATCCATGCAGTTAAATGCGTATACTTAAATTTCGCTTACTGTGTTCTTTATCTAGCTCAGCTAAATATCTTCTACGAACAAAGTTTGTAGAACTTAAGTTTTTTTTTTTAAATCACAAGTTTTATAGTACTATTTTTTATCTCAAAAGAAAAACTCAGGCTATTAAGGGTTAATTCGAGGAATTTAAGTAATATATGTATTTTGATTAAGTGTTTCACAGATTTTGTGTTTTACAAAAGTTTCCCAGAAACTGATTTCTAGGTTTTAAATTGTTAAGTTAGACCAACAATTTTAACCAATACCGCTAAAATTCGTTATCGACTCAGAACCCTATAAATAAAATATCCTAAAAATACCGTTACCGACATAACTAAAATACAATTATCTCCAAAATACCTTTACAGTTACCGAAATAATCTGAGAAGATCAGAAAATTTTATTGCTGTAAATAGATACATTTTCCCAAAGCTTGATCATAAACTCTACTCATAGAAATAAACCTGTAAAAAAGCAAAAAAAAAACTATTAAAATTATCACATTTTTTACTAAATATTAGTAATATAAGAATAGCAAAAAAAAATTTGTTGAATTTACAATATTTAGTTATATCTGCTAAAATCAAAAACGTAAAATTTTTAAAATTTTTAAAGTTTTTTTAGTGTTTCTTTTTTTTTTTGAATGCAAAAAAAAGTCTGCCCTTATAAAATCAGCAATCTACAATTTTTTACCAAAATTTTCTATTGATTTTAGCAAAATAAACTGTTTTGCATTCTACTAAATTTGAGCTAAATATAGCAAAAATTTTGATAATATTACAGATTTTGTATACTATTTTGAGTCTGAAAATATTTAGTAAAATTTGTTGCTAATTTTACAGAGTAAAATGCTATTTTCAATTAACTATAATAAGAATATAACTAAAATTTGGTAAAGTTAACAGATTTATTTTTTTCTGTTCTTATTTTATTAATATTTAGCTAAAGTTAGCAGTTTTTTCTGCAAGGTAATTTTTAAGTAATTTTTAGTAGCTTTTTCTACTATTTTTACAGGTTTGCTTCTATGAATGTAGTCAGTCACTGGAATTCGGTCATATTCGGACAGAAATTAACGCTGTGCATTTACATTACCTAAATAGCTAAAATAACATTACCCTTAAAATACCGTTACCGAAATAACTAAAAACCCGTTATCCTTAAAATGACATTAACGAAACAGCTGAAATACTGTAACTGGTAAAATACTATTACCGAAATAAGCCAAAAAAAAAAACCGTTACCAATATAACTGAAATATCATTACCCCAAAATACCGTTAGCGAAATAAAAAATAGCGTTACCATTACCGATAACCAAATCGAATCAGTTACTTTATACATATGCTATTAACGGATTGCGTTCAAGTGAATGTAAATTTTGTTCCTCATATGAAGCGTATACTTTATATTAATTAAATACTAGTGCATAACACTCATACGCTCAACTGTTCTTTTGAAGCATTTATATGCATTTTTTATTTACATACATTTATATATTAAAAGCAAAAAGTGGAATAACAGCATATTTTTGCACCGAAATTAAGCATTTAATCTGCTTTTAGTAAATTAACTTTTCAGACTAAACGCAGCATAACGACTTCATTAAACTAAAATCGTTTTAAAAGACTTAACGCATTACAAAAATCATTCAAAAGCTAAAAAAAAATATTTGTATGTTCACCTTTCGGTTTTAAAATATTCTTCCTGGTATTGAGTTACAGATCGAAACTTAGAACATACATACAACATTCCATATTGAAGAGGATTTTTTTAACCCCAAGTATTATAAAAATATCTCTTAGAAAAAAAGTGATTTCCGTTTATAAAGTTTTCTCAATTTCAAATAAGTAATGCAAAATTCATGTCAAGCACATACACTATATAAAGTTAAAAAAAAAATATTAAAACAGGCCAGGCCGCACATGGCAATATATTTAGTAAAAGCGATAAATTAATTCCAGTCATTGCACAGGATATCCACCAACACTAGTAACATCATGTGCAATATTATGTTAGTGATAATGATGATCAGCATCATCACCATCATCATTATGATTATTATTGCTATTATTACTACTACTATTGCAACCAGTACATGTTATACAACAACCATCATTGTGGGTATAATAACTTTGTAGTGTCATGGAGTAGCTAAATGCTACATGGAACAAAATATCCCATAAACCAAGAAAGAAAGAAAAAATCAAGACAAGTGTCAGAGGCAGGAGTAACTACAAATTTAACACAAAAATCTATCTCTAAATGACCATGAATATAAAAAAGAGAGCCAGTAGTAAGAGGCTCTTTCATTTTCATTCATGTACTCTAAATTGTTTTTGTACTTGGAAAGACTAAGAAACGAAAGAAAATGGCAACCCACTTGTATACAATATGGTTGGCTGCAGATGTAGGTACTGGACATAAAATACTCTGGTACACAATTTCACTCATTCCACTTATTTGCTACATATTGCAAAAAAATTCAACGACTATATCTTCTCACCCCACTAGGACACTTTAGAAAAGAACTCACAAAAATTTCACTTCCAATGTTGCAACCAAACGAATATTTATACGACTTCAGAGCAGAGTAAAGTGAAACCTAAAGAAATGAATATATAGGAAGGATATTTTATAATTATTGAGCCATAACTATAAAGAAGGCGTTCCAAATTAATATTTAAAAATACTGTAAAAAGTATTCAATACAGACTAAACGGACTTACGCTTGCAAACGAATATGCTGCCAAACGAATGGCCTAGTTATGCTTTCCGAATTGGGAAAATTAAAGGGGCCAATCTGACATTAGTAAATTTTGATATAGTTAGTTTAGTCAAAAGACTTTTATTTATAAATAATTAAGTCTTTAAATGCACTACTAAGTGTCGTACTCTGTGAGCAAAATTTGTCTATATCTTAAAGCATGTATTATAAATCCTGCTAAATTTCTCCAACTACATTCCACATTCATAACGTTCAATAGATTTATTAGTTCAATCTCATTAATATAGTTCTTCCCGATGTATCTTACCCGGAATTCCCCTAAGTACTGGACATTTTCCCATAAAGTGCAGTAGGTTTTCAGATTCACCCAAATTACACAAGCAACAGATAGTGGTTGTATTGGATGTAATATTTCTGTTCACACTTTTCAATGGAAGAGTACCGCAACGTGCTCTCAGTAGAACTGAAATTTCATTTATAAGTAAAGTTTGGTCACATATGTATGTTAAACCCATAGCTGGTATTAATTCTTTATAGATACGAGTATTACTTGCAGAAGCTGCTTGTAACATTTACTGTAGGTTTTATTTTTAAGTTGAGATACAAAAATCTAAACAGCTTGAACGCCACTCACCACCACTTGTCAAACTGCAGCATATGCTGAACTCCTCACCAATTCTATTAATCTCTTTTGCGCAAAATATATTTTTTTTAAGTATAAGTTTCTATAGTTTATGTGGTAGTTTTCAGAATTATAGTTATATATAGTTGTGTTAATGTAATTTAAATGTAGACATAGAGTATAAAAATGGCTTTCCTCCACACCTGTTTCCAAGGTCAATGCGTAATTCGGAGTACAATCTGGAATTTTTCAAAATTCTTTTAAGAAAATATCTTTGTAAATTTTGATATAATTGCGAATTGTTTCTTGACACAAATTTTAACTTTTACTGGGGACCAAAGTTTAGAACTTTCTGATATGTTCCCAATCTTTAGTATAAGCATTAAAATATTCAATTGAACTAAGCCGAATATGTACACACAAAACTCAATCTTTCGCAAATCTGAAGACCAATAGACTAGAGCCAAAGGTTAGGGTTCGTGACAATACCTAACAAAGAAATTGTCCTAGGGCGTTCCCTAACATATCAATGGCACTTGCATATTTTCTAAAGAAGAAAAAACTAAGGGACACTTTTTTTAACTGCCCCATTTCATATTCATATTCTGAATTTATTTATGTTTTGTACAGCATGTGTCCTTTACGTTATTCCGTACAAATTTAAAGAACTGCTTATATGGACAGAAAAAAAATATACCTTGAACTTCTGCTGTTAATATTTGCAGTTGTTTGAGTTGTATTACAGTATCTTTATTTTTAAGTAAAAAAAACAGTAGAAGAAATTTCAGAAATTTGTAGAAAAAATTTTAGTTTTGACTGCAATTGTAGTTCATATATAAAACAAACCACATCAAATTACTGTATAACAATTTTACATTCATTTTATAGAGAAGTTTCTTTTTATTTCAAAAAATAAAATAAATAAACGTTCGTTTATTTTTTACTGCATATGAGGCTAATTTTTACTACAATTGCTGTACATTTTTTGGACAATAAAATATAAATGACAATGTTAGTAAAATTTACTGAAATATATGTATGTCGTCTGTATTTTTAAGTGAAATTTCATTTCCTTTTTAACTATATTTGCAGTGGTCTTTACCTACTTAGTATATGTTTGCAAAATATTTCGCGTCTAGCAATTACACCGTTTTAAAAAGTCTAATTTTTTAATTTTTTGAAAGAATTTGTTGTTTTACGAAGAAAAAAAATATTGCATGTATAATTTTTTTTAGTACACGAAAAAATTTATGCTACGAAAAAAGCGAGTAGTGCATTTTTTTCACTTAAGGTACATTAGCCTAACATCAACAAGAAACCGGATCTACATGCAGATTAAAATAATTAAATTTGCAAAATTCCAAATTATTTTCAAACATATCTCGAATTTCCAAAAAAAAAGACTGAAACACGCATTTCCCCAAATCGAGATTAAAATAGACCAATTTGACACTTAAATCACAACTAGTTATAATATACAAAAAAAATTAAAAACCATATTTTAGCAGAATATTTTTGAAAATTTATGTCTGGACGTGCTTAAAAATATTATAAATGGTGTTTTCTATAGAGGTATATAACTTTGGTGTGGAATAAAACAAAGATGAATTTTTTAAATTGACATGAAATTTACTTTATTCGAAAGATACTCTTCTGGCATTATAATTTAAATATGACTTTTGGCATATGACCGCCACGGTTAGCTCGGACGTAGTCTAATCTGGAGGTCCAATTTTCGATGACTTTTTCCAACATTCGTGACCGTATATTGTAACGCTGCGAATTTTGCCTTTAAGTGGTCAATCGACTTCACATATCCCCACAGGAAATAGTTCAGCAGCGTTAAATTGCACGATCTTGGAGCCCAATTCAGGGGTCCGAAACGTGAAACTATGCGGTTACAAACGTTTCCTTCAATAAATCAATTGTGGCACGAGCTGTGTTTACATGTTTTGTTGAATTATTGCACGTGTTGGATTTTGTAAGCACGCAAACCAAGATCCTTCCGCAAAATCTTCCATAAAGTTGATGGACACTTATCCAATTCCTGTGCACGATGGCGGATAGACTGACTACGATACGCTCTACAGCAGCAATGACTTCTTCTGTACGCACTGTACGACGTCTCTGTGGATGCATATTATCATTTAGAGTAAACGTTTTGCGAAAACGTTCCATAGTTAATCGAATTAATTGCTCTGATAAACGATTATGTTAACCGTAAAATGGGCGTAGTGCGCGATACGTAAATCACTTGACAGCTGACAAAATGGCCGCCAGTTTAAAAAAGTGTTGCCAACTTAAAGTTTTATGCCTGTATGAAAAAACACCCTTTATAGTGCAGACTTTATCTACTTACAGGTCCTTACATGTTTCATTTCGGGTAACCGAAAATCCCCCGAGGACCAATGTAGAAGGGGTAGAAGATTTCCCAAATTATAATTTATGAATGAAACAGATCAACGATCAAGTAAAAAATAAAATTGGAAGAATTTAACTAATTCAAATCAAAAATATAACATTTTAAGTAATAAAACATCCCAGGCAGAAAAATGCAATCGGCACAGTGTTGGAAGTGCGTCGGCGACGGTCGGTTATGCGTTAGCAGAACGTATGATTAACAATCTTGACAGTATTTTCCTGTTATCCGATTGATAACGGGGGCCAACCGTTGGTTTGAGCGAAATTGCCACCGTTGGCATAACGTTGGTAAACCAACAAATTTGGTGCTTTTAAAATAGCTTAAATTAATTTTGACAAATATGTATAATTAAAAACCCTTTAAAAAGCTACAATACAGTTCGGTCTTAGTCTTATAGATCATATTTAAATGTGTGAATTATAATAATTGGTTGTAATATTTTCAAAAACAAATATGGCAAAGAATTTGCGGGTGGTATTGGCAACGCACATGCTTTGCAAAAAAAAATTGTGTTTCCTAGTACAATATTATTTGTACCTTTGGTAATTTTAACATGGTGGGTACTACACAAATTGCAGTGGTTTGCCAGTAATATTTTTTTTTTTATTTCCACCTGGGATTTATAACGAATCACAAAAAATTTTTAGGATTTTCAGCAAATACATTAACTAAAGCATAATTATTGTACAAAATTTTTGCATTTTTTTTTTTCAGTAAACTAATATTCAGCAAAAATGTTTGTAACTTTTATCAAAAGATTTTTTTCATTTTTAATCAACTAAGTTTTAGCAAAATAACTGCTGAATCTACTAATTTTGTTCCTGAAAATCAGCTCGCTGTTTTTCTGCATACGATTTTGCTGACATTAGCAATATTTTTGCAAGCATCTTTCTGACCAAAATCTAGCTGATTCTGGAAAATTTATTGCTGACTTTACTAACTTTTTATTTTTTGGAGTGTAGATAAGAAAATAAGAACCTTATTTTCATGGCACAAGTAATTCAAAATCCTTTATCGACTAAAATTTTTCAAAAAAATCCCTCGTATTAGTGTACAATAGGTGATTATGTTTGTGCAAAAAGAAGGCGGGTCCATTGCTTTGGCAACCATAAAAATACAATTAAAAGCGCATGAGAAGGCAACAAGCAAAAATGTACAAAAATTGTACAAAAACTAACTACAGCAATAATGCACTGGCAACCAAATAAGAAAATAATTTTTTGTGAATTTTACTCAAAAGCCATTTTATACGTTTTACTGTTGTAGTACAAAAAAAAGCAAAAAAAAAAACAGGAAATTTATTACAAAAAAATTCAGAAAAAATAAGAAGCAATAAATAAGAATGTTAAAATATTTCATATATTTCTCATGCACTTGCTCTCTTTTTCAGAAAAAAAAAAATAAAAATACAATACCAATGTTGTTTTTTACACAAGTACATATTTTATGAAACAAAAATGAGAACACGTGAGAGCAGGTGGTTTTAATTTAAAATATTTAAAAGTATACTTTAAGGCTTTAAATGGAATTTAAATTTACTGCATACTTATTAATTGTAATGAAATGAACATCTTTATTTAGATCAAAATCATGTAAAATAGTTTGAATTTTATGAATTTAATAACTGTTTTGGTATTTTAAGATAAAATTTGTTCAACTTCGAAGACTTTTCTCGGAAAATTGTCTGATATTTAATTTCGTTTTTTAACTGGTGCTAGGGTAAAAATTTTTTAGTTACAAAGTAAATGATAAATATTTTCTTTATTAGATTAATTTTTATATTCTGCGACAATGATAACGATTACTTAAAGGCGTTACAAGAATAATTTCGATTTTCATTAACAAACACCCTTTTGGTTTGACTTTTTCTTCATAAGGCCATAAAAACCGAAATTATAATTATAACTTTAAGTACGCCGGCTGTATTGCTCTATGAATCGCGAAATTATATTTTCCAGTAAAAACAAAAATGAAAACTCCAAATGTTATGAGATGTGCTTTACCATAAATTCAAACACAAAAACTAAGAAACTGAACTCCACAGGAAAACCCATCTGTCTGTCCATTTAGAGAGTTATTAGAGATGATACCAAACAAAAAACATTATTTACAACAACAATTGTTGGCAATTAAATCTGGTGCGTATGAAAATTTTTGTTTTTCCCTTTTCCCTTACTAGCCACCCCCCTTCCTTTTCTCCTAAGAGCTACCATTGTATGATTCAATGGCCATTGGCTTTTTCTTTTTTTGTTTTCAGTTTTGTCGCGGCAAATGTCGCTTTTGTTTTATTGTTAATGAAAATTTCTTGTAATAATGAAACAAATCATTGAGTGTGAATGATTCCCGCCGTTGTTTTTGTTGTTCAGTGACTGACTGTGATTTCCTCCGCATTATTTTTATTTTTTTTTTTCTTCATTTCATTTCCGTATTTTCTGTTTTGTGAGTTTAATTAGTAAAATGGAATTAACGCATTTTAGGGTATTTTTATGTTTTATAGTCATATGCAGGGCAAGAAATTTCATGGCACTAAAAAGGAAAATATGCGCTTAAAAAATGCAGTAAAGAATTCAAAATATGCGCTTAAATTATGTATTTAAATTGAAATATGCACAAAAAACCAAATAGTATGCCACTAAAAAATCCAAGAATATGCACTAGAAACCAAAAATAATATACACGTACAATTTTTGAGTTTTTAAAACTAGATTTATTACGCGAGCTTGCTGGTTTACAAATTAAATTTAATATAAATGTGTAAAAAATGAAAACTTGATGCTATGTTTGGGGTTACAAATGTTTTGTTTCGTTTATTTTTAATTAAAACTGAATTTTATTTTTTTCAAAATATGAAAAAAAAAATATGCAAATAAATTTAAAATATGCAAAATATGAAACAAAAAATGACAAAATATGCGCTTAAAATATGCATTTACAGCAAAATATGCAAAAAATATGCATTTATTACAAAAATATGCAAAAATAAGCTACAACAAAACGATGCCTTCTACTACTGCTACTGTCTACAAACATGTACTAGCATGAAATTCCTTGCCCTAGTTATATGTATTAGAAGATTACGTTAAACGGAGGAGGAGGCTAATATTTTTTGTTATACAATGACAAAGGAAATTCTTTAAAATATTGAATTTTAAATTGATTCCATGTGGCAGGCATTATTTATTTTATTTAATTAAGTCTTTAATAAAATCATTAACAAAACTATAAAGAAATTACATAATTCACATCTGTTATACAGGAAAACGATTTTGCAGCTCAAAATTTAATCTCAATAAAAGCAGAGATTTTTACCAAAACCTCCTAAATTCCTCGATTCTAATAAATGAAATTTCAAAAAGTTAAAAGAATCTGACATTATAGACTGACCTCGTTAGTAAAGAAAAATAAAAGTGTAATCAAATTTAAACTCTACTTTTACGAAAATTATGCAAACATTGTTTAAATATATGTGTAATCTCTTAGATTAGGTTTTAATTAAACAATTTCTTCAATTATTTATATTTTTTTTTTTGTTATTATTATTCACCAATAGTATACCAGTAGTGGTCAAAACATTTGGAACTGAGATCGCATTTGTTGTTTTCATTGATTTATTTTCTTCAAATCACACTTAGTAACTAAAATTTATTTTTACATATTCTTCATACATTGTTTTTATGTTAAACAAATAAAAAAAAAAAAAATTCCGTTAAATTAAAACAACAAAAAAATTAATAATATTCAAAATGCAGGTGTTCAAAACATTTGCAACTGTCATTATTCTTACTCTTAACGAAACAATTTTTACTAACAAATGCTAGGATATAACGGTAATCGCATTCCTTTTTAATATGAGATTCAGGCCGTTACATTTTTTAGACAAATTTATTGTAATTATTGTTCTTTAATAGTTGTAATAAGATGTTGGAAGCATAAACATCGTAAGAATAATTTTTGTAAAAAATGGCAGGAAATAAATAAAATTCTGCTTTTAAATCAAAAGTTTTAAATGATTTTCAAAATGGACTTTCCCAAAAAGAAATTTCTATAAAGTACTCCGTTCCAAAATCAACGATTTGCTGCATTGTTAATAGTGGTAACATCCACACAACTCATAAAAGTGGAAGACCCCGTATTACAACTGTAAGAGAACATCGGAAAATCAAGAATTTTTTTACGAAAAATCCCAAAGCAGTTCCCAGAGAAGCTAAAACTGAACTTTTAATAGATGCCAGTCTTCTCACCATTAAAAGAAGAGCCCGAGAATATGGTCTTAGAAGTTATAGATGTACAAAAAAAACCGTTTGTGTCGGTAAAAAACCGAAAAGCTCGGCTTGACTTTGCACGCAACCTGGACTCAACAGCAATCGAAAAATGTATTATGGTCAGATGAGTCTAAATTCAACCTCCGGGGATCAGATATAGGAGCTAATGTTCGTAGACCACGAGGCGAAAAGTTTAATCCCAGATACACGACCGCAACAGTGAAGCACGGAGTTGGAAACATTATGGTGTGGGGGTGTTTTTTAGGAAATGGGATTGGCCCAATTCAACGCATTACTAGCACAATGACGGCCACATTCTATAGAGATCTTTTGAATTCAGTTATGCTCCCGTATGCTGAATGGGAAATGGCACTCTCATGGACCTTCCAGCACGACAACGACCCAAAACACACGGCGGGGATTGTAAAAGTTTGGCTGCAGGAAAATGAAATTAATATCGTGTTGTGGCCGGCTCAATCTCCCGATCTCAACCCGATTGAGAACATGTGGATGATTGTCAAACTTAATATCGGCAATAAAGTGTTGCGAAATGGTGATGGAATGCTGTGGAATGAAATTTCTGACGATTATATTAAAAAGCTCATTGCCTCAATGCCTAAGAGGTGTTCAGAAGTTATAAAAAATAATGGCTACGCTACAAAATACTGAGCGTTAAAAACCATTGTTTGTATTTCCTGTTAATTACTTTAAGAGTTGCAAATGTTTTGAACACTGCACTTTCGACTTATTTTGCTAAAATTACTTTTTTTTATTTCTGAGAAGTTATGAATAATTTTTTTGTATTTGTAAAATAATATGCTATAACTAAATTTAATAAAAAATAACAAAACTTTTGAACACCACTGTATGCTGTAGATGGTTGCTATGCTCATTTGCATTTTTCAACTGATTTTACTAAAGCTTCGTAATTACAGATATCGTTAAAATACATACTACAGTGTTATTTTAACGTCATATAGACAGTCGCAATTAATTTTTAATTAATATGCATTTGACAAATTTAATTTAGAAATGTTGAGGTTAAGAAGAAGAATAAACGTTTTTCTCTAAAAATTATAAACACTATTAATTTTAAATCAGACTAGACTAGTTTCTGCATTTTATGGACAGGCGTTATCGGTGATTTTTCATTTAATTTGTATTATTATTTGTGTCTTATAATTGTCGCTATATGATAAATTTTCAACAACCTGCGGTTGTAAGAATCAAACCTGTGTTCTTCTTACATTACAAACGTAACAATACCCAGTCATGTCCGTTTAGCGATCACACCCAAGTATGGCCTAGAAACGAAAGCAATCGGATTTTTATTTTCAAAAACCGTTAGATTGTGTAGAAAATAATGATCTTCTGTTATACAAATAGTTTTCCGCGATTATTTTCCTTAAATGTTCTAGAATTGTAAAATAGTTTAAATTGATAGTCATATGTTTGAAAAAAATAATATTGACGATCTTAATATTATGAGATATTACGATGTGAGCAAGATTATTCAAGTTCCAGATTATTTAGTTTTTTGTAAAACAAAAAACAGTGCAATGTTTATTTATTAATTAAAAATGTCTTCATCTTTAACGCAGACTTTATCTACTAACAGATCCTTACATGTTCGGAATGGTTTAAATCACACAGAAAAGTCAAATACCTTTTTAAAAATACTTCAAGGACATATTGTATGTTAAATTAATGAAAAATAAATAAAGTAGATAGTAATAGTGAATACAATTTAAAATGATTATATTATATTTTAAAAAGTACTGAGCGGGTAATGTTAAATAGTATTCCACATTGCTCTCCTTAACGTATTCCACATTAGTCGATCTGCAACTAAATTTTTTAAAAAATTAGTTCTTTTTTTAATACATATCGGCCATTCTACAGAAGACCGGTCAAAAAATTACATGTTTAGACCTTGGGTCTTTCTATTTTATTTAAATTTTGCATTTAGAAACTCTATGGATCCACTTAAAGATTGGGCGTTATTAGTTTTTCAAATTTCGAAAAATACAAGGTTTTATGTGCTATTTATTTTTGTTGAAAAATGAGAAATATGCAAAAAGTTTGCAAATTTGTCATAAGTCCAAATTATTACTTAATGATATAGATTTATTCGTTATATCATGCTTTATATTGTGTAAAAATTTCATATTAATATCATATATACTTTTAGAGAAAGAGGATAATATATTTTTTTTTCTTTAACATTTGTCGGATTATCACCAATTAAATTGCATTGAAATGGTACATTTTTTTTCAGTGTCAGCAAGAAATGCATGTTTCATGACATTTGTTTTTTTAAACCGCTGTTCACAACCTTGTCCACTCTCGATTAGAAAAAAGATGCGTATTTGCAAAATATAGGATTTTTACTATAAAACAATACTTTTGTTTTTTTGGGTCCCGGGGTTTATTTATTATTAATGAATTATTGAAAAAAAAGCTTGCATTATTTACGTGTCCATAGAAAAAACAACAATTTGTTATTTTTTTAATTTCAAAATTAAATAGTTTTAATTTAAAAATATAGTGTTAAGGCGCCGTTTAAAAGACTCTCCTTTTAAAACTCTACATTTATGCTTTAAGATTTTTTCTGTACTTGAAAGATACACGAATCTACTTTAATATTATGTTCTAAAAATTGTTAACCCTCCAACCGGCAAGCCCGCGTCCAAGCGGGATTTCTAAAATACGTTTACTATTAAAAATCGTTAAACGTAATATTTACTCACATTAATGGAATTAAAAAATTCCCTAATTCATATTCCTTCAGACACAACTGCAAAATATAAACATATCGCTCATTTACTACATGACTGTCATAAGTCAAATAATTAGATTTTTGAGTTAATTATGCAGATTTATTAGTTATATCATGATTTATATTATGTACAAATTTTATATTAATATCACTTATACTTTCGAGGTAGAGAACTATATATTTTATTTGTATGGGTGCAAAGAGTTTATACTTTATAGAGAAACTGTGCTACTCACAGATCTCTCGATAATTAACGAATTCGCAGACAACTCTCATTAAGAGAAAAAATACTTTAAAACCCCCTATTTATAAAAAACGTGACCAAATAAACAGACTTTAAACTCGTTTTCTGCAAAAACCTATTTTTTGACTTATGACAGTCTTGTAGTGAATGAGCGATATGTACAGTTTGTACATATCATGTACAAAGGTCCTAGGAAAACTTTGGTAATGGGTGCGATAAAGTAACGCATTACCTTGTAATGAACACTCCTTAACTGTATCATTATTTCCCAACAAAAAGTAATGAGTTACCAATTATAGATTACATAATGCATTATATTGTAATGACTACTCCTTACCTTTATCATTATTTCAAAACATAAAATAATGAGTTACCAATAATTGGGCAATCATGTGTTACCTTGTAATTTAAAAACATAAAGTAATGCCTTGGCGATCATCAATTACATAATGCATGAAATATAAGCGTAAAGTAATATTTTAAATATTTTTTTGAAAATCTATATTTAGACACATGAGGGTAAGGTATATATTTAACACATCACAAACAAAAACTCGAAGCACAACAATTCATTTACATTTTAAGGAACCCATTACTATATGTGACGATAGCTCAGTTGGTAGAGTGCTCGCCTAAAAGCCGGAGACCCCAGCTTCGAATCTCAGCGAGACCGCGTTATTTATTTAATTAAAAAAAATATTTGTAATAATTTTTTTTATACATTTTTATGAAAAGCTATTTATAGACACATTACTTTTCCCAACCCGGTAAACATATAAGTAACCAGTTACTTTACCCCCAACTACACACAGAGAAATAAAGTGCCAACCGAACTGAAAAGTGTATATTAATGCTAACATCTTATAAATTCAGTTAGTACAACGATATTTACATTCGATTTCTGAATATTTTGGGTATTGCAACTACAATTCAGTTAAATTAACCGAACTTTGTTATGAAAACTAATGTTAAGTTGTGCCAACCATCTGAAATTATTAATAACCGAATTTGAATCGTAATAACCGAATTTCAGTTGGCAAATAGCTAAAGTTTTCTCTGTGTGTAGGTAATGAGCGTACCCATTACTTTTTAGCTCATCGCCTATAAAATTTATCAGTGAAGTAAGGTGTATTGTAATGTGTGTGGACCTATGGCGATACATTACTTTACCCATGATTTGATAATGATTGGTTTTGCTGGGGTACAAAGTCAAGCATACGAAGTTTTACTTTTCAAATAATTAAAAACTATCGGGTTAAAATAGAAGCGTGTCATTAATTTATATGAATATGCAACGGTTTACCAACAAACACTACTCAAATAGTTCTTATTTTCCTATTTTCCTATTTTTTTTTTTTTTATTATTAATTAATAATCATATAATTACAAATTATATGCTATTACCCTAACCGAGCACTAGCTACTATGGCTTTTCGGCGCGTTGTAGCGAAAACAGACCAGTGCCTCTGGTGGGAATCGAACCCACGACCCCGCACTGTTAAGCTAGCACGCTACCAACTAGCCTACCGGGGCACAAGAGTTTCCGAAATAAAGGGATGTTCCACATTACCCGCCTACTCCACTTTACCCGCTCTTACTCTAATCACACATTTTTCTTCATAATTTTGTATTTTCTATATTGAGACGATAAAATCTTGATATAAGTTCATCAGCATATGCCTTTACAATATCAAAAATATTTAACACACTTAAACTCATTAGGCGAGTCATGGCCTACTGGCACTAAACAATAAAAATGATACATTTGTGCAATTCATTTTAAAAGTAATTTGTGTCTAAATGCTATTAAGTACGCTTAAATTCATATTTTCACTTATTTTTTGTGTACTTGTAATATACAATATTTGTTGTAAATTTAAGGTTATCTAAAAAGATTAATCAAATTTCAGTATTTAATCACAAAAAAGCCATCTCCACAGTGTTAGAACACACACTTGTAGGAAATGTCGTATTAAAGCAGTAACAATAAAGCAAAAAAAAAAAAGGACTTGGTAAATAATACGGACGGATATCCTGTTGCGATAATTTCAACGAAATGAATTGGCACATTTTTCATTTCCACCGTACGCTCTTAACAGTTTTTCTTTTCTTCTTAAACACCTATCTAGGGAAAAATATATAATATAATTTTGTATACAAGCAATTGAAACATTAAATGATCAGCCAAAAAAGATATCATTAATATTAAAATATTTATAAATAAGAAGACGAAGAAGATAAAAACAGCAACAAATACTTGGAAATATATGTGAAATATAAAATTTTAAACCTTAAAGGCGATAAAAATCTTAAAAATCCTACTTAAGTGCAGAGTAATTTATATCGCGAACATATTCTTACTGCTTGCTTTTCGACTATTAACAGCAATACTGAAACTGGTACTCATTCATTCATTTACATTCCATTCATTATGAAAATATATAAAGCAATCCCTTAGCGAATTGTGACAAAGCCACAATTTTGGCTTCTTTTTTTTTGTATTTTTTTTGTACGTGTGCGGTAGACAATGTTGTTGCGTCGAGGAGGGGTGTAAGAATTTATAGGTTGTATCTTGACACAGACGCTCAATGTCAGTCATCAGTTTGATGTTTCGATGAAATGATAAATGATGAAAAATTTCAAAAGATTTAAAAATTACCACAAAGCAACACCAACTTTTTCCTTTAGAAAAATAACGAAGGATAGTAACAAAAAAAAAAATGTATACAAAGAATCAGCGTTTTTTAAAGTGTTCACTTGTTAAGAAGGCGATAAAAAAATTTGTATCTTGTATTTGAGCTTAATGTTTAGGTAAATGTTTTTAACATGTTGCCAAACAGATGGGAACTCATTAGATTAGCTTAAGATGAGTCACAGCATGACTTAAGGATTTTCGTTTGTTTATTTCATTGGTTTTTTTTTTTTGAATTTTCACAAATAAATATTGTTAATTTTTTTTTTGTTTGGATATTTTTAAAGTTAATTCATAATTATTTGTGAGATTTAAAATTAGCACACTGTCTCTTTATTACTTGGTAGTCACACGTGGAGCAAAAGTATGGTTGCAATATGATTGCGGCCACAAAACTATGTTTCCTACAGTGGCTGTTTAAATTAAATTATAATTGTAGCAATAAGATTTCACAAATAATAATGTTGCTTTTATTATGTTCTAGTAAAAATCTACCTTTTTTCACTTATCATATTATTGTCTTGTCTACAATCATAACATAATATTTATTATCATATTCCTCTCTGTGACTGCAGCCATATTATAGTTGCGCCAACTATGAGATGATCAGTCTCTCTCTTTTAGTGTCAATTGTCTTCGCTTTTTAGTGTCATTTTGGTTTGAGATTTTGTGAATAGAAGTTGTGAGAAACAGTCAGCCCCAACAAATTAAATAATATTAAAAAAAAAGGCATTATAATATAAACACAACGTAGTGGTGTTAACTAATGGTAATGGTGATTTGTTTTGTGGAAGAAGAAATAAGTTTGTAGTGTCAATCCGGTCTACCCTGGAAGTCCCAGCAAAAGTTTAGTTATCACGCACCCCTTAAATTAAGTTATTGTTTATTACATGGATACAAAAGTGTTAAAAATTGAGTATAAACTGATAAAAAAGGAATTTGTTTTCTAATTGTTTGCAAATACGCAAAAAAAAAATTGTTAAAGAAAAAAAATATATAAAGAAATATGAAAGAAAAATTTGAACATAATACATGTGCTTTTAAATCTGTAGTACGAAATTTATTTTATTTATTTATTTATTTATTTTAAGTCAATGGATTTAAATCCTTACTGACTATAATTAAATTACAATAGCATAATTAGATTATGAATTCAAAAACAAGATAATATTACGTTTAATGACAATAACACTCAAAGAAAAAGTCTATAAAGTTATACATTTCATTAAAATCTTTGCATATTCTACGAAAAGGATCAGAATTAGCATAGTTTGTGTGAAAGACCTGAAGATATAATGGTGTAAAATTGCGAGTTGATCGTTGAGGAACGTTGAAATTAACATTACTAAGCAGGAATTAAGAACAAACAGTACCATTAAGCAAATTAACTAAAAAAGTTACATTTAGTATTTTTCTTCTGCTCACTAGTGACGGCAATCATAATATTTTTGCAAAAATCATTATATAGTAATAAATGATGACGAAATTATTGTCAATGATCATAATATGATAACTAGGACTATAATATTAATAATGAAAATATTTAAAAAAAAAAATAATAAAACAATTTTGATTGGAAGCCTAATACGTCTGTTTTAAGGAAACGTCATAGGTCCTCTTAACAATTGTTAACTAAACTTTGCAGGTATATATAAACAAATGCCAGAGTAGAAACTTTGGCAGCATATTACACATACTGGTGAAGATATTTTAAAAAATTTTAATTTTTTACATTTTTTGGAAGAAAAAATTATTCCATTTTTTTTTTTTTTTGGTTTTTAGGACAAAGTTGTCATTGTTTACCCTATTTGAAATGCTCATCTGATAACTCTGACATTGTAATTTTTATACGTTTGATAGTTTTTCAATAAAAACTAGTTCATTTTTATGTTTTGAGTGAAAGCGGTATAAATTTTAAGTAAATCGAGTTTAGGCTTTGCGCATCTGAAAATGTTAAGCTACGATCTATCAGATCTTCATAAGTTATATGCAGTTGATTAAATAATTTTTAGCGCAGAAATAAAGTTTAAATTTTTTTCTATCGATATCCCAGCAAAAAATAGTGCTTACCCAAAAGCGCATTCAGAACGCATTATTTAATTACGAAGCGCTTCCAAAGCAAATCCAGAAGGCATGATTTTTGTTCGCGATGATTTTGTTCGCGCATCTTTCATGTGCTTTTAGAAGCAATAAATTCATACCTAGGGCATTAAGAAGCGCGTTTGTTGTATGTTGACAGCATTCTTTACTGTTTCATTGTAAGCATTATTCACTGCTTCAAAGAAGGCATTTTGCGAAGCACAACAGAATGTTTTGCCTAATTGCTTTATTGTGTGTAAGACGGTAAAGCGCTATTTTGGAAGCATACAAATGTAGTTACTGCTTACCAAATCCATGTTATTTTTTGCTGGGATGTTGATTAAAAATATAGAAATTCAGTGTTTTTTATTATTTGAAAAAAAAATCACAAATTCATAGTAAAGTAAGTATCAAAAATCTAAGGCGATACGGCACAAAAAACATGGTTTTTGATAATAAAAAAAAAATAAATACCAAAGCCAGACAATCTCAAAATTAACACACAGATTTGATTCATGGCCAGTTTAAAAACTAGCTGTAGTATTACAGTAGAAAGTATTACAAAATCAAAATTATGTTATAAATTTATGTTTTAATTACTTTTTAAAACTAAAATGACACTGTCATGACAAATGTTACTGTGACAGTCAAAACACGTATTTTCAATTATTTATATAAAAAAATAAGGTAAATAACAAAACTGTAAAGTAGTTACATTTTTGAACAAAACTACAAATCTAAGCAATTATATTTCATATAGTTTTGAAAATTATTCGCTTAAAACGGACAAAGTTGTGACAAAATGTGCAAAACAACAGTCTCAACATAAACAACAACCAGCCCGTCTCAAAAAGTTGTCCACAAATTTATTAACTATAATTCTAAAGCTGACTGTCTAACTCTATCTCTAACTCTACATCTGTTTATCAAAAATTATTCGCCTGTCTGTATGTCTGTCTGTAGTTATAGTAAAAATTGTTTAATATAATTGCCATTTGTACATTATATAATATGTATATGGAAATGCAGAAATATTCTCTTGGTATGCCAACTCTACTATCAACTATCATATTTGGTTTTTTTGGTAACTTTTTTGTGACGGTGTGTGTGTGTGTGTTCCTAAACTAAACTCTACCTTTCCGCATTATGCGAATTTTCTTAATTGTTTCGGTTAGCCGCACAATCTATTCTATAGAATTTTGTGTAAAATTTGTGTTCACCACATTACAAAACTAGAAATATGTTTGTTGAGATTTGAATAAGAAGGAGTCAGAATTACTGGTAGAAGAAAATATGAATGTACTAGCCAAAGGTAAGCCACAGGAATA
Organism: Delia radicum; assembly: GCA_021234595.1. Taxonomy (NCBI): domain Eukaryota; kingdom Metazoa; phylum Arthropoda; class Insecta; order Diptera; family Anthomyiidae; genus Delia; species Delia radicum. The sequence goes on from CM037852.1 coordinate 201,056,504, forward strand.
CAAATCAAATTTTCTTGAAAAATTAATCATGACAATTGAAATGAAAAATATAAGATACAAACTATTAAACTTTAGTAAAAATGGAATCGTTTTTGCAAATATATGGATTTTTATATAAAAATAAGTAAAAACAAAATTCTGAAAATTAATATCTACGAAATTTATTTTTGAAAATTATTTTTATATTAAACTTATTTTATGTGTTAACAAGAATAGACTTAAAAATAGAAGTATACTTTATAACTTATAGTAATTATATATATCACTCATTCGTCTCAATCCCCCTAAAGTATGCAATGTAAGTTTAAAAAATTAGTTGTTTAAAAATATTGGTTTTCTTAATATGATTCTGAAAGTATGCAACAAAAAATGTGATTATGCACCACTAACACTACACTCACAATATTTTTTCCATAAAGACTATCGAATATACACATTAAATTAATTAAAAATCTGTTAATAAGAGGACTACTTGCTTTTCGTTTAAAACAATTGTATTTTTTAGTTTATTTTAAACTTTTAAAAAATTAATTAAGAAAATCGGTAAAAATAATAGATTTTGTTCGTTTATTTCAATACTCAATATAATATAATCTAAAATAAAAACTTTTTGTTTCATAAGTTTGATATAATTTTTATTAAAAATAAAATTACGTTTTTTCGACCTTTAATTGTGCAATGAAAATTAAAATTATTCAATTATACCGAACAAGTTTTCATTTTATTTCTGATCAATGGTGATAATCTTAAACTTCGAGCTCATATATTAGTTCTCATTAGTGGGAAAACTAGGTTATAAGAAATGTTTGATGTTTTGCATGGGATTGTCACTTCTTTCAAAATGTGTTCTGATAATGGGAACCTAGATAATTCCAGAAATAGGTCTATTCAACACATTCCTGAGAGTGGTCAATTAATAAATTTGAAAACAAAAACTCGATAGATTATTTGTTTTTAAATAGAAAATTTTAACTAAATATTTCAAATAAAACCGAAAGTCCGTTTTTTTGTTTATTTTGTTTATTGAATAACAGACAGAAAAGTTAAAAATCTATTTCTTTGGTAATTTAACTACATAATCAATTGATATAAATTTACGGGTTAAATTTTTTAAATAACTGTTGAACTTTCATGGAAAAGTTCTTGTGAGTGTAGTCATATACGCAATACCAATTATACGAAATATTTATATATCACTCATTCGTCTGGAGTGTTTTAGTTTATGATTAGAGTTCCTAAAGTAAAAAAGAGCCAGTACTGCAATATTGTCATTTGGGAATTAATTATAAAGCACCTAATTTCAATTTCATGTATTAGAAATGTAGAGGTTAAGAAGAAGAAAAAAACTTTTTCTCTAAAAAGTATAGACACTCTTAATTTTCACATCACTCTAAACTAGTTTCTGCCCTTTTATGGAAAAGTGTCATCATTGATTTTACATTTTCATTGTATTACACTGTTTAAACACTAAAAATGCATCGGAGATGCAACTTAACCAATTATAATGGATTTTAGGAAGTAGATAATGAATTTGAACTCCAGTTTTAATTTAACTTTTACCAAAATTAATTCAACTTTTACCAAAATCTGTTTTTTTTCTTAAAAAATTCAAAATGCGGAACAATCCTATCCGAAAAAAATGCATCCGGTGCCTTAAAATTGCAAAAATGCCCATTTTTCACATTTCTCACCTTTTTGCTCAATAACTGGATTACAAATACTAACATGCTTTCACGTGCAATTCCCAGAATTGAGTCCCAAAATCATGTGTTGAAAATTGTTGTACTGTGTTAATTAAGAAATGTCCAGACTTATAATTGTAAGGCATAAAAATACATCAAATTATTATAGCTTAAGCAATTTTTTTCTTAAAACTAAAACAGAAATCTCGCTAGTTTTTTCACAAATTAAGCAATCAGTGATGTTCACTAAATGTAGGTATTAAATTCTTGGATCTTCTTTTGCGTTTTAGATATCACTGTGTGTAACTTTTTAAGTCATGGCAAAATAACCTTATACGGACACCACTACGTGATAAAAGACTAAAAAAAAGACCCATGTCTCCCAATTTTTCCCAAAGTCATCTCCTTTTTTGTTTATGGGCCGCCAAAGATTTGGGGCCTCGGTATCAATTTTCGCAAAAAAGTGATCATTTTCTAAGGCTCATATCTTGCAAACCGTTCAGAATTTTTATATGTCTTGAAATTTGTTTATTGAGATCTTAGGTAAATTTTTGTAGTTGGGTGTTTCCTTGAATTTTGAACGGTTTGCTACCTATGAACCTGAACACGGGAAAAAAGGTAAAAAAAATCGAATTTTTTTAAGTTTTTTGCGATTTTGATCTGGAAGGTGAAATTTTTTTTTATTTTATATGTTCGCAACTTTTATTCTCTATGACAAGAGCTACAACTTTGCCATAGAGAGTAAATCAAAATTCTGAACGGTTTTGCAAGATATGAGCCTGAGAAAATGATTACTTTTTGCGAAAATGATACCGAGGCCCCAAATCTTTGGCGGCCCATAAACAAAAAAGGAGATGACTTTGGGAAAAATTGGGAGACACGGTCTTTTTTTTAGTCTTTTATCACGTAGTGGTGTCCTTATATGGTTATTTTTTTTCGTGTTGCACTGTGTATTTTATTAACGAAGTCGTGCAAAATGAGAAATTTTAACTATATATAGATGCATATAGAATATTATCGCACCTTTCATAACGAGTAGCATAATATTTCTAGTAAAATAGTAAAATCTAAATAACTGCTTGCAGAACAACTTATACTGTATTATAACAGGTTCTAATTTCTGTTCTGTAACTGGTTCTTTTTATATGGAGTTTGACCTATTTACCTCCAAACAAGAACAGGTTTCTTAGAACCGGTTCTAGAACCAGTTATATAACTGGTTCTGTGACAGTGACACCTTACATTTCGACTGCAAGGAACATGTCCTATAACAGGTCCATGTAACCGGTGGTAAAATAAGTTGTTCTAGAGCAGGTTCAGAGGTAATCTGTTCCAAAAACAAAATTGCTGGGATAAATTAAGGAGCATATTTGATGCTTCTTGAACGTTGCAAATTTTGTTATTTCAATTTTGTATTATTTTATAAAAACTTTTCTAAAAAAAAGTGTTTTGCAAATATTTCTTTAACTATAGCTAACTTTTAAAATCCAAAGCCATATTCACCGATGCATCAACTTTTTCTGAATTTTGTTCTACTGTGTTATTATTTGTGTGTTATAATTGTCAGATTGTCTCTATATGATAAATTTTTTCAAACAACCTGCCAGCTGTAAGAATCGAACCTGCGTCTTTTCTTACATTACAAATGTTACAATACTAAGTCGCAAACCGTTAAATGATTACAGCCATGCACGTCCTTGAATCAAATACAGCTAACTTGCAGCTAACTTAATAAAAATTAATGATTGAATTTTAAATTTTACTTTTTTCGAAAAACAAAATAACAGAAAGATGAAGGTTTTGTAATTAACATTGTTCAAAAAAAAAAAAACAGAAACAATTTGTTTGTTTCACTGTAAAATACATTAAATAATATTAGTATCTTGAAAAAAATTGGGTGTTTTTTTTTATAAAATTGCTTACCAATTTTTTAGGCATTTTTGTTTTTACATCATTTAGCCATTTTAGGTACCAAGTTCTGGCAACACTGCTCAGAAGTGACAAACACGAACACACACAAACATTAAATTTATCTTCTAATCTCCTTCATCTCTATTTCTAAACGTTACCCCGAGTTATGTTGAGACATAGCCACTTAGCAAATTTTGTAAAGTATTTTAGTACTGTGTTATTTTAAAGTGTGTTTTTAAATTCATTCGTATTCAAAAATTTCGTATTCACTTTCAAGCCTAAAGCCCAATAACACTCAAAAAAAAACTCATACTTTTCCGTAATCAAAGATTTTTACATCACGAAATAGAAATGATTGAACATGCATATTTCGAATATTTTTTTTTAATAACAAAATTTTACATTGGTTGGTCTTTTGAAAAGCTAGAAAATGTGTGTCACTACTTCATCCCGAATTCCCTTCTTTTATAATGTAATATCTAGTAATACTTTTTTTATATTTTAATTTAAACAAACAAAAACTTATTTTAGTAGTTTTAATTTAATAATACGAGTATTTACTCTTTAAGGATACGTATACGTTATTTAATTACTAAATTATATCACTCATACGCCATAGAGGTTCGAAGAGTTGGGAAGTTATGAACTTATTTAAAAAATAACTATACCCAGGTGAAAAAAGTTCAAATATGATCATATATCGTCATATATGGGTTCATGTATGAGCATATATGGTATACTAAATTTTTAATATTTTAAGATCAGTAAGAAATCCTACAACTAAATTCTCTGCCATATTTTCTGCGATCGCACAAACTTTGTTTATACAAAACTTTAGGGGGGAAAAATTATAAATATTTTTTAACACATTTTTGCATCGCAAAATTTTCTATATAAAAAAATTGGTACCGTAAGGTACAAATTAAAAACACCATTTTCATCCCTGCTCTGGATAACTATTTTAACTTTTTTATTTGTAATTGTTGTATGGCTTTTTAATTATTTTAAATTTTTTAAACGACTTATCTCAATCCAGTAAAAAATATAGCCGTTTGCACAGAAAACTAAAGTTTAAACTAAAATATTTGTAAATTGTTTTAAAAGGTAATTTGAATTCGGTTCTATTTACGGAATTTGTAAAATTATTTGGACTATTTGCCGCTTTACGGTAACACAGTAAAAAGTAAATAAGTTTTCAAAATGTTGGCTTTAGTAAAATCAAATATTTTAAAGACTTTTTAAACGGGCCTCCATATTTTGGAAATATTTGTAACATTTTTCTTACACTCAAAAAAAAAGTTTGTAAATTCAGCAAAAAATTTTGCTGAGTCAGCAAAATTTTAGTCAGGAGTGTGCTTGCAAAAAAATTGCTAATGTCAGCAAAATCTTTGCTGAAAATCAGCGAGCTGATTTTTAGCGTGTATGTATTGAATATCCACCAGAGGTGGATCTTGCACATCAAACAAGTTTTCAATTTATTTTTTGATCAATGGTTATAATCTTTAACTTCAAACTCATATGTATATTAGTTCTCATGTAGTGAGTAAACTAGTTCATATGTATGTTTGATGTTTGGCATGGATTGTTACCCGCTTTCAAAACGTGTTCTGATGATGGGAACCTAGAAAATTCCCGAAATAGATCTATCAACACATTCCTGAAAGGGTCAAATAATAAATTTGAAAACAAAAACTCTATAGATTATTTGTTAGGACAATATCCTAATGAAGAAATATAGAGTATGGCCTCGAACTTGAATAATTTTCATTTTCATTAAAACATATTTTTGTGATTCTTTTAAAAATAATTTACAATAATTACGAAATATAAAAATTTTCATTTTCCCCACATTGACGACATGAATTAATTTAATATCTGAAAATATATGGAAATAAATATATATAACATAACAAAAATTTTCTTTCAACTACTTACATCAATGGTTGTCTACATGATGCTACATATCTTTTAAAGGACGCAACCGCCGAAGAGATAATTATAGAAACGAAAAAATAAACAAAAACAAACGAAACGAAAAAAACAACCCTTTTTGCAATAAGAAAAAGGAACCATAAAAATCTACCTAAGATGTGTGACTTTGTCTTTCGCTTTACTCTGTCTACATGTCTGTATATGTTTGTTTGCAATTTGACCACACTAGATTATTAATCTATAAACATTTAGTTTAGAAATACATATTAAATTTAAATATTTTATTTTGTGTTTTATTTAATTAATAGACAATTAGTTTCACAAGCCGGGTGACAACGCAAAATTTAAGTTGTTTTTAATCCTCAATTTTGTTTTATGTATGAAAAACTGATACAAAAATCTTCCATGGTTAATTTTTGTATATGTCTTATTTTATTTATTTATTTATTTTTATTTATTTATTTATTTATTTATTTGAAAAATAAACAGTACAACAAGACTTGATCTTATTTTATAGTACTGGGTAGATAAAGGCACATTAGATTTTTACATTTATAATGGTTTATCTTAAATCTAAAATCTATAAAAACAATTTAAGTAGTAGCATATAAATTATGATATAAAAATTTATATAAAAAAAAAATAATAATAATAATAATAATAAAAATAAAAAAAATAAAAATAAAATAAATTTTTGTTATGCATGTGATTTTTTGTTAACCCAAGTGGGTAAATATTTCGCATCTAAAGTGCTTTGCATTGCTAATTATCTGTATATTAGGTGGAAGTTCGTTCCAGAGACGAATGGCATTAACATAAAAATGTCTTTCAGATATTTGCTTACGGTATCTTATGGAGTTTATTTTATTTCCTCGATTGGATCTTGAAAATTGTATCCTTTCGTAGAGATAAGTAGGTTGCCTAGTAAATATAAGTTTATGTAAGAATATTAGTGTACGGCATTTCAATAGATTTTCAAAAGATACATTATAGATTTGGTTAGAAAACTGAGATATACTGCTATATCTCGTACGTCCATATATATATCTGGCAATGTTGTTATAGGTAACTCTGAGCTTATTTTTGCTTATAGAATCACAACTAGAAAATAATTCACAGCCATACATTAAAGTAGGTATTAGGTATGTCTTAGCGAGTAGCATGCGGATATTAAATGGCGTAAAATACTGTGTCATCCAAAGATTTCTCAACATAGCGTAAGTTTTCCCACATATGGCGTTTACATGATTTGTCCAGGTAAGATCGTTGTTAAAAATAACTCCAAGGTTTTTAGCGCTTTCCACGATTTCAATTGTGGAGTGTCCAATTAGAATTGGTGGCAAGCTAGACGGTACATATTTTTTGTTGCTTATTATCATTGCCTTCGATTTCCTCGCATTGATACAAAGACCATTTACTGACGCCCATCTAAATACGTTATTGAGATCGTGATTTAATTTGCCAATACAATCAGAAATACCAGATGGCAAACAGCTAATGTAAAGCTGAACGTCATCTGCATACATCTGTATACCACAGTAATTGAGTTTGGACGGCAAGTCGTTGGAGTATATTGAATATAACAGTGGACCAAGTATCGAGCCCTGTGGTACACCTCTCGTCATTAAGCAGCTGTTTGATTTATTAGAACCAACATGAACTGATTGACTTCTACCACAAAGATATGAAGCAAGTAGTTTTACAGCGGTTTTTTGAAAAATGGCACATGTATTTCAATTTTTGGCATAGTATTGTGTGTTCGACGGTATCGAAAGCCTTAGAATGATCAAGCAAAACCAAAAATGTTATCATATTGCTATCAATTTTTGACCGTAACTCTTCTGATACATCGATTAGAGTAGAAATACAGCCGTGTTTTGGTCTAAATCCAGATTGTCTTTCAGAGAGCAGAGAATTTTCATACAAATATCTAGTCATCTGCGTATGTATTAACCTTTCAAACACTTTTGACAAATAGGGCAAAATCGCAATTGGTCGGTAATTTTTATCAGGTTTTTCGGATAGGTATAATCTTTGCTTGTTTCCACATTGATGGAAAACTAGATGTTGTAATTATTGAGTTAATCAAATGTGTTATATGTTGTAGTATATATGGAACTATCAATTTAATAAATTTCGGATGAACTTCATCATTTCCCAAAGAGTCAGATTTAATGCTAAGCATAGATTTGAAAACATCGTCCTGGGTAACATGTATGAAATCAAAACATAATGGATGTTGTCGATTAGTATTGTTAGCAATATTAAAGGCATTTGTAGAGTTATAATAGCTGAGATTTGCTTCTGGCATTGGTATATTGGCAAATTCTAAGTTAAGTTGATTAACATCGATTTCATTTTCTCTTTTTATACAATTGTTAACTATACCCATCGTACGAATTTCCCTCCATTTCCTTTTTGAGCAAACAGCCGATTGAAACTTTTCTCTATAAAATTTAGATTTTTCAATTCTAATTTTTAAATTAACATTTCTTCTGCAAATCTTGAAAAAATTATGGAGTTCAGTGGTTTTAAATCTTTTCCATCTTGCGTACGCATCATTTCTTTCATTGATTAAGGTTTTAATTTCGTTTGAAAACCAAGGTTTATCATTTCTTACTTTTTTGACTTTAACTAACACATATTTTTCATATAAATATTGTGTATTGCCATGTAAAAAAATTACCTGTTCATCTAAAGTAGGCATTAAGAGTGTTTGGTTCCATGGTATTGTTGTTAGTTCTGTTTGCAGGGATTGAAAATCTATGTTTTTAAAATCTCTAAATGTTATTGTTTGATCTTGTGCTATTGTTTTAAAATCATAAGACATGAAAATGAGATCATGTTTTGAAAACATAGAGGCAGAAAGTTGGTCAAATAAGATCATTCGATGAAGATTATCTACAAAACAAAGGTCAAGTAGAGTACTGGCGGAGGATGTAAAATGTGTCGGTGTTAAACTATTTATCAAAATCATACCAATGGCACTCATATCCTCCATCAAACGTTTATCTATTAGTATGTTAGCATTGAAATCACCAGTTAAAACTACATCTGTATAACCCAGAGTAAGCGTCGATAGTTTATCTAACAATGGCTTAATTTTTATTCGTTTATTTGGACGATATACTGTTCCCAATAAAAGTTTTTGGTTGTTATTAAAAATTTCAATAAACAAATATTCTGATTTCTGAGTATTTAAGGCAGATTCTCCATTATTTTCATTTATTTCTTCAATGTTAACATAAACTTCTTCATCAGTAACGACTTCATTTATTTCTTCATTAACTTCATCATCAATAACGACATCTTCGTCATTAACATTGTCTTCATCCGACGTTTGGCATTTAATTTTGCATGAAATTAATGATTTAACATAGATTGCCACACCACCAGCGTTTAAATACCTGTCAGATCGAAAAAGCGTATATCCTCTCAGTTTATAGTGGCTGTCGTGAGCTTTAAAATTAAACCACGTTTCCGAAATACAAATTATGTCCATACCTGAACCCTCAAAGATAAATCGAAATTCATCCATTTTGTTATTTAGACTCTGGGCATTTATATGGCAGATGTTTAAACCAGAAGTTCTTTTACAAAGTATTCTGATCATAGTGTAAAGGTTTTCTCTGGAACTAACTCTCCTATTATCAACAGATTGTAAGACCATATTTTAAAACAATTTTTTTTCTATTAGCAATGCAAGCACAATTAAGTTTAGTAGATTTATCACATATGATTTTTATAAAAATATAAAAAATATTATTAAAATATTTAAAAATGGCATTATAAGAGAAAATAAGGGTACAAACATAAAAAGGAATTAGAAAACCAAACAATTTTATTTGAATTAAAAAGTATTTTTAAAAATATGTTGGAAAAATTTAGATTGAATTGTGAAAATTAATATTTTGGTTAGCCGGCATTCTTGCATCATCGGTGTTTGGTGAACGAAACATCTGATCTAATATTTACAATCATTAGAGTTGTACTTTTTAGTATCATTTTCCTCTTCTCTACTACATCTTGACATGCCGCGACATCTGCTTCACTCTGCGCATATCTTTCAATCTGGTTGTCGTCCACACTATTAATGTGCTTATCAGCACAATTTTTTTTAGCAAAATTAATTAGTAAAACATTAGTATAATATTAGTAAAGCATTAGTATTATACAGTTAAGTGCTGAATAAGTATAACAAAAATTTTAGCTGAAAACACCATTTTAGCAAAAAATTTGCTAAAAAAATAGTATACCTCATTTACAAGACGTTTTACTAACTTTTCCACTAACTTATTCTTTTGAGTGTACTATTAGCTCAAAATACTTCATCATTATGTGTGTAAAAACAAAATATTATATTTCACATAATTAATACTTAATATCTTTCTAGCGGGTCGCGATAAATCGAATGTTGTTTTACCATTTTTCTCAGTTGAGAGTACGTTTTTATTGCGTGTGATTAAACAAATTATTATTAAAGGTTTTTAAACAAGAGAGATCTTTTTGCTCTGTATGAAAACGAAACCTTAAATCATAATTTTTTGATCACCGAGCGTTTGTGAAAGGTGTTGAATTTAAAAAATAATAATTAACCACACTCAGGGAAATTGTGCTGTACCTATTTGTAGTTGTTTCAGTTGTAATGCAGTATCTTTATTTTTAATCGAAAAAACAGTCGTTTGCAGAAGAAATTTAATTTTTCCCTTGTTTAAGTAATACTGTTTGTAATAGAAGTGTAACACGTTACCTCCTTATTACAAAAAGTTTGTTATACCACCCAAAACTTATAAAAATTTCATGTTCAAAATGTTTAATTAATATTTTTTAATTTCAATTTAATATCCTATATAAAAAATAAATTTTCAAATTAGCACCACTCAAATCTACAGTTGTCTGCAATAGAACTAGGACTTGGTATAGAACATTATTCTAAGTAAATATACGAAAATGTAGAAAGTCAAAAAAAAACATGTTTGTATTTTCATACTAAAATTAAAACATTTTTTGGATAATTTTAAAAATGTTTTTTTTTTTCTTACAAGGACCCAGCAAAACTTTCTATTAGCCGGTAATAGGTTTGGGAATAAGGAATGAGGGCCGGTAACTAGTTACTTTCTGTTGCAAACCCTAATATTTTAACAAGGGCATATTCATTCTGCTAAGACATTACAAAAAACATATCGCACACCTAGTTCAAAAGTACTCAACTCAAAATTCAAATTGTTCGGGTTTATATGCTTAAACTATGCACAATACACTTGTTTATATATAAAAAAAAATCAGTGTATTTTGTTGTTGTGAACTGTTGCTAAAAAGCAGTTATGTCTTTCTTCATGTTTCAATTGGTATAAAGTTGCAAATATTTTTTTTCGATTTCTGAAAATTAAAATTTTGAGTTTTACTATTGAATTTACTGACTGTTTTTTTAGTGTAGATATTATTAAACTTTTAATTAAAGTGAGTTTAAAATCAAATAAAAGTTTAATTCAAATTTTATTGCCAGTAATTTTGTTCTAAAACGGGAACAGTTGGTCCATAATGAAAATTATATATCAATAATTTTTTTTCTTTCGGGTAATCAATTAGCCTAACCGATTTTATGTGGTTGGTTGATATATATACCTGATCAAACCTTGAGCTTCTTGTGGGTGGTGTATTAGATGAGGCTGAGGATGATCTAGTCACTTAGGTCGAAAGTGCTACACTCCCTCTAGCGCTGAACACCACAAGATTTTTATTCATCTTCTCTAACATTTATTAACAATTAATGTTGTCTACTTGTAATAGTAACATTTTAATTATGATCTAAAAACCGATAACTCAAAATAAGAAATATTGAAATGTTTGTCGAAGTACTTCGATTTGTACTTATGCTTATTCTAAAAATAGTAATAAGATTTTGTTGGGTTGCTTAGCATAAAAATTTAATTTAAGCCAAAATATTAATAATTATAAATTTTTTGTTAAAATTATTGATATTTTAGCTTAAGGACATAACTATCAAAAGAGTTTTGTTTCTCTGTTTTTAATGAAAAATACTAAAGAGAAAAAATAGAAATTATAAAATGATTGCTTAAGGCTTGAAAAAATTTTTATAATTTATTGTTCAAAATCACTTGATGTTAAATTTGTTTCTCAACATTTCGTAATTTTAAGATACAAAAAGGTCAGTTAAGCTTAAACAAAATAGAAGGCTAAAACACAATGAAAATTTTCAAAAACCAACCAAATAACTCTTTACTGCTTGTTATGGCAAATATTAGTACTATGAAGATGAAAAATACTATGAACGAAAGATGCAGAGATGAAGAGTACAAAAACAAAAAAAAGACTTCCGGCGCCCGTTTTGAATATCCGCAAATGAAATTAAATTCCAATTTTATTAAATTACTTGGCATGAACACCTAAAAATATATAATAAATATTATATACGAACAAGTATTACTGCTCCATAACTTTTCAACAACATTCAGTTCAGAGACTGAGTGAATGAGTTGTCCATATAATATTTAAAATCGACTACATTTACTACTGATGATGAAATTAAGAGAAGGGTGGAACTTTTTTTGGAAGGCGTTAAACAAAATTCTTGAACTTTTTAATCATAATTCTAAACTCTTAGACCAAATTTTTTTTAATTTTTAATAATAAAGTTCTTGGTATAATGAGAACAATTTCGGATAAAAATCAAGTACCCGGAAAGTTCATAGAAAAAGTAATTGCCAATAAAATGTCATTTAAACTTTTGTTTAAGTTCAATCCACTTTAAAAAACTGGCTTTCGAGGGTATCGCTCATTTACTTCAATAACGACATAACTCAAAAATTTTGATTTTGTAGAAAACGAGTTTAAAGTCTTCAATTTTCTCCCACCTTGAAGAAAAAAATAACGAAATAATTTTTCTCATGAGGTGAGTATATAATATATATTTTTTACACAATATGATACGAGATCAAAAATCATGTTTTTTGAGTTGTGACCGTTTTTTGCAGTAAATGAGCTAATAGACCCATATACGCCAAATTACAATCTGGCAAAAAAAATTATTTCTTATCTATTGTTTTTGAAATATCGCATTTTTTATATTAATGTTGAATACTCCATTTATGTTTCTATAAATATTTTGTTCTTTTTTAAATATTTCACAATATTATCAATGGATTTGGAATTTTAATATCAAAATGAATTTAGTGGAAACTGTAGTTGACGCATAGTGATAAATTTTACAATTGTTTTTAGCATACATAAAACTTATAAGGATAAACCCAGAGACCGAAAATAACAGTTATCCAGAAAACTTGAACTCAAAAACTCTCTATGTTAGAGTCAACGGAGACGTATACTATTATATACCAAACGATTCGTATTGAAGTGCTCTTTCAGAATCTAATGTGATCTTAAGGAAACAATCTCAACTCCACAGTTAAGAGTTATTTTTCAACGGAAAAATAAAAGATCGGATGAAACTCTTAAGATGAGAGTTTTATTTCGCCTTCATTAAATAAAACTCTTTTTAGGAGTTTTATTTTTTCTATCTGAAATAAACTCTTTTGAGGAGTTTTATTTTTCCCGTCAGAAAATAAAGCTCATTTGAGGAGTTTTATTTTGAAACTCATTTAAGGAGTTTTATTTTTCCGTCTAAAATAAAACTCATGTTGTTTATTTTCTTCTTTTTTATTGACTTTATTTGCTATAATGTGTGTAGTAATTTTATTTATTTAATTTAACGACATAACTTTTTCCAAATTTTTCTGCCGAAAGATTTGAACGCAGGTCGCTCAATACCAATTTAAGAGCAGAAAATGCTCTTTCCCACGCTTACCTGTGTTCCAGGTACACACTTAATAGTTTTTGCCAATGTATACAAGTACGGATAGTGTATTCTTTTAGCCTCCCAGAACTCAAAAAGAGGTTTATCAATCGATAAGGGCCTTGGAGAAAAATTGTCGATTTCATAGAAAGCTTTTTTCATCCTCATTATCACTTCCTTCGCTTTCTTGTTCCATATCTACATATGTATATAAGAAATAAAACAACAACCATTTAATAATAGGAATCAAACAATAACAAACCCACATGTTTTCATTTTAATGACTATTTTTTCAATTGCAATGCAAGTGATTAGATTACACTGCCATACAAATTGTAATGATCTGGCAAGCGGCAAGCTTTGAGTGTCAATTTACATAAAATGAGTTTTATTCTCTGACGGAAAAAATAAAACTCCTTATTTTAAAACTCCTCAAATGAGTTATAAAATAAAACTCCTCAAATGAGTTTTATTTTAGACGGAAAAAATAAAACTCCTCAAAACAGTTTTATTTAATGAAGGCGAAATAAAACTCTCTTCTTAAGAGTTTCATCCGATCTTTTATTTTTACGTTGAAAAATAACTGTTTTGGATGTTTTTTTTTTTCTTTTTAAGCCACAAAATAACTGTTATAAAGGAACTTTTTGATATCACTTATAACCGTTACGGTCCCTGGATAAACCTAAACATTCAACATTTTAAATTTTTCGCAATACCGCTAAAATATCCTGAAACAAACACCCACATGATCATATGAAATATTTTTGATTATATTTATATTCTTAAAAAAATTTCATGGTTTTGAGGTTAAATATCGAAAAATTAAGCAAAATATACGAAAAAATGGGTTAACTAATGTAAATATAAAAACTTAGATGCATCTTACTAAGTCTATTTTAAAATATTTATTTCAAAGAGGGGTTCTGCAAAAAGTTAATTTTGTCGAGTAGTGTAATACGCACTAAATGTTTAATTAAAAATGAATTTAGTGCACACAAATTTCAAGCTCTTATAACCTATACTGACAACACTTGAAAAAAAAAAATTGCAATAACTAAAAAAAAATCACCGATAAATAAAAAAGGTCTTTAATGAAAATTAAAATTATTCCAGTTCGAGGCCATACTCTATATTTCTTTATTAGGATATTGACCTAACAAATAATCTATAGAGTTTTTGTTTTGAAATTTATTAATTGACCAATTTCATGAATGTCTTGATAGATCTATTTCGGGAATTTTCTAGGTTCCCATCATCAGAACACGTTTTGAAAAAAGTTACAATCCCATGCAAAACATCAAACATACATATAACCTAGTTTTCACACTAATTGAGCTCGAAGTTAAAGATTATCAACATTGATCAAAAATAAATTGAAAACTTGTTCGTTATGTGCAAGCTCTACCTTTGGTAGATATTCAATACACGCTTTTTGTATATATTCTCCTTTTTATTTTACATGTGTTTTGTTTTATTTAAAAACAAGAGTAAACAAGGCCGTACTTTATCTTTTTTACAAGTTTGATATAATTTTTATTAAAAATAAAAATTACAAAAATTATGAAAATAAAACTGAGAATAAAAACAAAAAGCGTGTATTGTATATCTACCAAAGGTAGAGCTTACACATAATGGACAATTTTCAAATTTATTTTTGATCAATGGTGATAATCTTTAATTTCGAGCTCATATTATTAGTTCTCATTTAGTGGGAAAACTAGGTTATATGAATGTTTGATGTGTTGCATGGGATTGTCACTTCTTTCAAAATTTGTTCTGATTATGGGAACCTAGAAAATTCCCGAAACAGATATATCAATACATTCCTGAAAGTGGTCAATTTATAAATTTGAAAACAAAAACTCTACAGATTATTTTTTAGGGCAATATGCTAATAAAGAAATATAGAGTATGGCCTCGAACTTGAATAATTTTCATTTTCATTGCATAATTAAAGGTTGAAAAAATATAAATTTTATTTTTAATAAAAATTATATTAAACTTGTAAAAGCTCTTTAATTAAAAAAAAAACACTAAAATTGAAAATATATCCAACAAATTTGAAAAGAGAGAAAAGTAGCCAAAATTTAAAAAAACCAAAAATTTAACTTAAAAGTCGCCAAAAATTAAAAATAAAATCACCAAAATCATATAAAATACAGGAGATGTTTCAAATAAATGCACTTTTACCTTTTTGATATCTTCAAGAAAGCGCAAATAGGGGCGAGTTTTGAACAATGGTGCAATAATTTATTCCCTAGCTCCTTTAGTTTTCGAAATAAAGGTGATGTTTAAAGGCCATTTTTGATCTGCTATGCTTAGTTTGCTAGAAACACAC
This sequence comes from Delia radicum, assembly GCA_021234595.1. Taxonomy (NCBI): domain Eukaryota; kingdom Metazoa; phylum Arthropoda; class Insecta; order Diptera; family Anthomyiidae; genus Delia; species Delia radicum. The sequence continues at coordinate 201,072,180 of CM037852.1, forward strand.
GATGTAATAATGTAGCCAATCTATTTTAAATGCACAGTGGTCAAATATGGTCATAACTCTATAACTTATTTGTTTATTAATTTAAATAACTGAAATTTAGTATAGTAGTAAAGAATGTACTTTCTTATCTGTCACCTTAATTTGGGTACAATAAATATATTGGTTGGACAGGTTAGTATAGACATAGCATATGGACATTAAATATGTTGAAGGTGCACTTAAATGTTTTACAATTTGTCTGGTATTTGGGCAAAATATTTATAAATATTGTCTAATACCTGATATTAAAAATGAATTTTGATACGACCAATAGGGCAGGACCAATACGATAGTTTTAAAATATTAAACGATTTTCGGAAAGTGTATTAAATCCAAATAAATGTTCGCATTTCCACATATCGTCACCTAAAATCCAAAAGGCCTTAACTACACTTTTCAGTTTTTTACAGAAGAGACAAACAACATTATAAATAGAAAACTACTTGAAGATTAGTATAAAAATTTTAGAATTATGCTTAAGAAACTAAGACGGATTTGTTTTCTGAGAAAAAAAATGCATGAAGAAAATAGTAGTTTTTAAGTAATGTAGTTACGGCATTTTGTAATAGATTTTTCTGTAACCAAAGGGTTATTCCGAATGAAATTTGGAACGGGCTTAAGTGACTTAATATCAAGCTTAAGTTTTGATTTCGAACCTTCCAGACCACCGGGGTCGGCAATATGACCACCCAAAATAAGAAACATTTTGAGTATACAATTTTGAGATCTCGCCATTTTTTTTTGTTTCTAATCCAATTTTCAAAGCATTAACATATTTGTAAGCTGCTAGAGAGACTTACAAAAAATGTGCGTACATCTGAGAATTATCTCTCATAGTTTCCGAGATATTCCAATTTGAAAATGTGGAATTCCAAGTTTGGTCCGACTCAGATCTAATTTTTTGCTAATAGCGGAACGACATCCGATGTCAATTTATTTTCTTAAGTATTGGTTATTTAACTAAAGAAATTTTTGATTAAATAAAAATAAAAATAAAAAAATGTTCCACTCAAAAACTAAATTTGTTTAAAATAGAAATTTAAAAAAAATTTAATTTTTGCGATTTTTTCCCCAAAAAGCACCAACAGTTTTTTACCTCCAGATAATATTTTCTTTCTGAAAATGTGCATACTATTCTAAAAGGTCTTTGTATATAAAAGAGAGTTGTGTTAAAAAAATTTTTGATTTGTACATACTTTTGAACCAGCCGCTTTTAAAATTGCCACAATTTTATGGCAAATATTAACTTTAAAAATTGTACACGCCACCAATATAGATACTCCAACACACACCTAATTTATGAACTAAGTCTCTTCTAATCCCTCTTCAAATGTAAACATGGCAGCAAAAAAATTTAAAAAGCCCTTTTTATAATTTTTTTTTTTAATTTTGGGAATTGTGGAATTGCTTACAAGAAATCATGAATTCAGACATAAATTTCACATTGTTGTTTTAAAAGTCTATTTAAGTACAAAAAAAACATTTTAACAAAAAACTTAAATTTTTACCTTCCTGTTAAGATTTCCCCACTTTTTGTTCTACCAAAAGTGATAAATGGCATTTCTATCAAAAATGTCGTAATCAGCACTTAATTTTCTTTGCAGCTATATCAAACGCGTGTATGTCGTGTATATAACTCCTTAACAGAAAATCTTCAAATATTACTTATTCGAAAGGATCAAAATCAGAACTTAAGCTCAATATTACGTCACTTATGCCTGTTCTAAATTTCATTGCAATAGAAGCAATAAGTAAGAAATTTCTGAATTATTTCTAAAAATTTTCTGAAATATCCCACTGTGAAATGGTGCAAAAAATTTGTCTTCAGCTATTTTAGTTTTCGAGTTAAAGGTGATGTTCCAAATAAATGATGTTTTTTGATATGAGATGCTTAGTTTGCAAGCAAATCGCTATCTAATAATCTCACCAATCGAATCGAAGTTTATGACCGGTGTTAGGGTTTAGGGGTTGAGCTTTGACCAATACTGCTAACGTTTATTCTTTAGCTCTTTTAGTTTTGAGCATATGGATGCTTTAAATTTTATTCAGGCAATTTTTGAAAAAAAAAAAGTTTCACAAATAGGAAATAGCTGTCCATTACATTTTATTTCCTTTAGTTTTCGTGGCTCAGGCTATGTTTCCCAAAAAAAGAGCTTTAAGAATTTAGTCAATCAAGTTGAAATTTATCGTTTGGGTTAATTGGGCGATGGGGCTAATGGTTCAAAAACATTTTCTTTAGCCCTTTTAGTTTTCGGGATATGGACGTTTTAAATATTATTTAGGCGCTTTGTTAGAAAAACATAATTTTTATTTCTAATAAAAATTGTATCAAACTTTAGCTTTTCTTTAATTTTGACGATTTTTTTGTTTTTTTATTTTAGCTTTTTGATTTTATTTTGGGTGATCTTTTGGTAAAAAAAAATGGACGGAGCTACCACGCCTAACTCCCAACTTATTGAAAAAATTTACATATGATTCGATTCTTGTTTAAAATCTCTGAATGATTAAATATTAACTAAAAACTATTAACATCTGCAAAGAAGGGGCTTGTCTACATCAGAAAACAATATTTCGGTTAAAAACTTAAATATGCATTGTATTGTTAAAAATAAATACTTACGAATTATAAATACCAAGAACTGCCTAATTTTATTTAATAATAAGATTAGATTAAACTAGACTAGAGTGGCACTATGCACCGCGACCAGAAGTTGGTATTTTGAGCTGCCAGCGAATACACCCTATAGGTTCAGGCTCCCTACGAAGCCAACTATCCTACCAGGTACACAGTTCCAAACGTCCGATGGCGTCACTATTCGAACACCAAAAAAACGCACCCTCCTGTCGGAGAGCCTCGGAAATTTGTAGAGAACATGCTCTGAGGTCTCGGGTTCCAATTCACAAAACCTGCACGTATCCGTAGAGGATCGTGCCATCTTATGCAATTGAAACCTAAGAAACTATTTAATTATTTATATTTTTTAAAATAAGAAATATGAATAAAATATTAAATTTCATGGCTTTCATCAGGTATTTCTGGAGGCTCCAATAATTCAAGTAATTTAGAGGTCAATATGGATATGAACATATTGAAAGTCTATTCATTAAATCTGTAATAGTGTCAATTCTAGAAGTTTTATGCATGAAGTTTTCCCGATATTTTCTTTACGGGTTATTTCTTGCTTCTTACGCCTCCTCCTTCAATTATCCAATAAGAAGAATAATTTGTTTTGAATGTCATAAATCTTTATGAACCGTCCACAGGCAGACAGTACCACGGATATGCTTTCAAATATTGATTTGAAGTTTTATGTGCATACTCTTTTAAAGACGTAGTCAGAATAAATAGACATTGTTAGATCAGGAATACTAATACTGTATTAAGTCCCTTATTAAAACTTCCTTAAATTACAAACCGCATAGTGGTTTGATGGGTTTGAAAATGTTTAACTAACTTATTGTAAATTTTACTTAGATTTCTTTTAAATTTACAATATGACAAATAAATGTCAGCTTATTGTGGATGTGAAGATGGAAATGAATGTTTACAGCTTTATTCATTTACTGGTTGGTTGCTTCATTTTCAATATTTTTTGTTGGTATTTTGGATTTTTTGTTTTGTGTGTATGAAGAGCTCTGAGCCAAAAACTTTGCCATTCCTTATTTTCCTTTAAATGTAAATTTTTAATAAGCATTTTTGCTAATGGCTATTTACAACAACACATCGCACATTGGGTAGCATTTTGAAAAAAACCATTTTTTGTTTGTTGTAAAGTAACTCTTTCAGTTGTTGTTGTTGTTGTTGTCGTTGTTTTACTGTTGTAGCATGTGCTGATATTGCACGTTTTTACTAACTTACCCCTTTTTTTGCATACGTTCTCATACAGTTTAGAAATAAGTTAAGAATAAAAAAAACTATAAGAAAATAATTTTCCTCATTTAGAAATTCATTGAACGCAAAAATTCATTTTATTCTAAATTGAAAAATTGTTCAAGTTGAAGAAGATGGATTGAAGAAGATACATACAAATATTTATTAGATACAGGCAGATAGACAGACAGACAGATATTCAAGTATATTCAACTCATCTTATAATATTGAGTATACCCAAATTGTTAAACGATGATAAGATGAAATTTTTTTTTTTTTAAATTACATAATAGGAAAATTGTAATTAACTGAAAAAATACCACCATATAGAAAATTAATGAAGACTCTTCTCTTATTTTATGCTAGAATATTAGATGAACATTATAAGGGTTACTATAAATTTTAAAAAAGTAATTGATGGTAATACCTTTTGGAGTTAATATGACCAGAAGTAACTTGCAGGAATCATTCAATCCCATATTCCATTATTAACAAGCAACTAACATGGACAGGTTTTTCAGTTTTACAAATTGTGGGTAAAAATATCGCCAAACGTGTATACTTATTCTTCACCAAGAGAATTGATAGGCATTTAATCGTCGAAAAATTTTAAAAATTACTTGAAATTTACAAGAGTTTTTTTTATAAGTTTTATATAATTTTTATTAAAAATAAAAATTATGTTTTTTCGACCTTTATTTGTACAATGAAAATTATTCAAGTTCGAGGCCATACTCTATATTTCTTTATTAGGATATTGTCCTAACAAATAATCTATAGAGTTTTTGTTTTCTAATTTATTAATTGACCAATTTCAGGAATGTGTTGAATTTCGGGAATTTTCTAGGTTCCCATTATCAGAACACGTTTTGAAAGAAATGACAATCCCATGCAAAACATCAATCATTCACATAACCTGTTTTCCCACTAAATGGAAACCAATATATGAGCTCGAAATTAAAGATTATCACCATTGATCAAAAATAAATTGAAAACTTTTTTGTTTTCCCATCAAATGAGAACTAATATATGAGCTCGAAGTTAAAGATCATCACTTATCAAAAATAAATTGAAAACTTGTTCCTTATGTGTAAGCTCTACCTTTGGTAGATATACAATGCACGCTTTTTGTTTTTATTCTAATTTTTATTTTCACACTTGTTTTGTTTAAAAACAAGATGTAAAGGGGGAGTTATCAAGACCGTACTTTGTCTTTTTTACAAGTTTTATATAATTTTTATTGAAAATAAAAATTATGTTTTTCGACCTTTAATGTGCAATAAAAATGAAAAGGATATTGTCCTAACAAATAATCTATAGAGTTTTTGTTATCAAATTTATTAATTGACCATTTTCAGTAATGTGTTGATAGATCTATTTCGGGAATTTTTTAGGTTGCCATCGTTAGAACACGTTTTACAAGAAGTGGAGTTTTTTTATGCTTTTTATATTTTTTTTTTCTCATTGTCTTTAACTTTCAGATCTAAAGCAATATAAAATGGACTTACCAGACTTGGGGATACATTCACTAAAACAGTAATTTCCATATCGCTGTTTGGTGAAAATATGTATAGTGGTTTACAAGTGAAATCAAAATTTTCCGATTTTTAAATCGTTTCCATAGGGTTTTTATGCCGTTTAATAGAATTGAGTTTTGAGAACAGTACATCGCAAACTTAAAAGTAATTGGCGTAAATTTGTTTTAAATGTATTTTTTCCTTTTTTTTCTGATATTCACAATTATATTTGAAATTAACTAATCAAAAAGGCATTTATTAAATTTTAAACGCAAAAATTTTTTGAATTTTTTGAAAATTTAGCGAAATTTAATAATTTTGTTTTGCATATACGGTCTGAGAACATAGTTAGGTATCTAGAGTTAATCGGACGGACTTAATTGATAAATTGCAAAAAAGGAAAATTTTTTTTCAAACACATTTCGCTCTGGGGCACCTAAAGCGTTGTATCAACTCCACCAAAACGTACATCAAGTAAAAAATGTTAATAAGCTTAACACTAAATCGAAAAGGCATCGAAAAATTCTAAGGACTTTAAATTTTATGGAGCAAACAAAGTTTTCATAACCTTTACAAGAATCTTAAAAATGTAAAGTTTTCTTAGATCTTCTTTTATTTAATTCTTCTTATTTTAAACGAGCTTAAGATCATTTATTTATTAATTATAATTGTTTATTTCCAATATTTTGTCTCCACATTGGGTGACTTGTTCAGGGAACAATTATTACAATTTGATTGAAAAACTTGTTTTAATAATTATAATTAATAAATAAATGATCTTAAGCTCGTTTAAAATAAGAAGAATTACTCTAAAAGAATCCTTATAAAACATTTTTTTAATTTTGCGAATATTTAATATGATGTCCTGCAAATAAGTAACCCCGAACTCAACTAAATATAATTAAACCAGAAAAGATTAGTGTTTTCCAAAATAAACGCGGTTTCTTTTAAGGTATAATATATGAAAAAAAAAGAAATTTTAGTGTACTTATATTTTATAATATATTTTATAAATGTAATAAATGCAATGAGATCTGTAAATTTATGCAACTTTTATTTAATCTAAGCAGAAATTTTAATTTTAATATTTTTAATTTGCTTGAAACTTAAAACCGCAATAGTTTCAGCGTCGCACAGTGGTACATTTTCAGAGAAGGCGGTCAAGAATCTATAACTTTTAAAGGAGTCTACGTATTTCAATATTGGAAAGCCCAAGCCTTTAGCTTTAATTTAAGATATCGATAGTACAAATCGAGGGGTAATGAAATTTTATATTAAGGATTAAACTCATATAACACCAGTTTTTTGCTAAATTTTAGTGCAATACACACATTTTTTAACAACTATGAGCTGGTAACTTATCTTAAAAGTAGACAAAGTAAGACACTATCGTTTTTTCCAAAATTTTCCATTCATACACTCAAAAATTAAGTTTGTAATAAATTTAGTAACATTTTTTTTTAAATTGCGTTTTAAATAAAAACAATAAAAATAATTCATTATTTTTCAAAAATATACATATGGGCTATTTCAAATTTTTTGAGCACCTGCTGAAACCGACATACTATGGCTCTTATTTCGTTAAGTTTTATGAATTGAAAAAAACGTTGTACAGGGTTTGGATGAATATACTTGAAGGATATGACGTGCAAAGTTTTACATTGAAAAGTTTTCACCTTAAGAATTGGTGGTCATCTAAAATTCGAAAAATTAAAAAAACGACTTGAAACTTGCAAGAGTTTTTTCATTCATTCCGTTTTCTCTGTAATAGTTTTTAGCTTTCAGATCCAAACCAATACAAAATATAGTCACTAGACTTGGAGGATATATCCACAAAAAAAAAAATTTTGATATCGCTGCTGGGTGAAAAGTTGCATGGTGGTTTACAAGTGAAACCAAAATTTTCCGAATTTTGAACTTTTTGAAGATTTTAAATAGGGTTTTTGCGCCGTTGAATAAAAATGAGTTTTAAGCACAGAATTATAAAAACGGCGTAATTTTATAAAGTTAGAGGTATATCAAGTTAGTGTCAGCGCACCAATAACGTATCACGGACATCACAAACTTAAAAGAAATTAGCGTAAATTTTTTTAAAATGTACATTTTTGGCGTCTGACAATCTGAATTGTCTTTTTAGTTGGCTAGTGTATTGCGTGATGGGAGTAACTTCGTAAAGTGCACCTCCGAGGCGAAAACGCACTTTAAAATTTTTAAACGCAAAAATTTTATGAACTTTTGAAAATTTTTGCAAAAAAAACAATTTTTTTTAAGCTTTTTTTTTTATATCAAAACATGGCATGGGAATATGTTTAGGTTTCTAAATAGATTCTTCGCGACGGACTAGACTGATGAAGTGCAAAAAAAATAATTTTGTTCAATCCTGGCGCGTGCAGCGGCAGTTTTTTCCAAACACATTTCGCTTTGTGACAACTAAAGCGCTGTATCAATTCCGCTCAAACGTACATCGAATGAAAGACTTTACTGAGCTTGATACTAAAATCGAAAACGCACCAAAAAATTTTAAGGATTTAAAATTTTATGGAGGAAACAAAATGTTTCTAACCTTAAAAAGCATCCTTGTATGAAATATTTGATTTTGAAAATTTAAAAGAATTATTTTTGAATTCGGGTTAATAACACAGTGCAGCATTTTTAAGGTCATCGTTTGGTTCCTCCTTCATACCCGTTTTTTTTTGAAGTGTATATCGAAACTAAAAAAAATCCGCAAAGGACTTGGCCAGATTACATCGAAATTTTTTTTTTGGACCCCCTAAGTTTTTGCACCCAAACATGATTTTTTTAAAAAAGGAAAATTTTTATGGAATCCATATATCATAAACCGTTCGGAATTTTGTTTTTATGTCTTTGGCATAGTTGTAGATCTAAACCAAAGCAAAAAAATTCTCATATGGACCGACCATATAGTCTTTCTTTGTAGAAAGCACATCTTTTTGCTCACACTTATTTTGCATAGCCAATGTTTGTCGTTTCGACAAAGAAAGACTATATGGTCGGTCCATATGAGAATTTTTTTGCTTTGGTTTGGATCTACAACTTTGCCAAAGACATAAAAACAAAATTCCGAACGGTTTATGATATATGGATTCCATAAAAATTTTCCTTTTTTAAAAAAATCATGTTTGGGTGCAAAAACTTAGGGTGTCCAAAAAAAAAATTTCGATGTAATCTGGCCAAGTCCTTTGCGGATTTTTTTTAGTTTCGATATACACTTCAAAAAAAACCGGGTACGAAAGAGGAACCAATTTATGTGTTGCACTGTGTAAGTAACCCAGAATCCCAACAAGTATTTTATAATCGGTCCAATATTAATATTTGCAAAAAAAAAACGCGTTTTTTGTTTGAACCCCTAGAAAGTGAGACCATATTTTTAAACAATATTCATGAGGGCCACCTTAACAATTTTCTACAAAACAGTTAAAACATACTACCGCGAAAACAGCCAAATTACCGCCGATGCAATGACATCTTAAAGAACTTGCTTTATTATAAAAACTCTATGATTATAGTAGCCTTTGCTGAATGCTTCTAAGAATAAATATTGGAGTTTCAATTCAGTTTATTTTATTTATGTGCGTAAACAGTCGTGAATAAAAATTAGTAAAATGGTTTCAGATTATACATTAAAAAACGTGAAATTCCGAGAAGCGAAACAAATTAACCGATAAAAGACGCGAATATCGCCAATCTGAAAAAATAAAAAGCAAAAAAAAAAAACAAATCGCAAATTGGTGTAAGAAAGTCAGTTAGGTATTCGGTTTTAAATAACAATAATAATAATAATAAAAACAATGCCATCAAAACAAAAAATTGCGGATTAAAAAAAATTGAAAACGGCTTAGAATTTATCACTGGAACCCAAGATTTAACTAACGAAAAGTTAGTACAAATTTTCAAAGGTAACAAATCAAAATAGCAAAAAAACATGAGTGGTAAAGTTTAAATGGATATATCTCTTAAACCATTAGCGATAGGCAAATAGTTTTTTCCCAAAATATTACAAATTATGTCTTATACTAGCCGTAATTTTGTAAAATTTTTAACAATTTTATATAAATTTTTATATGCATACACGATCAAAAAAATTTTTTTTTATTTTTTTTTTTCAGTGTATTTTAAAAAGTATTGAAGCTTTTACAAATATTTTAGTGTGCTAAGAAAGCCCTTAAGGGGTATTATCCACTCGCGTTATCCATTTTCAATTTTAACAAAAACTGTAATTTAAATATTTTTTTTTTTAATTTTTAACTTAAAACCGCCGTAAAATTTGCGCCGTTTAATAAAAATGATTAACGCGAACGGATTTCACACGCTCAAATATCGGCTTATACACAAACAAATCGACATTGATGTCAGATAATCGACATTGATGTCAGACAAAAAAAAAAAAACTTAAAAAAAAATGTCTAGGTGCTGTAAATTTTTGAAGTTGCCCATATAGCAGACTTTTTTTTAGTTTTTTTTAAATCGTTTTATAAAACTAAGACACAGTTAGTTAAATATTCATATATTATTAACCAACACGGTGCGCCTGAGCCAATAAATTAATCTTTGCGTGTTACTCCAATATGAAAACGGATTCTGTTTCTTAATGGTCTAAAAACTATTTTCCAACGAAAGAGGAAAAAAATCTAGGTGGAGCTTTTTCTTCGCGGCCAATCAAAATTTTTAAAATTTGGCGTGTCTTTAGTTTAGGAGTACCTCACCGATTTTGATTAAAAATTAAGGAACGATTCAGATACGTGAGCTGATTTGACAATTTTTTTTTATAAGACACATCCTCTTTGTAGGCGGAAAGGCTTAAAAGTTATTTTTTTAATCTTGAATTTTTTCAAAAATTACTTACACGTTCTGGACAAATTATGTGGCATTAGAAAATCTCCTTTCTTATGAAATATGTGCATTTCTATTGTCCAGGGACGGGAGCGTGTTATTTAACATAAAAGTTAAAAACGACAAAAATAAACTCTTTATTCTGTCAATTTAAGCAATTTGTTCGCACCGCGAACAAATAGTACCAACAGCTCATCTCTAATTGCTATTAACGCCCCACTTTAAATGTCATCGTAAGTTGATTGCCAAAAACTGCAACCAACTTACTTAAGTTTTAATCATCAGCAAAGCAACAAGCAGTTTTTCTTAAGTGCAAAATCAACAGCCATCGTGTGTATAAAAAAACCCCCCAACATAATAGTGTAAATTGGAAAAAAAAAGTTATTCGAAAATTAAAGATTTAAATTCGTATATTTAAATATATAGTGCGTTGAGTACGTAACTTAAATATAACTTAACCCTTAAAATCATTAATCTACTTAAAACTAGTGAATTTAATTTAATTATAACTACAGAATTAAATTATCTTAAACCCTAAACTATTGAATTGATTTAAACTATAGCTATAATTTAAATTATCTAAAACCCTTAGAATACTAAAACCCAAAAATAGAGAAGAAAACCCAATTAAAAGTTTGTAAAAATAAACATAACCTTGAAACTAAATATACTTTTATATATTTTAAATATATAAAAGTTAAATATATTTATAACGTTTTGGAAAAAATCATATACTACTTTTTCTATTTATTTCGAAAAGTAAAAGTTACCCCTCAAAGGTTTGTTAACCTCAAACTATTTAACCCGCAATTAAACATTGGTCCTCCGTAAGTGAGAGTGAAACAGTGCTAGTTTTTTTAAAAAAGAAAATAAGTTTAAAAAAGAAAACTTAAATAAATAAAATTAAAAATTACGCGCGAAAAATTCTACATAAAAGCTACCTATATACTAAAAACAATTATACAGTCCACAAATTAAAAATAAATTTAAATATAAATAAACAAAAACTAAATATAACAGGTTTTTTAACAGTGCTTATACCTATAAACGACAAAACACAAAACAAATTAAAATAGAAACAAAGTTTTAGTTAAAGACAAAAGGTTAAACAGTGAACAATAGAAAAATAAAACTTGTAAAAAAATAAAAGCAAAAACAGTGTAACACAAAAAACTAAAAGAAATATTTAAAACTACCCTTATTTTAAAGTGTTAAAATTTTCTACAAAACACAAATAAAGTTATATGTAAAAAAAAAAAAATCTTGAAGTGCTTATATACTAATTTAAAATAAAACAAAAAATTATCTAAAATAAATTTATAAGGCACAATAAAAAACAAAAACAACACTACCCTGTTAAAAATAAAATCAAGTGCAACAAATTATAAATTTGCTACCCTCAAAAGTAAAAATCATTGGTAAACTTAAAATTTTCCCAGTGATATATAGAATTTAAATTTAATAATAAATATAAATTTTTAAAAAAGCCAAAAAAAAAGTATACAAATACAAATAAAAATTACCTACAAACTTAAAAAAGGGAATATTAAAATTAGCAAAAAATAACCATTTATTGTTGTTGCTTAAAATACCCAAATTAGTTTTTCGTTGAATTAGTAAACAAAACAAGTGTTTAAGTTACTAACATCAACCCAGTGCATTTCAACAATAAGCGGGAATATAAACAAAAAAGGGAATCGACAAACAAAAGTATACACACACACACGTTTACTAAGGCAAGCAAACAGGTACCCTATACCCTAACAAAGTCGGTAAGTTGGAAGATTTATAACTTACTCAAATTTTTAAAATCTATAAAGTTGAAATTTTTTACATTTTTTACACAGCTGTCTGTACAAATTTAATTAAAAACCTGTTTTTATTCACCCACCCACCCTTTTCGTAGTTATTAATCAGGTTTTTTAATATTTTGTGTGACAAACTGATATTGCCGTTTTACTTTGTGTAGCGCATATCATTAAGTGTAAAAACACCCAGTTGGACAAATCTTCGACTAAGACTTGTTTTTGAGTTGCTTTGCCAATATTGTTGGAAAACCCCTATTTTCACTCGTAAAGGCGAGTAAACATTGGAATAGTGCTTTTAACCCCTTTTGCACCGCAAACCCATATTTAACCCGCTTATTACCGTAAACTCGGGTTTAAGGCAATTTTCAAAGATCGTTGCAAGACAACACGAATTTAACCCGTTTATTGCAGCGGACCCATAATTTTAAGCACATTTAACCCTTTTTGTGCAGGTTACCCGTATTTAGCCCATTAGTTACCACTGATTCATATTTTAAGCACAATTAACCCTTTTTGTGCCGGCAACTAACATTTAACCCGCAGTTAGCTAGACTTTTAGCACAAACCCATATTTAACCCAAAATTAACCCTTTTCTGCACCGCGGGACAACAATTAACCCGTTTTTTTACCGCAATTTTGTATCTAACACATTTTTTTTTACGTTTTTTGCACGGCAAACTTGCGTTTTAATCAGTTTATTACCGTTTACCCGTAATAAACCCACTTTTAAACCCTTTTAATTACCCATAAATTTTACAAAACTCGAATATGGCTCAATTAAAATCTTTGTGCAAAGGTTTTTCTCCATTTGACCCAAGGAGAATTAAAGTCGTTTGAAGAGGAGTATGCAAGGCTGAGAGACCATCCACGATCAGCAACGGTGATAAGGTGCCAAATTGGTGAATTGGAGGAGCTATGGCAAAGGATTAGCACCCGATACGTAGCCATACAGGAATCCCCACTGTTAGATAACCCAAAGCAGGTAGAAACCGTGGATCTAGACACAGTAGACCTGGAGTATGTGGAAGCTAAGGCACATTTTAGGAGTGCAAGATACTCCTTGTTGGAAGAACTTGAGGCAGCTACAAAATCTGTAGCTTCTGTAGGTTTAGGCGCTGATGCTCTCAACCAAACAAACCCACCCACCAAAGAGGATTTTACCTCAATTCGAGTTTCACCCTGTGAAATACCCGTTTTTGATGGGGACTTTAAAAATTGGGCAACTTTTAGGGACTTATTTAAGGCCGTCATTATTGACAACAAAAACAAAAGTGGTATTGAAAAGTTATGCTACCTTAAGGAAAAAGTCCGAAAGGGGGCACGCACAATAGTCGAGGACGCACCATCGACGAATGAAGGGTTTGATATTGCCTGGAACGAGTTAACTAAGGAGTATGAGAACGTTCGCATGCAGGTTAATGCGCAGTTCAAAAAATTACACAATTTACCCATTATAAATGTCCAGTGTGGAGTATCTATAAGGAGACTTCAAAGGACAATTAATAGCTGCATTGCGACACTCGAAACGTTAGGTTATCGGAAGGATAAATGGGGGGATGCAATGATTGTATTCATTTGCACTTCCAAGTTACCCAAAGAAACCCTTGTTATATTCGAGAGAACCCTCTCGGATAATACTCGAGTACCTGCGTGGGAAGATTTGGATAATTTTTTGACTTCAGAATATAGGGGCCTTGAGTCAGCAACTGATGCAAAAACCCTTTTTACTACCCCAACCCAGAACCCTACACACAACCCAAATCCGAGACCCAGACAATTTATCGATAACCGAAATCAGTTTGAGAAAAGAGGTAAAACTTTTCTCAATGTTACCCAAGCACCCAATAAAGACACTCATTTCAGGGGAAAGCCTCAAAATGAACAAAATATTGCAAATTCTACCCGAACGCACCCTAAAGCAGAAAGGCCTGATGGATCAATCTGCAAACTTTGCAAAAATAAGCACACCCTAAGCAATTGTTCAGCATTTACTTCAATGGGAGTAAATGAGAGGATAGAGTTTGTCAAAAAGAGCGGCGTTTGCTACAATTGTTTAGCAATCGCTCACTCAATTAGGGATTGCCGTAGTACATTTACGTGTAAACATTGTGGGGGTCGCCACAATTCCCTAATCCATAAACCCACACCCAACTCAAATACCCGATCCAACCAGGATGATTTAAAGGAGCAGTCGACTTCAAGAAGTGCTGCACAGACTTTTGCAACGACCACACCCTCAAAATCGCTTTATGATAAAAAAAAGCTCTTGGGAACTGCCGTTTTGAACGTAGAAGTTCAAGGTGAATTATTCCCAGTAAGAGCGCTTATTGACCCCGCGTCAGATTACAGTTTTGTGACTGACCAACTCAGACGCAAATTAAGATTGCCTTCTTTAAATATAGCTGCTGAAATCACGGGACTAGAAGAGCTTGGTTCAGCTCGATCAAATAAGTTGTGCGATGTAACATTAAGGTCTAATACACGGAAAAGATTTAGTTTGAAAATTCAGGCAATTGTCGTCAAAGGAGTCTCAGACAATTTGCCCACCCACCCAATAAACCCAAACGTTGCTGAAGGCTTGGATGATATTCAATTAGCGGACCCGAAGTTTTACGACAGTCGACCGGTCGATTTGTTAATCGGCAGCGACTATTACCCCCGGATTTGCCGAAATGGTGTAAAGAACGGGTTCCTCGACACGCTGATAGCTCAGGAAACCCAGTTCGGTTGGATCTTGACTGGACCAGTAGAAGAATCGCACAAAACCCGCACACCCGTGATATCTTACTATAACACGGTTACACTTGATAAGTGTTTAACCAAATTTTGGGAAGTTGAAGAAATCCCAAGAGTACCCATAAAGTCTTTGGAAGACTCCTTTTGTGAGGAGAACTACAAAGAGACTACACAGCGCTTACCCAATGGTCGCTATCAAGTTAGTCTTCCATTTCGTACCCCTCAAGTTGAGCTAGGGAACTCCCGCCATATTGCGATGGCTCAATATTTAAGAAATGAGAAGAACTTAATGAAAAATTCTGAACTCAAGGCAGAATACGACAATGCGCTTCAGGAATATGTTGATTTAGGTCACATGAAACCCGTTCCTTTTAAACCGAATATTTCTTCGAATAATTACTATTATTTACCGCATCATGCTGTTGTCAAACCCGATCGAGTGACTACAAAAGTTCGAGTAGTTTTTAATGCATCGAGCAAAACCTCGAACAGCAGCAGCTTAAATGATGCGCTTTATACAGGTCCAACATTACAACAGGATCTGGTAGTATTAATTCTAAAATGGCGCTTTTATAAGATTGTTTTAATGCCGACATTACAAAAATGTACAGGCAGATCTTATTGAACCCAAAACACACACCCTTTCAGCGAATTCTATTTCGTAAAAGCGTCAATGAACCCATAAAAGATTATGAACTGCAAACAGTCACGTTCGGTGTTAATTGTGCACCCTATTTAGCAATTAGAACCCTTCACGAACTGGCTGATTATGTTAGAGCTACCCACCCAATCGCATCTCAGGTTTTAAGAGAGAGCATGTATGTTGACGATGTGTTAGCTGGTGCCCATACCGTTGATGAAGCTAAAATCGCTCAACAAGAATTGATCGCAGTAATGAATACTGCTGGTTTTCCATTACGAAAATGGATTTCCAATACACCCGATCTTCTAGATCATTTACCCAAAGACCATTTACTCGATGTAGATTTGCTCACCCTTTCAGAGTCAAATAACGCCAAAACCCTCGGCATTCGATGGAATGCAAAAGAAGATTTATTTTTCTTTAACGTACCCTTAATTGAGAGAAAATCTTCATATACAAAGCGAGCAGTGTTATCGGATATTGCTCGTCTCTTTGATCCAGCAGGTTGGTTAGCGCCAATAGTTATTTCTGCTAAAATAATTATGCAGCAAATATGGCAAGATAACACAGACTGGGATGAATGTCTGAAGCCACTCACCCTTATAAGGTGGCAAACATTTTTGCGGTATTATGATAATATTAATAAAATTTGTATTCCAAGATGGATACAGTTTCTACCCTCAGCTAAAATTGAGTTTCATGGCTTTTCTGATGCTTCTGAAAAGGCCTACTCTGCAGTTTTGTATGCACGAGTCACACCCATAGACGGACCCATTTCCGTAACCCTACTCTTCGCTAAGACGAGAGTTGCACCCATCAAAGTTTTGTCCATACCCAGGCTAGAACTTTGTGGTGCTGTGTTGTTGGCAAATATGGTCAAAAATTTGCTGTCTCAGCTTAATTTACCCTTACATCAAACCTATTTTTGGACAGATTCATCCATCGTTTTGGCCTGGCTTAAGAAGACCCCTAATTCTTGGAAAACTTTTGTCGCAAATCGTGTAGCCACTATATCGGAGACAGTAGGAGTTGACAGCTGGAACCACGTCGTATCTCACGACAACCCAGCCGACATTGCCAGCCGTGGATGCACTGCCGACGAATTGATGGAGAATACCCTATGGTGGAATGGACCTTCATGGTTAAAAGAATCTGCTTCCAACTGGCCAACTACAACACAATCGTTTGAAACTCAGGCTGAAGCAAAAATTCAATGTTACGCGAACACAGTAACTATTCGAACGGACATTCTTAAAGATTTTTCAAAATGGTCTAGAGCTCTTAGAGTTTTATCTTATGTTTATCGATTTTGCGATCGTATTTCGCGTACCCGTACAACCCAGGATCGTCATCAGGGGCTGAAACTTGCCGTATCGAAAATTCCGTCAATCAATGATAGACTAGCTGGCTTATTAAGCCACCCGAGTATTCAACTGGATGCAGCAGAAATAAAATCGACAAAAGATAAACTCGCAGTTCTCAGTCAAACTCTTTACTTTAGAGAGGAGTATGACTGCCTGAAGTCAAATAAACCCTTACCCGCTAAAAGTACCCTACTCACCCTTACCCCTTTCTTAGACTCTAAGAAAATAATGCGCGCAAATGGTCGTTTAGCAGGCTCCAATTGTCTTTCATATGATGAAAGACATCCGATTGTAATACCCTACGGCAGTTGTTTTGCAAGATTGTTGGCAAAACACGTACATTTAATAACCCTACACGGAGGTAATCAGGCTATGTTAAGGATAATTCGGTCTGGCTTTTGGATCCCAAAGCTTAAGAATCTTATTCGCTTCACAATAAATTAATGTTCCCCCTGTACGAGATACAAACATCATCAATCTACCCAATTAATGGCAGCCTTACCTCCAGAACGTACTGAGTTGTCAAAGCCGTTCACAAATGCTGGAGTCGACTTTGCGGGACCTTTTGAGGTCAAAGCGTATTCTGGCCGAACGTGTAAAATCACGAAAGGCTATGTATGTATTTTTGTATGCTTCGCAACTAAAGCCATACATTTAGAACCCACTTCGGACCTGTCGACCCAGGCCTTTATGGCAGCGTTCGCTCGATTTTTTTCGAGGCGGGGATGCCCTGCCGCTATTTACTCAGATAACGGCACGAACTTCATAGGTGCAAGTCATCTACTTAAGAAAGAGCGGCAAGAGTTCATAAAAGGCCTAAAGGATTCTGTCGTTTCAACGAACAGTTTTCAAAACTTGCAGTGGCACTTTATTCCACCAGGTGCTCCACACATGGGAGGTTTATGGGAAGCTGGAGTCAAAAGCTTCAAGTTTCACCTTAAGAGGACGACTACCACCCGATACACGTTTGAAGAATTATCAACCCTACTCGCTAAAATTGAAGGATGCCTAAATTCGAGACCTCTTAGCCCAGCAAGTGAAAATTCTCAGGACTTAAATCCATTAACCCCAGGCCATTTTCTCATAGGTTCGCCTTTGTTAACCCCTGCAGAACCCGATTTAAGCAATGCAAATATTACTTTGGCGAACAGATGGCAGAAACTGAGAATTCAACACCATTATTTCTGTAGACGATGGAAGGATGAATATCTTAAGGAATTACATAAAAGATATAAGTGGAAACACCCTCAGAGACAAATCGAACTCGACGATTTGGTTGTCATCAAACAGGATAATTTGCCTCCTAATGAGTGGTCTCTTGGCCGCGTCATCAAGTTTTCCCAGGGTCTGATGATCGTGTGAGAGTCGTGGAACTACGAACCTCAACGGGGACTTTGACCCGACCTATAACAAAAGTTGTAGTGTTACCCACTAGTTAGTCTAACACTTTTGTCGACAACTAACCCTATTCACTTATACTCTACCCCAACACATTTACTAAACTTACCCATTATTAACCCTTCACCCTAACACACTAATTTCATTCATTCATTCATCATCTCATATTAACATATTCACATTTTATTTCATACAGAAAATGGCTCCTAATCATAGAAACCGTCGCGTAAACCAACGCTCATCAAATGGTAACCAACGTCAAGGTACTCACCGTTCGGCTCAAGCCTCTCGTCGCCAACAAAATACGAGAAAACACAATACCCAATATTTCGGTTGTGGTATTTGTAAAGCTGACCACCGAATTATTACATGCAAAAAGTTTCTCAACCTCAACTTGGCCCAAAAATATAAAAAGGTTCTTCAGCTCCACTATTGCGTCAACTGTCTGGCAAGAAACCACGTGCTGAAAGACTGCAACAATCAAGCTCGTTGCAACACTTGTGGCCAAGAACATCACTCTCTTTTGCATGGTCATAAAAAAGTTTTGCAAAATATACGCACCGAACGTACCCAACAACCGGAGCCACGTACAGCAAAGAGGCAGCCCAGTTTAGACCAAAGACCGTCCACCTCTTCCGCGTCAACTAGAACCGGCTTTCCATCGTCGGTTGTACGAACATTGATTCCAACGGCTGAGGTATATGTCTCATCAGAAGAAGGATGTCTACCCGTGCGTGCTGTGCTCAATCCGAGTCTGCCAACATCTCGCATTGCTCAGTCCTTTGTGCGAGAAAATAACCTGGAGACCTTTAAGCTTGATGGCAAAGCCTACGTGCAACTGGTCTTCACCCCAAATATGACGTCTCTACAAAAATATGATAGATGCATGCTAGTAACCAATGAATTACCAAAAAACCCATACACCCGTCCATTTAATTCATCCGTCAAGGATAAATTTGAACACATCGCTTTGGCGGACCCTTATTTTTATTCTGATGCTCCTATTATCATGGAAATTGGTGGTGATATGTACACTACCACCAGACCAACACAATTCATGTTGATGGTGGATCTCTTATCGCCCAAGATTCCACTCTCGGATGGTTGATCATGGGATCGTATTCAGGCTAAAACTACCCATTTAAATACCAAGTATTTTAAATTTACTTGACATACACTTGACTTACCCTTTAGTGTAAACCCTTACTAAAGTCCTTCTTTTTCATTTACAGATATGTAAAGGCGGGGAGAATGTTCGCACCGCGAACAATAGTACCAACAGCTCATCTCTAATTGCTATTAACGCCCCACTTTAAATGTCATCGTAAGTTGATTGCCAAAAACTGCAACCAACTTACTTAAGTTTTAATCATCAGCAAAGCAACAAGCAGTTTTTTCTTAAGTGCAAAATCAACAGCCATCGTGTGTATAAAAAAACCCCCCAACATAATAGTGTAAATTGGAAAAAAAAGTTATTCGAAAATTAAAGATTTAAATTCGTATATTTAAATATATAGTGCGTTGAGTACGTAACTTAAATATAACTTAACCCTTAAAATCATTAATCTACTTAAAACTAGTGAATTTAATTTAATTATAACTACAGAATTAAATTATCTTAAACCCTAAACTATTGAATTGATTTAAACTATAGCTATAATTTAAATTATCTAAAACCCTTAGAATACTAAAACCCAAAAATAGAGAAGAAAACCCAATTAAAAGTTTGTAAAAATAAACATAACCTTGAAACTAAATATACTTTTATATATTTTAAATATATAAAAGTTAAATATATTTATAACGTTTTGGAAAAAATCATATACTACTTTTTCTATTTATTTCGAAAAGTAAAAGTTACCCCTCAAAGGTTTGTTAACCTCAAACTATTTAACCCGCAATCAAACACAATTAATTTCACTTAATATTTTATGTTTAATTTATTTTTATTTAAAATGATAAAATCTACTTCTATTTAAAGCAAGGAAATATTGTTTCCAATGCTTAAAAGTTAATCTTTTTTAACTTAAATTTTCCCAAAAATTACTTATCAGTTCGGGACAAATTATATGTCGTTCGAAAGCTTATAAATCTTCCTTCATATAATATCTATACATTTTTATTGACCTACGATGGTCAATAAAAATAAACTGTATTGTGTCATTTTGAAAAATGAAGTTTACTTTTTATTTTGCATTTACTTTATTATTGTTTGGCATTATAAAATTTACTTTTGTTGAAAGCAAAGCAAACTTATTTTCATTTGCTCGTTAATGATAAAAACTATGATTCCAGAACAGCCAGTTAAATATTTCGGTAAGTTTTACATTTTAAATTGAAGTAGCAAGGTAAGAAGGTAATTATATCTTACGAAACAAATTTTATAAGCTTTTCAATGAGATATAATTGTTCCGAAAAGATAAATAATTTTTGAGAAAATTTAAATTAAAAAACTGTAACTTTTAAACCCTTGGCGCCTCTAAAAGGGGCGTGTCTAACAAAAAAAATTCTCAACTCAGCTCTACTATCTCAATCATTCCTAAATTTTTTATTTAAATCGGTGAGGATTCCCTAAAATAAAGACAGGTCAAATTTTGAAAATTTTGATTTACCGCCAAAAAAAAGCGCCACCTACATTTTTTCGTTTTCGTTGGAAAATAATTTTTAAACCATCTAGAAACATAGTCCGCTTTCTGATTGGAGTAAAACGAAAATTTTATTTAAATCGACTCAGACG
The DNA here is from genome assembly GCA_021234595.1 of Delia radicum. Classification (NCBI taxonomy): domain Eukaryota; kingdom Metazoa; phylum Arthropoda; class Insecta; order Diptera; family Anthomyiidae; genus Delia; species Delia radicum. The sequence continues at coordinate 201,093,145 of CM037852.1, forward strand.
CACCGTGCTAAGGGCTAGCAAAATACTTGTTAAAATTACCAATTTTTTTTTTTAACAATCACCTCATAGATTTTCCGCAAACCGTTTTTTCTGACATAAGCAACTTTCTACAATTCTAACTTGGAATTTTCAGACACTGCAAGCATTTTGGCTGACTTTACTGATTTTGATTAGTGTACACTATAGTGTAACGATAAATATTTAATGAGGGAGGTGGGGTGGGGTGGGTGCAAATATCTCCCCAAAGGTGGGGCTGAAGGGTTTAAAATCCACAAAAAGCCCCACTAGTGCATCACTAGAGCGTTAAAATATAATTAATTTTTCTGAACATACCTATCTCCTATCTAAACTCAATAAGAGGCTCCCATACAAAAATAACATTTTAGAAAAATGTTCTCCAACCGCTCGAACTGCCTCAATGACTCCCCTAGAGAAGTCAAATGTATAACCGACTCCAACATTTTTTCAGAACATACCTACACCTATATTTTTTCAAAATCAACATTTTCTAAGAGGCTCCCATACAAAAATTAGTGTTTCATAAAATTTTATACTACAGCTATTCCAGCGGTGCCCCTAGAGGAGCCAAATAAATGTATGATCAACCCCCATATTTTTGCAACCACAACATTTTCTAAGAATTTTTTCATTTCAACATTTTTTCAGATTTTTTACATGGTTGTATCTTTAAAGGTACAGAGCACATTTAAGGGTTAATATACTTAATTGTTAAACCACATCGAAAATTTATAAGCTAATGTAGGTGGTAAAAAGACCCCAAGTAGAATTTTTTTTGAATATATATATATCATTTAATTGATAATATAGCAAGTTTCTATGAAATTTGAAAATAACTTTTTTTTTACTTCTTTCGAAAAAATGGCTCTAGATGATCAGCGCGTTAACTTGCACTTGTAGAGGAAAATATGGTCTTTCTTTTAATATAAATCTGTTTGAAAGACTTTTGAAGAAAATTAGTTATACTCCAGCAAAGGCTACAAATTTCGTTAAAAACATACCCTAATCTAAAAATTATAAAAAAAACTACAGAGTAATGTTGAATAAAATCATTATGTCTGATATCAGTTAATTTAACGGGAAATGAAAAAAAATACCCAAAGTTAATATCTCTGAAAACAAAACCACATTTGAAATTTTAAACTTTGGAAAAATCAACAAAGGTTATAACTTTACAAAAACACAGAAAATGAGTATTTTGGATCACCCTGATCATGGTGAAATAGTAAAAATTTTGCCTTGATTTTTTGCCCCCCGTAGTTTCTAAGGTGTTTTTTCTTTCAAATGAGCTAATTTCTTTTAAAATCGGTTGAAAAAAAAAATATTTTTGGCCACCTTCTCTTGCATCTAAACATCGGCTAACATATACCCAAAAGTTTATTCGTGTCATACAGAAAAAAAGTTTTGAAGATATTTTACCTTTTTGAAGTTCCCTATATATATATATATATATATAAAAATATTTCATTACCGGATGATGTATTACTGCTAGAATGTCGTATTATGCTAAAAATACGCGTTTTAAAAAAGTTGTTACTTATACCCTTATTCGAGCAAGGCATTCAATTGTAAAAAATTCAAAAAACTAAAGTCATTGAAAAACAAAATCCCTTAAAATCAAGAAAATTAATCAATGCTTATTTTTTGTATAAAAAATAATGGTCTACAAAAAATTAGCTTACCACGCAATAAAGTGTCTAATAATGATTAAATACCTTCTATTCACCACTACTTCTCATATCACTTAAGAGTTTATTTTGGATATATTATTATGGATGGCGCTGTTGTTGTGTTAGTTAACAATAAATTGAATAGATGTATTATTTCCGTTCATTATTTTATATATATATATATATATATATATATATATTTTTGTGTTGTGCCTCGTTATTCTTTTATGTTGTGGACGGCGACAACGTTTACATAAAAAATTCATTAAAAGTAATAAACTAATTCCATTCGATCCTATTAAAAATCATTTTCGAATTAAGAATATTTGCATATCCTTGATAAACTTTAACTTTAAATAAAAAAACGACAATATATATAAAGAAGAAGAAATAAAGCCAATAAGGACAATAAGGACAATAAGAAAACAACCAACGAACGAATGTACATAAAAACGAACAAAGAACTTAATTTTGGGTCCATATAAAAAACAAACTCAATACAAACATAAATAAATATAACACAGAAATGGGAGAGAATTAATTATTTAAAAAAAAAAAATAATTAAGATTTTATATACCTACAACAGTTTTGTTCATAGAACTTAAGCAGGAGAGGACTTTAAACGGAATTAGTACATTTTTATATGTCTACATTTATACAAAGAAAACGAGATATATTTCAAGAAAATCCATGGATAAATTCCAAAGTTATAGCTACCCAGGTATGAATTTCCAACCGCACCAAAAAAATACTACTGGCAAACCACTGCTGTTTTTGTAAAACCTAGCGTGTTAAAAATTACCAAAGATACAACTAATGTTGTACAAAGGAAACACTATTTTGTTTGCCGGTATCACACTCAAAATTCTTTGCCAATATTGTTTTTACCAATATTGCAACCAAGTAGAAGATTTTTTTTTTAATATTTTGTTATATTTCACACATTTCGATTAATACTAAAACCGAACTATATTGCTGCTTTTTAAATGTGTTTTCTTAAACACATTTCTCAAAATTAATTGAATTTCAAGTATTTTAAAAGTACCCACTTTATTGAATTACCATCGTTATGCCAACGGTGCAAGGTCGTTTAAAACCAACGGTTGTCCACTGTTATCAATTGGGTAACAGAATCATACCGTCAAGATTGTTAATCCCACGTTCTGCCAACACATAATCAACCGTTGCCGACGCTTTGCCAACAATGTGCCGATTGTATTTTCCTGTGAGGGTCGCTATAGCTTTGGAGTTTATCCATGGATTTTCGTGAAATAAAAGGTGTTTTTTACAGAGGCATAGAACTTTGAAATTGAATAAAACAAAGATTATTTTTTTTAAATTGACATGAAATTTACTTTATTCAAAAGATAATCTTCTGGCTCCAGATATTTAAAAGGGAAAATAAAACGATTTTTTCATCTTTTATGGCCTTTGTTGCCAGATATTTTTATTATTACGCGAGATTTAACTTTTAATTTTTATTTCCGTTGTTTCCAACTACTGTATCTGTAGCGATGTGTCGGATTATTCTTTTTTTTTTTTTTTTTTTATTTTTTTTTTTTTTTTATTTATTTCAAATTTAAGAACCAAGCCTATAAGGACAAATATGGTTCAAATACTACTCCATTATCAAAAATTACAAATCAAAAGAAAAAAAAAAGTATATTTATAAAAAAAACAATTCTTACTGCCTCCAAATATGTATTAGGGAAAATAAAACGATTTTTTGAGATAGGCGTGGTAGAGAAGATTAAGCATACTTTTCTAAAAATCATAACTACATTGTAAATTTTTTATTGAATTAGACTGCGCAGTTTCTGGTAACACAACATTCATCAGTAATCCTTTTGACAATACTGTAATTATTTGTTATGGTTTTTATTGCTTGATTGCATCTATATGAAATGTTTATTTATTAAATGCAATCCTGACCGTGGCTTGAACCTGCTTTCTTTGCCACATGCACTTCGCACTACACTTTAGACAGGCGCTTTAACCACTTGATCTAAAGTCAGGTCGATTTTTGCTGTGGCTTAAAACCAGTTTCAATTACACGGGGTCGATTTTACATTTAATTGTAATTGCAGAAGATAGCTAAGACAAACACCACAACAATTCACAATTGTTAGAAAATCATATGTAATCTAATTTCCACTATTTTCCCAAATTTTGTGAGTTAGCGACAACTATGATGTATTTTTTGTACATACGGTAGTTTGGCTATTCACGTAGTTAGGGAAGAGTTGCCAGGGAGCAAATTTTTGATATATTTTATTGGAGATTTTTGAATTTTTATTCATCGTCTTCTTAGACAGATTTTTTCTTTTTTATGGTCTTTGTTTCCAAATATTGTGCCTGTAGCGATGTGTCGAAATTTTCTTTTGTGTGTGAGAATTTTCCGATTGCCTCCAGGTATTTTGTAGAAAACTCTGCAAATTGTTCCTGCCTGCTCTTTCTGTTCCTGTTTATGCTCATGTGATGGTTGTCTGCCTATTTATCCATTGTTCCAGTTTAATTAATTATATTCCTGCCTGTCTGTTTCGGTTTTTGCTCCTTTGCTGTTTCTGATTTGGCTCATGTGCTTGTTGTGTGTCTATTTGAGGTTTTCCATCTTTTGCGCTTGGCTTTGTCTGCTCCTAATCATCAATAACTCATCATTTAATTTATTTATTTTATTTGTGTTATTTTATTACTTATATGTAAATTTGTTTGTTTTTTTATTGCCTGTGTTGTTTTTATGTTGTTCTTCTATTTGATTTGTAATCTTGTGTTTGTCCTTTAGTGTCTATACATTTTTTTTTTTATTTTTTTTTTTTTATTTTTAAATTTTTATTTTTAATTTATATTTTTATATATATTAGGGTGGTCTTTCGTTGTATGGGCGAAAAATAAAAACGAGATTTTGACTGTACCCCCTCTTAAAATATTTGTTTGGGTACAAAAATTCATCATGCAAAAAATTAGAGTTCTAGCATAACGGGAAGATGTCCCGCATCCCCTTGGAAAAATGGGCATAATTTAAAAAAAAATTACAAATTTTTTTTCTTCAAAATTTAAAAAATATAAAATAATTTTTGTGTTGGATTTAATCATAACTACTCAGATAAAAAATATTACTTTCCCAGAAAATCGCTAACTTACCCTAACTTTGTGTCAAAAAAATTAATAAATATTTTGGGGGTACCACAAAGTGACTTTTTTGCATTTTTGAAAATTTTATTCAACAAAAATCAAAAACCTAGTGTTTGCTGTCAAGTATTTCATTAAGCACATTTCAAGTATTAAATAAGCCAGGTATTACGGATATCCGTTGGCAAATTTTTTTTTAGGGCATTTTGATTCTCGGGGATTTCAAGGTTGTTTTTTATTTTTATACATTTTACTTTAAAACAAGGTTTTAATAATATTTCATCAATATTTTTGTATATGCCTTTTTATATGATTGTAATAGCTTTATTTTAAAATACTATATTTTCTGTTGATAGTTAACCCATGTTAACCTGGGGTCAAATATGACCCACGTAAGAAAAATGCAGCTTTGTGGCAAAATTTATAAATAAATAAAGAAAGGAATAATTCAATTTATATTTATTCTAAAAAAAAATTTCGTTAACCGTTTCTAGTCTTCGAGTAGGTCAATTGAGTAAAAATTAGAACTTAAAACTTTTCCATAATAATAATTTTGAGGGAAAAAAATTTACACTATTAAATTAAAAATACGTTTTTCGAAAATACTCCTGAATATGTACAAAAAAATCAATTTTAATATTAATACAAGTACCTGAATTTATACTAAATAATTAATTTTAATTAATTTTAAAATGTAAATAAATTACAATTAGAAACATAAACAAAAATTAATTTTGTCATCTTTGTGATTTTTGACTCTTTAAAATGCGAGGGTCAATTGTGACCCCATGAAAACACAGGTTAACTATGAACACGAAAAATTATACTTTATAATAAAGTTATTACAATTATATAAAATAGCATACACAATAACATTGCTGAAATATTACAAAAATCTTATTAAAAAAAAAGTCTATACAAATTCAAAAAACATTGAAATCCGCTAGAATCAAAATGCTCTAACAAAAATTTTTGCCAACGAATATCCGTAATACTTGTCTTATTTAATACTTGAGATGTGTTTAATAAAATAATTGACAGCAAACATCAGGTTTTTGATTTTTGTTGAATAAAATTTTCAAAAATGCAAAAAAGTCACTTTGAGGTACCCCCAAAATATTTATTAATTTTTTTGACACAAAGTTAGGGTAAGTTAGCGATTTTCTGGGAAAGTAATATTTTTTATCTGAGTAGTTAAATCCAACACAAAAATTATTTTATATTTTTTTAATTTTGAAGAAAAAAAATTTGAATTTTTTTTTAAATTATGACCATTTTTCCAAGGGGGCCCGATTTTCAAGGGCGAAGCGGGACATCTTTCCGTTATGCTAGAACTCTAATTTTTTGCATGGTGAACTTTTGTACCCAAACAAATATTTTAAGAGGGGGACAGCCCCAAAAATCGCAAGTTGAAAAATAAGGACAACCCTAATATATATATATAAAAATTGTGTTTTAGCCTAAAATTAATTTATTCTTATTTTTATTTGTTTTGTATGTTTTTAATTACTTACACAGAAAAAATTATCAACCTGAAATATCTAATAAAAGATTTGATTTGAAATTTGTTTCAAAACAAATATTTAATTGAATCAATTAATATTTTAATTGACTTGTAAATCTATAAATACATATTTTATTTTAAACATAATTCTCAAATTATTTTTTCATACACTGTAGCTTAAATAGAAAATGTTTAGTATAAAATACCAAATGCATTTGAAGTTTACAAACAAAACAAGCACACACACAAACAAACAGACTCAATATTAACAAAAACACACATACCAACGTATCGCTCACAAAAATTTTTTTTTGAGTGTCATAATTTTTTTTGTAGATAGTTATTTAGATAGTTATTTATAGCTTTTTTTCTTTTTAATTTTCAATAAAAGTTTTAATTAATATTATCATTGCATTGATAGGTGCAAAATCAATTAAAATGTTAATTGATTCAATAAATTTTTTAATTGAGTTAGTTTTTTCTGTGTACTTCATTACATATTAATCAATTACTTCTTATATTTACATTATATTATTATTATTATTATTATTATTATTATTATTATTATTATTATTATTATTATTATTATTATTATTATTATTATTATTATTATTATATTCTGTATTTTTCGAATTTTGGTTTTCCGGCTGATGTATTTCTACTGTAGCTGATGTAAACAAATAAATAAATAAAATAAATAAATATAATTTAAATATGACTTCTGGCATATGACCGCTAAGACAGGCTCGGACGTAGTCTAATCTGGAGGTCCAATTTTCGATGACTTTTCAACATTTGTGGCCGTATATTGGCAATAACGCGGTGAATGTTGTCCTCCAAGTGGTCAATCGTTTCGGGCTTATCGGAGTAGATTACCGACTTCACATATCCCTACATAAAATAGCCAGCGGCGTTAAATCGCACGATATTGGAGGCCAGTTCACGGGTCCGAAACGTGAAAATATGCGGTAACCAAACGTTTCCTTCAATAAATCAATTGTGGCACGAGCTGTGTGACATGTTTTGTTAAATTGTTGCACGAGTTGTATTTTGCGAGCACGCAAACCAAGACCTTTCCGCAAAATCTTCCATAAAGTTGACGGACATATATCAAATTCCTGTGCATGATGGCGGATAGACTGATTGGAGTCTTCCTCTACGATACGCTCTACAGCAGTAATGCATTCTTCTGTACGCACTGTACGACGTCTCTGTGGATGCATATTATCATTTAGAGTAAGTGGTGCGAAAACTTTCCATAGTTAATCGATGGACGATTATGTTGACCGTAAAATGGACGTAGTGTGCGATACGTTTTTCGAACGGAACCATGATTTTCAAAATAAATTTTCACAATTTGGAAGCGTTGCTCAGGCGTCAGTCTATTCATGTTGAAATGCCAAACCAAACTAAACACAAATCACTTGACAGCTGAAAAAATGGCCGCCAGTTAAAAAAGTATTGCCAACTTAAAGTTCTATACATGTATAAAAAAACAGCCTTTCTATCTTGTTTTGATATGAACATGTACAAAAATTAGCAGATTTTTATAAAATATTATCTTGCTTGAGTTATATCATCAAAATTCTCTTATTTCCTATGAACGGATCTGAGTTCCACAAAGTTTTTTTTTTTTGAAAATTTTTCCTTTAAAACGAATACGAATATTACTTTCGAATTTAGTAGACCAGTAGTGCGATTCAGTAATTTTTAACGATCCGACATTCGCAAAATATATCGACAACATTTGTTGTTTACACTAACGACTAACGACACCTTCACTAAGTACACCTTAACGATAGTCGATAACTTAATTTTCTATTAAAAAATGTAACTTTTTATCGATTGAAAAACAACACGAAAATTGTTGTATTTTAGATAACAGCAACAGCTGACTTTAACAATATCGATTATCGTTTAGAAATGTTAATGAAAAAAATATCGTTAATTTGGTTGTTTACTTTTTTAAAGTTACCGAATTGCACTACTGATGGCATTCAGTTCTTAAAATGTTTAAAAGTATATGCAAGTATTCCTTTAAATCTCTGCCACACACAAATTAGTTTCAAATCTTAGTCCTCTTAGAAAATGAGTAGATGTTAGGTAGACCAGTCCAGCTGTATAGTTTCAAGAGTAGGAGTAGATTAAACAAAATGACACGATGATGTTCTTAGCACGACAAAATTAAGTAAAAGCAGTACTTATGGAATTAGAAAGGGAGGGTAGTGACTCCAGCAACTTGTTTTTTCTGTTTACTTGTTTGTTTATTTTACTTTGTTGATGTTTTTGCTAAATGTGAAAAAAACGTTCACTTTTGTGGCTGCCTGGCAAGCTGTATCTTCGAAACGCACACCTAAAAATATATTTACATTTTGTTGCCCACAGTATAAAGAACTAACGAATACAAGTTTGGGACAAAAGCCTTAAAAAATACTAGTACAATGTAACAGAGTTTGAAAGAATTAATTCTTGTTAGAAAGAATCCCTTGAATAGTGGACACTCTAACCGGCAAGACATAGATGCGCCAAAATGAGTGTTTTATGATAAAAAAAATAAGTTAGTTCGATAGGGCACCAAGTTTACAAAATATTTTATGATGTAAAAGAGAAAGTATTGAAATCAAAATTTTGGAAAATTAAAAAAAAAAATATTGTGATAATAACACAATTTTCAAAAATCTTAAAAATTTATTTATATTGAATTGAATTGAAACTGTTAATACAAGGGCTGATCAAGAAGTCCATGACTTTTTGAATGAAACATTTTTTTTTGCAAAAAAAAAACAAAAATATTTTTCAACATAGTCTTCTTTTAGCTCAATACACTTAGTCCAACGTTTCTCCAATTTTTGTATCCCTCGCAAAAAAAAGAATTTGTCGAGGTCCATAAAATATCCATTTGTTTGATCAATAATTTCAACGTTGGAGCTAAATCTCTTTCCACCGAGCCATTTCTTTAGATTTGGAAATAGGAAATAATCACTGGGGGTAAATCCGGAGAATATGACGGATACCACTTCTTAGCCCAATTAATGGAATTTTGCCATTGAGACTGCACACGTGTGCACCCGTGTATTATCTTTTTTCTTGGCCATATGGGATAATTTTTTTTTTAAATCCTCGTTAAATCGGTCAAATAAGTTGGCATAATATTCGCCATTTATTGTTTTCCCTTTTGAAGGTAATCGATGTGGATTATCCCGCGTGCATAATGTTAAATGAGCACACGAAATTCACTTTTTTCCATTTTTAAAAAAAATCCACGAGGTTGTATGTTTTAAACAGCTGTTAAAACGCAAAGTAAATGACGGAACTTGCTCAAAATTTGACAGTAGTCTATTAACAGGTGCTTCTAGATGGGGGCAGTGTTGCATTTCATATAACTATGAGGGAAATTCGAAAAGTTATGGATTAATTGATCTGCCCTAGTAGTTAACGCAAAGTAAAATTAAGCTTAGGCTTTTAAAAAGCTGTTATTTTGGTCCAAGAACATACAGGATTTCAATAGGACACCTTTCAAAGACATCGTCATAACTTGAAAATGCGTGGATAGTAGTAGCAAAACCTTAAAGTTTAAATAATATACACTTAACCAAAAGTCGAAAAGTAAAATAAACACAAATTTTGTTTACTTTTGACAAAATTTATAGTTAAAACAAACATTTTTTTATTCACATTCATGTGAAATTTTGTTAAACCAACAAATTTTTAACGCTTTACAAAGCAATTGCAGTTTTGACAAATCTCTCTTGGTTAAATAACAATATTCCATATATTAATTCCAGAAAAATTTATAGAAAAGCCAGTAGAGTCATTCAAAAAATGTTCGATACAATCTTGGGATATGTACCAGAGCTTCGAAAGAATTAATTCGATTTGAGCTTAATTCACAAAAATGTATTTCGGAGTTAAAAAATGCTTATATTTCATTCCGTTATGCCACTCCCTAAGAATTCATTCACTAGCTTCAATTGGTATTGAATGAATTCAACATGTTACAAATTGAATGAAGTAATTTTAGTTTCATTCACTTAATGCAAAGAAGTTTGACATTAACATTTGTAGTAGACTAATTATTTTGTTTTATGTAAATATTTCAGCTAAATTATGACGACTTTCATTAATCATTTCGTTAATCTTTCTTCAAGCACCCTTTTACTAAATGAATTAAGAAAATTTTTAATCATTCAAGAACGAATTCATTCAAAATAGAATTCATTCATATTATTTAAAGCTTTTAAGGATTAAGCTCGAAATTCTTTCCTTAGGAATGCTTTTTCGAAATGAAATTTGAGTAAAATTTCATACAGTTTACAAAATTGAATTAAAGAATTAAGCCTTTTCAATCTTTGATATGTACGTAGTCACATATCCGAAGACCGTATCGAAACTTTTATAGTTGAAAATATAGTTGAAAATAAATACATCGCTAGTCAGCGTTCATATGATATATGTGCCTTATTGAGTTTTTAAAAATTTGTTGCAGTTCGCGTTAAATTAGCGTTTCAGAGTTCAAATTTATGCAAACTAAACAAAATATTTCATGTTTGAAACTGCTCTAACTTTGTAAGTTTTTAATACGATTTTTACAAATCTTAAATCATGTTAAAGACAGGATCCTCTTCTGAATTTTATGGATAATCGTACAGTCTCGTTGGAGAAAGTTTACAAAAATGCAAAAAACGAAATTTTTTAGCGCATATTTCAAAAACTACATCTTTGATTTTTCTTAAACAAATTGTAGTGATAGATCATATTGTCTTGTGCAACATATCAAAAGTCAGAACGGGTTCTCAATGGTTTCGAAAAATATTAAGATTAAATAAGAAATTTTTTTTTAATTTTTTTTATTTATTAATTAATAATCATATAATTGCAAATTATATACTATTTACCCTCACCGAGCACTAGCAACTATGGCCTTCGGCGCGGTGTAGCGAAATTAGACCAGTGCCTCTGGTGGGAATCGAACCCACGACCAACGCACTGATAAGCCAGCACGCTACCAACTAGCCTACAGGGGCGCACAAAGTACGAAATTCTCATATTATGTTCAAAAGAAAGTAAAAATTTCAAAATTTCAAAATTCAAAAACTTAGATATTTAAAAGTTTTGATAATATCTGGAAATCGGAACTTTTGGTTTTAAATTGTATTTATAGTTTTGACCCTGCATTTAAATATAAAAATTTCATTAATTGTTTAAGAAAATTTTAAAAACATTTTTAGAAATTGCTAAAAAAAAATATGATAATTTAGGCATTGGTGTCTCTGCCAAACGTTTTTTGTCCAAAATGACCATAGAAAAATATTTGTGTATCAGTGCAATATTGCCCATATCGTGGTGTCTCGTAAAAAAGCAAATAAAGGGTCCGCCAAATAACTACTGAATATTTTCTCAAATTTCTTTTTTTATTTAAAAGCACAATCCTTCCGGTTAATAATGGAAAATAATTTCATTCAAATGACTGCCTCGGCTGGCCATGCAGTAGCCTACACGATCGGTCCAATTTTTAAGCACATTATCGAATTATCGATTGTGTGCAGCTATATTTCACCAATGGCTTCACGAATACTGTCCTTTAAAGCGTCAATTGTCTCTGGCTTGTTGGCGCAACACTTATCTTTGGCGGCACCCCACAAATAATAGTCCAACGGTGTCAAATCGCAGCTCCGAGGTGGCCAAACGATATCAGCTCTGCGGCTGATTTGAATTTTCGCACACATTCTGCAATATTACCATGATTTTCAAAGTAATGTCGCAATATTTCCCAGCGTTGTTCAAGCGTATACACAACCATATTCGTTCAGCGGAAGGATAAAACTAATTATCTGTCAAATCAGACATGAGCTAAGCGTTACCATTCACGAAATAAGCACTAGTTGAAAAAAAAAAACGTTAGATGGCGGACCCTTTATAATATGTAATTAATACTACGTCTAAACTGAACGTGTTTGAAATAAAGCATGTTTTTTTTTTGCATGCCCAGTAGCAAAACATACTAGTACACAATCAGTTTAGTGCGCTTGTATTAGCTCATATGAAGTCATTGAAATTTAATCGGATTTTGCATTAAGCTAAAAAATTAAATTATAAATTAAACACATAAATATTTATTACGTGTACGCACCTCAAGTTGTTAGAGTAGTACATTTAGTTCATAAAAAATTTAATTAGACAGTTAATTCCTTCAAACCTCTGTTACGTACATGTAAATGCGGTTTGGGCAAAAAAACCGACTCTACTGACAACATTCATCAATCAGTTGCAGACTAATTACATAATCCTCTCTTGATTATGCTTCCTTTTCGACTTGTTGCCCCACTAATGATGGTACGTTGTTGGACCAACATCAGCATACAAAACAAAGGAAATAATGAATTAAATTTATTTATTTAAATTTTCTTTTAAATACTGGTTTTAGGGAAATAATTAAATTTAAATCAATTTTCAACAAGAAACTGTATATAAGGAGGGTGACTGTTTGGATTAAACTCTGGATTGTAAATGAGGTAAGAAACCCATCGAAATTAGAAAGTGTCTATGATCAAATGTGTGAATGTATTTGTTTGAAATTCTTGTCAAGTTAAAAAAAAAGCCGCTATCGCCAAAATATTTCTAGTGCCAAAATTATTTGGTAAAATAACTTAAAATGACGATAGCCCTAAAATACCTTAACAAAATAACTTAAAATACCGTTAACCTTAAATAACCCTAATGAAATAATTGTAAAATACCGATCGATGACCTTAAAATATACCAACGAAATACATTTTTTTCTTTCAAAATCATCATTGTTTTAAAACTATTATAAAAGTTCATAAGGGTCAATTTAGTTAATCATAAATATACATGCAGAATAAAAACTGGGGGAATATAACCCTCTAACGGGTAATTTTGCCTCAGGGCAGTCTTCATAATATGTATCACAAATGCGTCAAATGAGCGTTTTATACTTAGAAATTAATATATTCCGATAGAAAACTAAATTTGCTAAATATTTTGGAAAAAAATTTTTCGTGTGCCGTTCACGGTTTGGAAGCGAGAAAGCTTCAAAATCTAAATTTAGTAAAATTTCAAAAAATAATTATTTTTGAAAAACATAGTTTTCAAAAATCTAAAAAAACAATTTATAATGAAATATAAATAAGACTAGCTGACCAGGCAAACGTTGTTTTGCCTTCAAATTTTAATTGTAATTAATTCTTTAAATCATGAAATTTCTTTTACGCAAATAAATAATTAAAAAAAATTAAATTCACATTAGTAAATCATTTTAAAATTTGTAATTTCATGGGAAGCCCAACGCCTCTTTGTCCTTCTATCGCCTTTATTTGCTGAAGTATATAAAATGAATAGCTGAAAACAACTGCCATAACAACTAAGACGTCACCTATTACCGGTGCATTAAAGCGCCGCTCATGCTCACTAGCCGCTGTCTGGTCAGCTCTTATGACAACCGTAAATTCATCTGTCGGCATCTGGTGTAGGGCTGTTTTGAATAGACGGATGAGGCTGTTGTGTTCGTGTAACATAGCTTGAAGATTAACATAGGTTTTTTGTAAATATCTTCGGAACTACATAACCGATTTAAGAATTTGATATTAATAAAATATATTTTTTATGTTAAGTGTACCTGTTAAACATGAATTGTTACTTATAACCATATCATAAAATTTATTGTTTACTTCTTTACCTTTTTTATTTATTGTAGGACTATGAGGAACGCTAAAACAATTTTTGAACAACATTATTAAATAACCTTGCAAAAAGTCTTGAATGTGATAATTTATTTTAATGCTTATTTGTTTTTTGCTTTTGGTACCACGCCTATTTATCCCATTCCGCCCATTTTCAGTTCGACTACTAATATTTGTAATTGATGGACTCGTACAAAATTTGAAGGCTATATAGCTAATATAGAACCCTAGATATTTAATATTAATATTAATTTTGTATATGAGCTAAATAATCACTTTGTATGGGAGCTGACACGCCCACTGGTATGATCCCGCCCAATTTTGAAATGACTATTCATAATATAATCAACGTGCACAAATTTCTAAGACCCTGGCTATTATAGAACTGTAGATATATGATATTAAATATTTACTTTGTATGGGAGCTGACACGCCCACTGGTCCGATCACGCCCATTTTTTCCCATGACTATTCACATTAACAAATAATCAACGTGCACAAATTTCTAAGACTATGGCTATGATAGTACTGTAGATATATGATATTAAATATTTACTTTGTATGGGAGCTGCCACTCCCACTGGTCCGATCCCTGATTATTCAAATCAGTAACATATGGGATACTGCAATGTTTCAAAACTCTTGCTATCACAATAGTCAAGATATATTCAATTTATGTGGGAGGGGCCACGCCCACTTTAAATATATATAGCCGAAAACCTAATTTGGACTATAACCTTTCAAATGAAACCGGTTTGGGCCAAATCGGTTCGATAGTTTTAGAGTGTATAGAGGACAAACATACAAACATTGTATTTTATATATATACATTATTTTATGTTTCCGCTCATAACTTAAAAAAAAAAAATTCCGGAACGATATATAGCCTATGTCCATCCTGGAGGACCAAATTAAATATTGTTAAAAAAAAATTAGAAATCGTATGATTAGTTACCTAGATTACTTTCTACAAACAAACAAACAAACATACAAACATTACCTCTTTATAATATTAATATTATATTATAGTAAAGTATAGAGTATAGATATAGATTGAAGCTTTATCTTTAACAATAAGTCCCTACTTTGGTCCAATGACTCACATGATCTTATCAGGATTCCTCTAAAGGACATCATCTTAATTTATAAACTTATAGACGGATTTTATGAAATTTGACAGAAGGAAGACATTAAGTTTTAATAGCAAAGCGTTGAAGTTTGAACAATTTAAATTGAAGTTTCGCTTTTTCCAAAAAGCGAAAATCGTGATATCTTCTTAAATAGAAGCAGAAAAAAAAATAGTTTTAGGAGTGTGGTTATATCTTGTTAAGAGAAATAATTTTTGTTCAAAAACTTCTCTTTTATATGCTTTAGTTTTCAAAATGCACCCTAAAATATTTTGGCTCATATCGCCTAAATTAAGCAACGATAAACAATTTTGTTAAAGAACTTATTATTTGTTTTTCGAGTGGAGCATATAGTATGAATTTCGTTGCAAAACATCGTTTGCCAGTTAGAGGGATAATCGAAGTGCTTGGCAATTATACAACTACATAAGTTTCAAGTTAGTTTTACAAAGTTCAAGTTAAAACGTTTAAAAATGTTTGTAAAATATATACAAGCCTAGGAAAAAAGTTCTAAAAAAATGCGTATATTTTACAAGAAATATGTAAAACTAAATTGAAACTTATGAAGTTGTAAATTCACTAAGCACTTCGGTTATATTCCACCAATTTTTTTCTGCGTTCAGATAAACATATTCATTCCATGAAAAAACATTGCATTTTTTGACCTCATGTCTTCCGACTTTCCTTATATTTTGAACAATTAGGAATAGTCAATATTGAAAAAATACTATCTTCTACATTACCTTTAATAAGAAACACCAACCACTTTTCGGCGATTTTATCCCTTGAATAAAATATTTGGAGGTAAAATTGAATATTAGTTTCGCCTGCAAAAAAAAAAAAACAATCACTCTATCGAAAATATTAGTTTTCGTTACCAATTTTCAAATAATATAAAGTTTTTTAATAGTTTTGGTAACTCTTATAAAATATTAAGATTAGCAACCCCAAATTGTACATACATTATTTATATTTGAACTTGAAAGAAAAAAAATATTCAAGGTAGAAATTTAAAAATACAAATTCAAATTGGGCTTGGACTAGTAACTACCTGACAAGCTGAACTGGTTAGAAAGTGGAAAATACTAGAGTTGTGTCGTTCATGAACGAACTAGTTCAATTGAACGACTCACTCAATTGAACGATATGACTCGTTCACCAATATTCGATCTTGTCGTTCAATCGTTCATTTCGTTCAATCGTTCATTTCCTTCTTTTTATTCACAGAACAATTGCATCTCTATTCAACTAAAACTTCTTGTAAGAGCAATTATTTTTTTTTTAGAAAATATTAGTAATATTGTTTCAAATTAGGAAAAGCAATTATAGTCATACAAATAAAATGTTTTTTAGACAAAAAAATAAATTTTTTGTTAGAAAAGTTGCAATTTTATAACACTTTTTGTCTATGTACTGTAAAATTTGTGAAAAACTCGTAAAAAATTGTGAAAAAACTGAATAGTGCGTATAGCAATAATTGTCAAACGATCGACACAGTTCACAACACGCAGATCAGTCACAAGTCAAAGCAAAAAGCACGATTGAACGATTTGAACGAACTAGTTCACTGACTCGAATTGAACGATACTGACCGAGTCACCAAATTGATTGATTAATCCCAACTCTAGAAAATACAAATTAGAATTGGGTTTAGGCTAGAGGTAAAGTAATTGCCTGACAAGCAGAAGGTCAATGATTCGACTCCACTTCGCGGCATACAATTTTTTTATTAATAAAATAATTTTAAAATAATATAACATTTTTTTATAGTTTTGATAACTCTAATAAAATATTGAGATTAGCAACCGAATATCCGTTGTACAAATCTATTTTTAGACAAATTGCAGTTTTCTTTCCTATTAGCTTTTCTGTTATTATACTCAGTATATTATACTCAGAAGTGACCAACACTAACAAACACAAATATTCTATTTTAGATTTCTTGTTTATTTTACTAATCTCCTCCATCTCTATTTCACAACGTTACCAGACGTTTTGTTTAATCCATGTTTTTTTTTTTTTTTTACAGAATAGTAAAGTCCATAAAATAAAGATAAAATATTCATTATTACAGTAAAAATTCAAAATTTGTAAATAAATGTCGGTAGTATACAATTTAATAATAGTGGATAGTACGTGAAACAACAAAAATTCGGTTGGAAAAAATTCGGTTGCAACTACAAAACTGTTTTCTGTATGTAATGTATCGAAATAATCTTCTTCTTAATAAGAATCCAGTTTTTTTAATAAGTTTTGTGGGTTATGCCGGGATACACCAGCGAACAACGTTTTTTAGAAAATATTTCTAACCTGTCCCAAATTTGATTACAATGGCTCAATTTCCCCTCCTATGAAATTTTATATAAAAGTGACAGGTCTCTCTAATATATTAATCGATTCTATGGAGTATTTTTTTTTAATAAATTTTTCGAGGAACTATAACATGATGACCAAATTTAAAAATTTTTAAATTCGTTTCCTCTTCAATAGTCATCAAAATCAAAGTGTTTAAAATTGTTTATATCCAACATAAATTAACAACCACCCCTTAAAAATCAATGTATCCCCTTGTTTCTTGTAACATTACAAAAATCCAACATCTCTCTACTCGTATGTTTCTAACTAATGTAAAACTAATATTTAGTTAACATGCTATGATGATGTGATGCTACTACACTATTCATTGGCTCAAAAAAAAAAAAAAAAATAATAATACAAGGTGGCGCAAAAAAAACCTTCCGATGTTTTTTGGCTGTAATTTAAAAAAAAAATAAAAACTTTGATTCTTCTTGTGGATTATTTTTATTTGGTATTTTAATTTTTTTACATCAAGTCGAGAATATGATGTCATGTAAATGGCCGCCGCCACAGTTGATTGTCATTTGAGCCCTTTTTATGGCATTTTCCATCACTTTGGCCAAAACTTCCGGCGATAGGGTCCTCACATTCTTGACGGATATTGTCTTTAAGAGCTGTAAGAGTCTAAGGCTTGTTGACATAAACCCGCGACTTCAAAAAGCCCCACAAAAAGAAGTCTGGAGCGGTCAAATCAGGCGATCTTGCTGGCCAGTGTAAATCGCCAAAACGGGAGATTAGGCGCCCGGGAAATGCATCCTTCAGCATATCGGTTGTGGCACGTGCAGTGTGTGCCGTTGCACCGTCCTGTTGGAAGCACATGTTTTCCAATCCTAATTCATCAAGTTGTGGCAAAAAGAACTCGTTGATCATTGCTCTGTAGCGCTCACCATTCTCAGTAACCGTTTGGCCCGCGACGTCTTCGAAGAAAAAAGGTCCGATGACTCCTCCAGCGAAAACAGCACATCATACAGTGACTTTGAGCGGGTGTAATGGCTCTTCGTGGGTTACACGCGGATTTTCAGTGCCCCAGAAGCGTAAATTTTGCTTATTTACGTACCCGCTAAGATGGAAATGGGCCTCATCACTCATGATTATTTTTGATGAAAAATCATCTTCCTCTTGGTGGTAATTAAGGATGGCTTGAGCGTATGTTACACGCGATTGGCGGTCAGCAGCTAACAGCTGATGCACCGTCTGGACTTTGTACGGAAACATCTTCAAATCTTGTACCAAAATTCGCTGTAAAGACCGTCGACTGATACCCATTTGCGTGGCACGTCGTCTGGTCGATGTCGACGGCGCTTCCATGACATCCTCGGCTACAGCAGCAATATTCTCTGCAGAACGGCTACTTCGGGGTCTGCCACGCCTGGCAGCATCTCGTGTTGTGCCAGTCTCTTCGAGGCGAGGGGCTAAACGTCGCAGTGTTTCACCAGTAGGCGTTGGACGGTCAGGAAATCTGCGACGAAATTCACGTTGTGCCAAAGTCACCGACCGATTATTGGTCAAATAAATAGTCACCAATATTCCGCGTTCTGGAGCAGTGTAGCGTAACATTGTTTATTAACGTGTATTTCGCATGTGTTTACTACACAAATGTCAAAACAGAACTGACATTAGGGGTCAATCGCAAAATTTATAGCATTTTCTGATAGGAGGATTACTTTTGCGCCACCTTGTAGTATTGTTCAAATATTTATTTACAATCCAATATACCTCGTTTATCTATCACAAATACTGGTAGATTGTACGATTCTGCCTTTTGTTTGTGAATTTTATTGACATTATCAAAAAAAAAATGTAAAAGCAGTAGCAGGAGTTCAATGAGTGTAACAGGATAGATGTGGGTGATTTGTACAAGTAGTTTGCTTTATTTTTCAAAAAATTCCAAGATAATAATCAATGATTCATAAATTGACAGGTCGTAAGAGAACATTTTTTATAAGTTTAAGGTAAGAACACCTAATGACTTCCGTATAATGACAAAGTCGGTAGTTAGTAGTAAGGCAGCCAACAAACAGCTCTACAAACAATGTTTTAAGCTGAAATCACCAAATATCTAAAAAATAAGCTTAAAAAGAGCTCTAACAAATATAGCTTAAAATGTTCATAAGTTCATGATCAGAACTTGTATTTAGTATAAACAGTTCCATCCTTTCAAATAAAAAACAATCTCTTGCTTATTTTTGGTTGCCCTAGTTATGAGCTCCCAACTTATGGCCAGTGTAGTGTCTAAATATATGTGTGTAGTAATAATGATAGTGTATGTATTGAGCGCTTAAGTTGTTATTTTTTGGGGTATGGTAACATCAATGGAATTTTTATTACTAAATATTGCAGACTTTTAGGCTGATTTATAAAACTATTTAAAGACAGTGGTTTAGAAGGAGTAAAACATTAATAAAATTAGGAAAAGTTTCACATAAAAATTTGTTCAAATTAAATAAAAAAAATAGGCTTAGAGAACCGGACAGACTCAATAAATAAATTATTCGTTTAAAATAATCTTTATTTATTTATTTTTATTTTATTTTCTTCATTTTCAATGACCTAGCCTTTTGGCCATAATCGGTCATAAAACTTCTACTCAAAAACAAGTTACAATATTCTGTATTATTATAACAAGATAATTATAACAAGATAAATATTTAAAATTAATTAATAAAATAATTATAAAAAAAAAAATATATATAATAAAAAATATTAATTATAAAATAATTAAAAAATAAAAAAAAAACAAATCCCAAACAATCTTAAACAAAAAAATTTAATCTATATCAGCCATTAATTGCTGATCAAATAAAAAAAAAAAACTCTTCTATCATCTATTAGAAACATTTTGAATAAGTTTTCTTTTGAATGTATTAACCGAATCACAGAAATCTCGCCTTAAAGTATTTGGCAAATGATTAAAAGTCCGTGCTACTCTCACCTGGAACGATCTTTCCACAATTGGAGTTAATTTTGGAAACTTTATCTGCCTGTTCCTGACAGTTCTACAAAATTCAAACAAGTCTACTATGAAAACAGGCGATTTAATTTTCAAAACCTTATAAAAATGTAATAGGCATCTAATATTAACAAACTCAGAAAACGAACAACCTAAAAACTTTGAAACAAATGAGGAAATATGTTGGTGCAACCTTATAGAATATAAATACCTGATAATTCTATTAAAGGCCAATCTTACTTTCCTCATAATATAACCATATGTTCCAGAATAAACTTCTAGACAATATAAAAATAAAGGCATAAGCAGTGCATGAACTATTCTCTCCTTAATGTGTAAAGGAAGGAACAAGTTTAGGTTATATAATTTTCTCAAAGTAAAATTTATTTTAGAAACTACAGAGTTTATATGATGCTCAAAGGTCAATTTGCAGTCAAGAATCATACCAAGGCACTTAATATTATCAACAAATTTTATTGTGTTCCCATGCAATAAAATGGACAGACAATTATCATAAACATTAGTGCCAAACAGCATGGCTTTCGTCTTAGAAGCATTTATGCACAGGTTATTAGAGGACATCCAACCACTCAATATACCCATGGTATAATCAATCATGTTCTTTAAAACATCTGGAAACTGAACACTACCTCTAAAAAGAAGCTGTACATCATCCGCGAAGGCAAATGGTATGCAAATGTTATTCATTACACTACTAAACAAATCATTTATAAACATAATAAAGAGCAGTGGACCAAGTGCCTAAATTTTTAAAATTTTATGGTTTCTTTTTTTTTGATTTTAAAGAAAATTTTAGGATTACAAAGTTTTTTTTTTGATTTTT
This sequence comes from Delia radicum, assembly GCA_021234595.1. Taxonomy (NCBI): domain Eukaryota; kingdom Metazoa; phylum Arthropoda; class Insecta; order Diptera; family Anthomyiidae; genus Delia; species Delia radicum. Next base: position 201,114,446 of record CM037852.1, read on the forward strand.
TCGTTATTGGCTAAGGAGCCAGTTTTTTCTTCACCGCCTAAGAGAGCTCGTTTAGGTAGGTTTGTTTTTTAAATATATGTAGATGCTTTGACTCATAAAATGGGGTCGAAATATTAAGAAACTTGTAGGCTTAGAATTTTTATTTACATGGCCGTTTTTTTTTTTGAAGGCCATTTTTAATTGATTTTGTTTTCTTTTATTAATTTCGGCACCAGTACTTATATTTTTTTGTTGTGGGTGATTAAATTCAAGTTTTTTATTTAAATTTTTGATAGCCTTAATTTTATTTTATATATATATTTTTTCTTTATTAGCTTGTTTTTTTTTTTGTAATAGTAAAAATTGTTTCATAGACATAAATAAGTTTTAAATATAATAAAAAAAAATATGTTTTATATTTGAAAATTTAAAGAAATATGAGCTGGTAATAATTTAGTAGGGCTTAGTAAACGGTGTGAGGTAAGTGAGGTAAGTGTGTGTGTGGGAATTGGGGTCACCATTAAATTAATGTGGTACTATCTGGTGACCATGGTTGGGAGGGCGTATGTGGGGATTTTCGATATTGTCCTCCCTCTTAAGTTCATTGTGTGTGATAGTTTTTTTTTTGTGTTGATTTTTATTAGTTTTTTTTTAGTGTGCTTGTCCCTGGGCTGAAGTGGTGGGTTGGAATCCGACCTGGGATGTATGCCAACGCAGGCTAGCTGGCATCACCACAACAGTGCCGTTGGGGACACGTTACAGTATGGTCCTAATTGAGTCATTAAATAGTTCTAATTACACAAACACAACTTTGTATTTATATCGTGATTGCTCATGCTTGGATCGCGTTTTAAAACTTATTTTTTTTTTTCTATGTTTAGTGGTGTTTTATTTTCAATAAAATTTATAATTTGTATATTTTTTTAATATTTTAGTGCATATTTTAAGATTTTGAATGCATTTTAAGTATAGGCGACTAAATACACTTTTTCAGTTTATTACCTTTCTGTCCCTGATAGTTTTATACTAAGTATTGGAGTTATAGCGGTAAACTTAACTCATTGCGAACACACTGCACCATTTTCCAATAGTTTTAAACTACTAAATATATTCTAGTGGTTTAAAAATCATAAAATAATTAAATACCTAAACTACAACCATAAGTAAGAAATTGTAGAAAACTGTTATACAGAGTTGTCCAATTTTTTTTTTTTAGAACAAAAAATCTAGTTTTGCCCATTTTTGATGACATGTCATTAATATTCTCCATACCAATAATGGAACCAGCTTTCTCCCTGCATTACTTTAGCACAATTAAAAATGGAATACAACTCTCATATATGGGCAGGGGCTCCACTGTCTATTCTGAAGCTTCTGGACCGTGTCCAGGGGAGGGCGGTGAAGCTTATCAATGACAGTAGTGTATCCAACTCTATTGATTCATTGCAGCATCGTAGGAATGTGGGTTGTGTGACACTTTTCTATCGATATTACCATGGGAGATGCTCATCTGCGATAAGTGAACTTATTCCTCGAGCCCGAGTTTTTATTCGTAGTACTCGCTTATCTTGGAGAGCACATCCGTTTGTAGTTGATTGTCCTGTGTTTCGCACAACGCATTACAGAGAAAATTCGTTTTTTAGTCGAACAATTCGTATGTGGAACAAACTTTCCGCAGAAGTCTTCCCTGTTACTTACAATTTAGAAAAATTTAAATCAAATATCCACACACACTACTCCCTCTTTCCTCCTTCCCATGCCCTATTTTCCTGATCAATACAATGCACTGCATGAGTAGGGGGCATCCCCTGAGTATTGGTTAAATTAAAAAAAAAAAAAAAAATAGTAGGGATTCTCAACTGATGCAATTTATGCATTGCTATAGAATAGAAGTATACATCAGCGTAGTTATGGATTTCATTAATTTGAAGTTGTTTACAATCAGTAAAATGTGTTCATAAAACTGATTGGATACAAAATTTTCATATGTTTCAAAATCTTGCCAGTTTTTTTTACAACTTTAATCAAATATATCATATAAATAAAAACTATATACATAATTTTAATACATTTTTTCCTTTTTAAATTTATGAAAAAATTTAGTTAATATATTCATACATATATTAGTCCTAGGGTATATGGAGCCACATGTATTTCCTTATATGTTCATATATGAGTCATTTTTGAACATGCCGATTAAAAAAATTGATATTGAACTTTATGTAGTCACATCAATTTCTATATGACGCTATACATATGTAATCTTATTAAATTTCATCCGAAATATGGGCCCATATAATTGTATATATTTGTATGGGTTTAGATCTAATCTGATGCAACTAGATAAATATGCCCGATAGAATTATATTAGATTGTAAACTGATACAAATAGATATATTATTAAACTGATACAAATAGATATATTATTATATTATTGTATCCGGATTTTGACTTGATATAATTGTATATGATTTTATGTAACCCCTTACGGTCACCTAGAATGATGATTTATGCATTAATCTGCTAGCGCATCTCCCGGAGAAGAAGTAGCTCCCATAATCTTGGAGAGATTCCTCCTACTTTCCGAAATATCAAAGTTTGATTTTTCAAAATTTGACCCTACGGGTCAAAAGTCGGGTCCTCAGAATTCGTTTTAGACTTTTAGCAAAGTCTCTTATTTTGATCCCTAGAATACGATTTTCTTGTACGTTTGAGCGATTTGTTTGCCTCCCTACAAATCGACCCGCCCTAATAAACATACAGAAACATAGAATAACATATATATTTATACAAAATAATGCATGACTATATGCACTGAGTGAATTTCTTGGACGAGTTTTAATGAAGTTTTTCACTAATCTGATGAATTTTCCAAAACTATGTGAATGAAAAATTTCTTAATCTTTATGAAAAAGCTTCATAGTTTTAACGAAACTGTTGTTTCATTAGTTTTATGAAATTTTTAATAAATGCAATGAAAGTTTTCATTAAATTTTATGAAACACTGCATTCATTTAATGAAAAGTTTTAATGGACGATTTCCAGTGACATTTCTTAGATCTAATGCATAAATTAACTGATATCATACAGCGAATCCTCTCAGTTTGTAAACGTTTTTACTCGAGATATGTAATTCCATATATTTTCGTATTCGCCCATATATGGACCCCTTTTGCGATCATGAAATAACAAATAATTATATATATGTCCATATATGAACACCTTCTCAAATATGGAATCACATATGCGTACATATACGACCATATATGAGTCCTTTTGAACATATGGAATCGCATATATTTTCATATGTGCCCATATAGTGGGCGCTGTGGTGTAATGGTTAGCGCGTTGGACTGTTACACAGATGGTCCCGGGTTCGATTCCTGTTGGAATCGAAATTTCTCGAAAAGTGTAATTAGCATGTAATTTTTTTTCAAATTTATTTTTCATATTTTTTGAATTTTTATTAGTTTTTAACTTATAAAAACTTTAAATTGAAAACATTTGCTCTGAATTATAAAAAAAAACAATTTTAGCAATAATCGGCTAAAAAATCGTTAAATATTTTGCTAAATTTAACAACGGAAATTACTAAAAACAAATGTTGCAATGGAAAAAAAAGAACAGGAAGAATTTTGGCTAAAAAAAACTATTTTTTATTTTAATTTTTTTTTCAAAAACTGTAAAATGAGATATAAAACTTGTTTTTTTTTTTATTTAAGTGGACATTTTTGTTCTCTATATAATCAACATTTTTATTTTCTCTGTACCACTGTTAAAGGACAACGTGATGACATCAATATCCCACATATAACAAATGTACAATGAATTAAATTCAAAGGGTCCTTGTACCACCAGTAGCAGCAGGAGTAGTTAAATGAGTAACAAACAATAGCAATAGTTTATAATATTTATGTTTGTATCAATAATCATAATATTTTTGGTTACGCCATAAAAATATTGTATAAAGATATACATTTTGAACAAAAGCTCCCTTTCTTAAAATACAACAAAATCTTAAGAGTCCTTTAATGATAACAAAACACACAAACATACACATAGAAATGTTTCTAAACACCATAATAAATTCATATACATATGAATATTTAAAAAGGATGTGTGGAAAATTGAAATTAGGAAAGTAATAAATATTGGCACTTTATAAGACCATTAACTTATATTTATGTGTGTTTGTAAGAAATTTAAGGATAACATAAATAAAAAACAAAATGTTTAAGGCTTTATTTGTTTCAGTGCTAATAACAAATTCTAGTCTATTGTTTTCCTTCTAATTTTTGTTTTAAATTTTCATTAAAGTTAAAATCTACGCATATTATTGATTTTCATTTCTTGTATACTCCTGTTCCTGTATAGCAAAAACAAAAAAGTTCTTCCGGTTAAAACCCCATTAAACAAACTTTTTAAACAAAACAAAAGTTTTTTCAAAACTCTAAATACAAACAAAAAAAAATATCATATGCTCAGCTAAGAGATGAGCCCATAAAAACCAAAAACAATAAGAAACAACAACTAAAATTAAATAAAAAAAAAGGCAAAACTTTTGCGACGAGACGCAATGATAAAAATTTTTGTTGTTATTAAACAAAACTGGGCCAAACTTCAAATCCAAACTGCGCCACTTGCGCATACGCAACAAATTCAAAACTTTGCAGGGAATAATAACAAAAAAAAAAGTTATTTTGTTTGGCAATTAAATGTTAAAAACTAACTTTTATTAAACTGTTGCTGATGATTTAAACAAAAAAAAAATATTGTATTTACTATAAGGAAAAAAATAGAGCCAACAAAATATATGACAAGTCGTATAAAAAGTAGTTAAGAAAATAATAAACGATTTGGACACCCTATTTAAAATCAATATCAAAAAAATTTTAGGGCTACAAGGTCAAATTTCAGCCTCTTCAAAAAGTGGCATAAGTTTTCAAAAAATTGCTAGAAAATCCGAGCGCTTATGGTAAAAATAAAACAGGCGGCCCGAAAAAAAGCTTTCTGATCGGGAGCGGCGCAAAACAATCAACTGTGCCAGCAACACAATGAAGAGTCTCAATCAGATAATCGATGAATATAAGTAAAATGTGTCCAAATCAACCATAAGTAGGCTTTTAAAGGACTCCCAGAGAATGACTCGCCAAAAGCTGATGTATGTGCCAATGTTATTACTTCGCTACAAAACTGCTCGACTTGAATTCGATAAACGGAATTTACAAATCAACTGGAGAAAAATAAGTCAATAATTGCTGTTGTTGGTAGGATATGACTAAAAAAAAGTCCATAAAGTTAGCAAAAACGTTAGTTGAGTCAACAAAATTTTTGCTGGAAGCATCCTTGCAGAAAAATTGCTAATAAAGATAATTTTTCAGCAACTTTCTTTTGGCGACACTGTTTTTGGCAGCTCAGCTGTTTTCGCGTAACATGATACTTTTAAACATGTTCAGTTTGGTCTATAATTAAACTATGAATCGACTTACAAACGAGCAACGCTTGCAGAATATTGAATTTTATTATCAAAATTCATGCTCGGTTAAGAAAGTGCATCGTGCACTTCTTCCAATTCAGTTTAGGCGACATTCTGAGGCGGCTATTCGGAATCTTGTGACTAGATTTCGCACCAAATTTACATTATTGGACATTAAACCACCAATACGCATACATAGAGTGCGGCCAGAGAAAAATGTCGAAGCTGTATCCGCCAGTATTGTTGATGACCGTGAATTATCGATTCGGCGACGTTCGCAGCAATTGGGCCTCTGTTACTCCATTACGTGAAAAATTTTGCGGAAGAATTTGGGTTATAAAACATTTTAAAATACAGCTGGTGCAAGAATTGAAGCAACACGACCTACCACAATGGCTAACTTTTGGTGAATGGGCGCTGGCAAAGTTGGATTAAGATCCACTTTTTATCGGAAAATTGTGTTCAGCGACGAAGCTCATTTCTGGTTGAATTGATACGTGAACAAGCAAAATTGCAGTATTTGGTGTGAAGAGCAGCCAGAAGCATTGCAAGAACTGCCAATGCATCCCTGTTTGGTATGGATTATAGGCCGGTGGCATCATTGGACCGTAATTTTTCAAAGACGACGAAGGCAGCAACGTTACTGTGAATGACGAGCGCTACCGTGCGATGATTACAAATTTTTGTTGCCCAAATAAAAGAGCTGGACTTGGATGACCTGTGGTTTCAACAAGACGGTGCCACACGATGCCACACAGCACACGAAACAATGGCCCAATTGGGAGGCGAGTTCGATGAACAGTTCTAGATCGTGTAATTTAACGGCTTTAGGCTATTTTTTGTGGGGCTATACTAAGGCTCATGTCTATAGGGACAAGCCCGCAACGGTTGACGCACTGGAAGCCAATATTAAAGAATTTATTCGCGAGATACCGGTCGATATGTTGGAGAGGGTATGCGAAAATTGGATCCAGCGTATGAACCATTTGAGGCGTAGCCGCGGTCAACATTTACATGAAACTGAATTTTCTTTAAAAAAAAAATTTCAACAAAAATAATTTCAACAAAAATTTCAACAAAAATAAAAAAAAAATAGCAACAAAAAATGTTATTTCCTGAAAAGAAAAGTACCTAAAAAATTTTATTTAACAGATTGATTAAAATTGATTTAAATTCAAAAATGATCCCAAAAGTATAAAATTATCATTGTATGCTAATTTAGTACTGAAATTTTTAAATCACGAAAATCGCGAATACGAGCGCTTACTTCGAAAAATTCCTAGCACGATTGAATTCAGCGTACTCAAATTAGCGTTACCAGTAGGGTGGCCAGCTTATTAAAAATAAAGTGTCAAATTCGAGTACAGTGTAATTATAGCACAACATACAAATATATGCGTTTTTCGCTCATTCTTATACTGATGTACTACAATTTAAACACAGCAACATTAAGAAACTATTAATGCCCCAGTTGTACACCAATTAAGATGTATATTTTGCCAACTCCATCGCCATTATCGGTGCTATTTAGTAATTCGATAAGTAGTTCTATTTTTGAGGCGTATTTATTTGATCAAGCTGTAATTTTCAATGAATTTAAAAGAACCAACAAGATGATTGTGTTACAGAATATTTATTTATCTTAATATGTCCAAAATTGTACCAACCTTATATTATTCCTATGAAAATTTTACGAATGGATTTCCAAAATAATTGTTTTATAACAAAACATGAATTTTTTCTAAAATTTTTGTTATTTTAAACTTACTTATTTTTATAAACATTTTTTGAAATAGGAAATTAAGGAATAATTCATACATGGTAGTAATATGTTCATACATATTATCATAGAATACATAGATCTCCAACTCTTTGACATTAACTGTCAGTGCAGGTAACTCATGACAATGTGTTAATACGTGTACATACGTCGTATACATATGCAAAATATATTTGAATGTGTATAAACAAATGTATTTGTTGATAAAATAAGAAGAAGAGTTTAAGATCTATGTAATCTATACATATTATGAACTAAAATCAATGAAAGCAGTTCATACTGTTTATGAACCAATTTGGTTCTGTGTATATTTAATTTTGAACTGCTGGTATTTTATGTATTATTGTGTACTTTTAAGGAAAAATTATTCGAGTTACTCGAGTAGTTTTAGAAACTTACTCGATTAATCAAGTATGTGCAAAACTTCAAATTTGAGTTAGCCGTTTACTCGAACAAAAGCAAACCCGAGTAATTTGAATACCCCAGCGTTTATAGTTATGAAACCCTAATTGATTTTGTTGTTCCCAGTAAAATATAAAATAAATGATTTGTTTTTTTGATAAATATTATTTATGCCAGTTACTTCAACTTTTTTTCTAACTTAGTAAAATGAACGTTTAATTATAGTTTTGCAACGCAGTGTATGAGAGAAAATCCATCATATTGCTACAAAAATCATTAAAATATATTATTGCCTAGTATAGGGTACTCTAGTATTTTCTAAACTTTTCAGTTCTGTTAACTTTCATTTAATAATTGTTTGCAGTTTTTGGCTGTTGACTTTTTCAATAAATGATTTGTTTGTTGGAAAATTGTATTATTGCAGTGCGTAAGTTTTTCATACGCATGCGAGACATTTAGCAGACATAAAATTTTCAAAATAACAGCAACAACAGAAAAATGTTCAACAAACTTTTGTTTTGACTTTGATGAAAAGTTGATACAAAATTTTTGGGACTTTTTTAGTTGCTTTTGTTGTTGGTATTTTCCTCTATTTTAATAAAACCCCAACTCTAGTGATTTTTTTTTTTTTGTTTCAGCTTTGTTTGGTTAGGTTATAACAGAGTTTGTTGGCTTTAATTTGCAATAAACTTTTGTTAGAAAACTGTGTTTTAATAACTTTATTCCCCACTTTTTTTTTATATTTTGGGGTGAAAACAAATAAAAAAACGCACTAACTTTCTTAGAAAAGAAGGGGTTCATTTCATTTTTGGAAAAAAAAAGAAAATATATTTGTAAATTGTTAAAACTTTTAGATCATTTAAAAGTTTTGTTGGCTTATGAGTAAAGAAGTTTTGTTATATGGTAAAATGAACAAGAGAGCGAACGACCTTTAATGTATGAAAAGACATTTTTTTTTTTGCTTTATTTTGTATTATATAGGAAGCGATAATTTGGCGTGACAGTATAGTATTCAAAGTCAAGGTCATAAGAAAGTATGGAATATATATAAAAAAAATAGAAAACTTTATCAGTAAATTAACATTTTTTTTTTTAACATTTTCTAATTTTAATTTAGAGTATGGAAAACAATTTTGAAGGGCAATGACATTGATAAAAAGAAATTAAAGTTATTTGAGGAGTACAAATTTTTAAAAGTAGATGTATAGAAAGAAGATTTTCTCCAACATAAGATTAAACATTTTTAGACTTAAGCCACATGCAAAAATGCTAAATCGTTCGATTTTGATGAAATTGGAATACAAGAAAGAACAAATAAATTTGGAAACAATATTTTTCATTTTCTCACCCATATTAAATATAAATATTAGTAGAACATTAAATAAACGTTTTATATCCCACTTTACGGTGTTTGTACTAAATTTTAGCACAAAAGATTTTTTTTGTTGTCATTATTCAGGAAATCGACACATTATTCAGGAAATGACACACCAAACGATATCATGTATTCCAATTTATACAAAATTTTGAATAAGCTTTCTCTTGGACCTTATTAGCATTTTAAATTCTAGTTTTTCTTAAATTTATAGAAGTTCGCGTTTTATCGCTGTTTAAATTTGGGATTTTTTAGTAAAATGCAAGGTGTTTAAAACATCCGATTTTTTAAAAGCTTTCGGATTTAATTTAAAAAAAAAACATAAAACTTAGAGAAATACATGAAATCTTTACTTGAGTCTATAGAACGATCTATATAATTTAATGTTTAAATATGATTTTATGTAAACGGTTCATACGCTGGGTTCAATTTTGGCATACTCTCTCCAACATATCGGCGGTATCTCACGAATAAATTCTTCAATATTGGCTTCCAGTGCGTCAAGAAATGAGCCCTATAGACATGTCCCTATAGACATGAGCGTTAAATCGCAGGATCTAGGCGACAAAAAGAAAGTTGATAAAAAATCACCTTTTATCACATTCTCGAAACGTTTTTCAGGAAAAAGAATGTTTTTTTAAAAAAGGATAAAAAAATTAAAAATGACTATGATTTGAAAATATTTCAAAATGCGTATAATGAATTTGTTTTATTTTTGTTCAGTACATCAGTTTATTTTTAACTTGCTTGTATTTTATTCTTACGGGTTTCTTAGTTATTTAAACGATATTTAAAAATAAATACAGTAGTAACTCGATTCTTGAACATACTTGATACTTGCACACCTCGATTCTTGCAACATAGGAATATTTTTCATTACGCACTCAGTACTTGCGACATCCGAAAATTTTGAACTCGATACTTGCAACATTTTTGTATTATGTATATATATCAGCATTCAATATTTGCTTAGAATGGGCGGAGAAAAACAATACTTCACTAGACGATATTATGATGCTCCGGAGACTAAGAAGCAGTGTAGTACTGAACAAGCGACTTTGTACAAAACAAACAAAAATTTTTAAGTTCTTTAATTCCACATAAAATATGTATCTACTGTTATACGAATGCGTTGAACTTAAGTTTTTTGAATTGAAATATTAAACTTAGATTCCAAACAGATGTATGTGCCTTATATTTTGTATGGGAAATTAATACTCGGTACTTGCGACAACCTCGAAACTTGCACCGAGCCCGGTTTTCATTACGTGCAAGAATCGAGTTTCTACTGTAACTATAAATATTTGATTTAAATGAAAAGTAAGTAGACCGGATTTTAAGTGATTTATCATTTATATTAAATTACATTTTCAGTTAATTTAGACAACAAACTATTTGTTGGTTCAAAAGTGAGCCAACGACATTCTCCTATACACTTTAAGATTTTAGATGGCCAAAAGGTTTGGCCTCTATGATTATGAAGCGGAGATATTACCATACCATTATACCAAATTAGATCAATTTTTCAAAAAAAAAAAAAATGGAGACTAAATGAATCTTGCGTTTTATTTTTGAAATATTGGCTAAACATTTTGCTCCACAGTATATATAAAAATTTTATATATTTTCCAAAAATGCATATATCAGCAAACTACCACAAATTTTCCTAAAAATATGCATTTTAGTGACAAATATGCAAAAACAAATGCCAAAATATGCATTAATAGCAAAAATACATTTATAGCAAAATATGCATTTGTATCTGATCGATGCCATTTTGTTGCAAATTCGTTATTTCGCAAAGAAAAATCGGTCGCAACAAACGAATTATTCGATTGGCGACAAATGCAGTTGCTGCTACCGAGTCAGGTTGTAAATATTTATTTTTGTATTGAGCCGCGGATCCATCAAAAAAATATTTCTTCTTAAATATTTTGTTATAAATATTACAAAAGCTTCAATATAAAATTTCACTGTTTCTGTAAATAAAAATTAAATCCTTAATTTAATTCAAAAATGTACTAAATTTTAGTAAAGTTTCATAAAATTTAAGACAAATTTTACTAAATTTTAATACAAATTTACCTAATAGGAGTAAATTGATTTTAACTTGTTTTTAAGTAAACTGCTTACTTAATATGAGTTAAATTTTCATTTCCCAAATTTCTTAAAATTCAGTTCAAATTGCTTAATATTTGGTAAACTTATTTTGAGTGTACCCTATCCCTCGATTTACACGATAGATAACTTTCTAAAATTAAACTCGAAATTTTTGTATAAGCAATCATGTAAATCGAAAAATGGCTCACTATGCCCCTAAAATAATATTTTCTTATATTTATTTTTAAAGGAAATAACCTTAAATTAAAGAAAAAAGTACTTAAACTCTGAAAATATTTTGAAGGTGAAAATTTCATCAACTTTAAGAAAAAGTATTAAATAAAACAATTTTTTTTTATAAATAGAAATGGTAATAGTAAAAAAGCAACACCATTCGTTTCTAAAATAGTAGTTTAACAAAGTTTTATTTCAATTCACAGCTTTCCTAAAAAATATAACAAATTAAATATTTGATAAGACACTTAAAAATTAAGCTTAACTTCACTTTAATTATACATATTTCATAACCTACATAAGATGAAGCAAAAAGCCTTCAATATGGAATCACCAATAATTTCAACCGTTCAGACTATATGTTTTTGTATGTGTCTCATTTTGCGGATAAAAAACAAAATCTGTCGAATTTTTTGGAATCTGTAGGTAAAACTCTAGTACTTGTTTTTAACTACATACTCATTTCTTCTAACTGATTTATTAGACATAAATAACAAAAATAGTTTTTGTTAAATAGAGAAAAAGTTAACTGGGTTTCAAATGAAGTTTAATTTATTTAAATTGAATTTTATTTTAATTTACAATTTTGGATTTGGGATCATCAATAATTTCTACCAAAAACGGACAATTATTTCATTTAAAAACTCTAAAATAATTTAACATCTTGAGTATAATCGGGGAATAAAAATTTGTGGAAAACTTGTATCCAGGGTTACTCAATAATTATTTTTACATTTTATGATGGAACTTTTTTCAAAAATTATTTAAAAATATAAACAACGCTAATCTTCTATATTTTTGATTGAATGTTGATGAAAAACTATGAAAATGTATTTCTCTGCTAGAAATTAGTTCATAGATTGTATATAATTTTTGAACATCAGACCAATCGGACTATGAATTTTTCACGTATATTTTAAACTATACTCGTATTCCAAAACTTATTCCGTTTTCACTCAAAATATAAATAGTGGAGAATTGTTATGAAAATACTACAAAATTTATAAAAAATTATATCGTCAGGTTTGTCAAATGCAATGCTGGGTTAACTAAAAAAAAAAAAATCATATATTTTTGAATAAAGATTTGTCGACAAAATTATATTAAATTTTAATTTTTTAAAAATATATTAAATCGATGCTGTCAAAATTTCAACTACACTCAGGGAAATTCTGCTGTAAATATTTGTAGCTGTTTGAGTTGTAATAAAGAGGCTTTACGTTTAAGTGAAAAAAACAGGCATTTGTAGAAGAAATTTTACTTTGGACAACAAATGTAGTTCATTTTAAAAACAAACCACATCAAATTACTGTATTATGACTTTACATTCATTTTATACAGTAGTTTTCTTTTATTTAGAAAAACAAATCAAATAAAAGTTTTTTTATTTTTAACTGCATGTGTGGTTAATTTTTACTACAATTGTGGTTAATTTTTTTTTTTTTTTTTTTTTTGAGAAGCAACACTCAGGAAATTCTTCCTATTAATTAATGTGTTGCTTTCTTTGGAAAGGGGATAGTGGAAAGATGAAAGGTGGTGAAAGATGAAAGGCTTCAAACATGGCAACACTGTAATTGCGATAGATGATAAGTCTTAGAACAGTTTTTGGTCGTCCTGATTCATTATTTAAATTCGGTGGGGTTAAGTGCTATGGGAACACCGAAGGTGGGCGCTGCGATACATATAAGTGATAGAAAACTCATACATATTATTTTTCTAAATTGATGTTGTAGTCATCGGGAATCGAACCCGGGACCATCTGTGTAATAGTCCAACGCGCTAACCATTACACCACAACGCCCACGTTACTGAAATGTAAGTCGTCCTTTCTTTAAGCGAAATTTCATTTGCTTTTAAATACATAGTATTATAAGTGGAGAAGACCTTAAGGTATGAATTCGAAGTTGAGATTATTGAAAAAAGTTAAGGTAGTTAGTTTACTGCTTAAGTTAAAACCAATGTCAACTCCGGGATATTTGTAGTTGTTCACTATTTTCTTAACCAAGGCTCCATTTTAATCTTGATGAGTGCGCCCCGGTTGGCTAGTTGGTAGCGTGCTGGCTTATCTATGCGGGGTCGTGGGTTCGATTCCCACCACAGGCACTGGTCTGTTTTCGCTACAACGCGCTGAAGGCCATAGTAGCTAGTGCTCGGTTAGGGTAATAGTATATAATTTGTAATTATATGATTATTAATTAATAAAATTAAATAATCTTGATGAAATTATTGTGCCAGTGCGAAAGACAATTATTTTTATTTGTTTAGATTAACTTTTAAGGACCAAGATGTAGAGCAGAAATCATGTTTGTAATCATGTAGGTGTTTCCGATACAATAACAATGTCGTCCGCATAAAGCAGAATTTTGACGTTAGTGTCATAAACATTTACACCGTCAGGAAGCTCATCAGACTAGGTCATTGATATACACTGAGAACAAAACATGACTTAATATGCAAAGAATGTAAAAGACTTGACATTCCAAAGTTTCAACTATGGTTGCTAATATTTCATGCAGAAAGCGATTAAAGGCAAAATAATAAAAAAAAAAAATTTATGAAACATGGTTTTATATATCTTCAAAGTTTACTTGAAAAATGTCCAGCGAATCTATGACGTGTCAAAAATGAGTTAAATAAACAAAAATACCTATTTAATGCAAAAAAAAAAACAATTGTTTTCATAATAATTTTTATGCTTATTTTAGCATAATTTTTATTATAATTTCTTTTTTGGTTTTTATTTTTATGTAAATTTTTGTTGTATTTAAATAAAAATTGACTAGTCCAACAAGGAACTCTTATTTAAAAAACAATATTTTCCATATTTTTTAAGCATACAGCTGATCCACTACTTATAATAACCATAGCCCTACCCCTCACAAAAAAAAAAAAAAAAAAAAAAAAAAAAACAAAGAAAAATCTTTTTAACAGCAGACAAGCAACAACTTGTTCCAACACTAATATACCCTGGGAGCATGCAATAACAATGACGCCAATTGTGGTAATTTATGCAAATGGCGTTAACAATTCAAGTCAGCCCATGGAAAATGGTGAACAGAAAACAAGAGAAGCTTAATCTGCAATTGAAAGAAAGTAGAAGAAGATGAACCACAAAAAAAAAAAAAAAATTCATAAAAATAAGGCAAAATAAGGCAAAATAAATATTATGGAACAAGAAGACAGGCATGAAAGCATTCAACCACAATAATAAGGAATTTATATTTTTCAAATTAAAGCGCGAAATAAAATTAATAAAAAATAATGTAATGAAAATGAAAATGTATGAAAAACCAAAACCACATAAAATCCCACTTAGACTAAAGAAATCTGGTGAAAATATAAAACCAACATACATATGAGGAACTTCAAAAATATTCCCCACTTTGAGGAAAATTATATTCCAAAAATTGTGAATAGTACTTTCTGTATCTGTTAGCCGATGTTTAAGCACTCTAAATCCATCCACGTTAATCATTTATATCTAACGGCGCACAGTGGGTTATTCGGCAAAATAATGTTAATAAATATAAAATTTCCGAGCTACTGATCCGAGCGCTACAAATCAAATTGGAGATTGTGAAAAAAGTTTTAATCTTTTGTAATATTGTAATTGGGTCACCATGTTTTAGTATAGAGTGTACGCACGGGTAGTCAAAGTTGACTACCTCGTGTATCAAAAATATTTTGGACGGAGTAACTTTTGTATATGTGGGCCGGGGTCTAAAATGTTTAGCCTGGAGTAATGCACGTTGTAACCTAAAAAAACAAGATGATAGTTGTTGGTTTTCTACACTGCTTTAAAAGTTATTTAAATTGCTTTTTTGCCACAAGTTTTTTTCGTTTATCCTCCAAAATATACTTTATTATTTAATCGATTTAAAATAGAATAGAATATTTCTACCCAAATTTTGAAGGAAAAAGATCAACGCTTTACCCGTATTGTTTTATTTACCCGATGAGAATTAAAAAACAAAATAGGAAGAATCGAACTAATTCAAATCAAAAATAAAACATTTTTAACTAAAACAATGGCAACCAATGTTTATTATCGTGTTATTAAGAATCAAAACTTAAGAAACCCATATTTATTTTAGCTGCCCAATCTCACTTTTAGGGAAAAAGAATTTGGGGTCTAAAATTTCCCCCATTTTTTTTTAATATGTCTTCCAAAGAAACTACACACAGAGAAAAATTTTGCTATTTGCCAACTGAAACTCTATAACTACGACTCAAAGTCGGTTATTATGAATTTCAGTCGGTGTGTACAACTGAAAAATAGTTTTCACAACAAAGTTCGGTTAATTCAACTGAATTTTAGTTTCTTCACCCAAAATTATCAGAAATCTAATAGTAATATCGTCGTACTAACTGAATTTATAAGTTGTTACCATTAAAATACACTTTTCAATTCGGTTGGCACTTTATTTCTCTGTGTGTACATATAAATTTGGTATCTAATGAAAAGTATTTATTTGAAATGCGTATCACCAGTAGAAAAGAGCATGTCCAAGCATGCTCAACTATTCGTGGTATTCGAAAAGAGACATTAAATTTTGGATTGAAATACAGTCGTTTCTGGCCCAAACTAACATATCGCACAACAAGTTCAAAAGTGACTCAACTCAAAATTTTTCATTTTTCAGAAATCGAAAAAAATATTTGCAACCATATACCAATTGAAACACAAAGAAAGACATAACTGTTTTTTAGCAACAGTTAACAACAACAAAATACACTGAAATTTTTTTTATAGATAAACAAGTGTATTGTGCATAGTTTAAACATATAAACCCGAAAAACTAAAATTTTGAGTTAAGTCACTTTTGAACTAGGTGTGCGATATATTATTCTCTATTAAGTTTTAGTGGACACGTATGTTTTCTTGTTTCTATATTTGAATTTTAGACAAAGCTACCTAAAGCACTAACTTTTTCCCACCGGGTGGCAATTCTACTTTATATTTTTCAAAATACATTATTAAATTTTCTTATAAAATTTCCTTTAAAATGATATATAACATTGTGGTACATATAAATAACACACTAATTATAAAAAATCAAAAGTGTTCTTTTAATTGTCTAAGTAAAAATATTGAAAAATTAAACTATGGAACATTATTTTAGAATATCGGGTAGTTTTCAACAAAAAAATGGGTTATGAATAAAAAAACAATTACATTTAAAAAACTTCGCTGTTGTGGGTTTTTAATAAAAAAATTTAGATTGTTTTGAAATTTTTAACTTGCAAGTCAGAAACATGTGCACCCGTGCATTATCTTGATGAAAAAGAACTTTTTTTCTTGGCCATATGGGGTCGTTTTTTTAAATCATCGTTAAATCGGTCCAATAAGTTGGCATAATATTCGCCGTTTATTGTTTTTTCCGTTTTGGAGGTAATCGATGTGGATTATCCCGCGTGCATCCCAAAAAACTGTTGCCATCACCTTATTGGCCGACAAACTTACCTTGGCCTTCTTCGGAGCCGGTTCACCCGGAGAAACCCATTGTTTAGACTGCTGCTTGGTCTTCGGAGTATTGTAATGTATCCATGTTTCATCCACAGTTACAAAACTCCGGAAAAACTCATTCGAATTGCGGTTAAACAACTTCAAACAATCATTTGAAGTTGTCACACGATTACGTTTATAGTCAATTAAGAGCAAACGTGGTACCCATCTTGCAGACAGCTTTATTAAACCCTACTGATCATTTAAATTTGCACTTTTACTTTTCGATCGGCCAATATCATATCGTGGATTTGTTCGACATTTTCGGGTGTATTGACCTCAATTGGCCGTTTTTTTTTTTTTTTTTTTAAAAGAGAGGCAACACTCAGGAAATACTTCCTATATTTAGTGTGTTGCTTTCTTTGGAAAGTGATAGTATAGAGATGAAAGGTGGGGAAAGATGAAGGGCTTCAGACATGGCAACACTGTAATTGCGCAAGATGATAAGTCTTAGAACAGTTGTTGCTCGCCACCTGATGGAGAGTTGGCGAACTTATTGAACGTTAAGCGTCGTTTGTACTTGTGCGACCACAACTAAAGTGATTAAACCACTTTTTTATTTATCAAGCTTTTCCTTGGTTTGACAAACGGGTTTTTTCGCAAAAAATAACGAGGTTGTATGTGTTTAACAGCTGTTAAAGCAAAGTAAATAACGGAACTTGCTCAAAATTTGAATGTAGTCTATTAACAGGTGGTACTTGACGGGAGCAGTGTTGCATTTGATATAACTACGAGGAAAGTTCGAAAGTTCAACGACTAATTTTGCAATGTTCTTCAATTTTAATGAAATTTAATAAGTGTTTATCAGTGAACGCTTATTTCTATAACGAATTTTTTTTTTTAAATATGTGGTAGCAATAAAGTTTTAAAATATAGCAAAATAATTAGCTGAGACATCATTAGAAAGGTCATATATAACTTTGTTGTGTCAAAGACACAGTTCTCAAAATAAAAAATTATTTTAGAAATATTAGTTCCCTGCCAAACATACTCACCAAATTTAATCAAAATCGGAGTAAATCGAAAAATTATTCGTTTTTTTCAAAAAATTTACACAAATCCTTAGAAGTTTGTACACAGAAAAACTTTTTCCCTAGTTTAACAATTAAATCGTTTTGTTGAAAATTTCAAAAGCTGTTAATTAAAATAAGTTTAATCAGTTAAACATTTTCAAAAATTCGAAACTTGGTTGACGTTTTTTTTCATAGTATCGCTCAAAAGCAAACATCAACATATTGTAGTTGTTTTTGTAAAACTTATGTAGTTGTTTTTATAAATGTTTATGTATATGTATTATAAAGGGGTCCAAAAAAATGAAAGTGTTTTCTAAAGTCAAGATATGGGCTAGTTTGGTTCCTTTGTATGTAAAAACATTTAATATGAAGTTTGGTGCCGATTGGATAAAGAAAACACGAGGCGGAAATCGATTGAAAATTGAAAGTGTGTTTTGTATGGGGGGAAAATGGTTTTTTTTTTTTGGGTTTTGCAAAAAATTGTTAATATTGAAGCAGTTTTTATTCCATATTATAAATAAATCGAGATGAAGACAAGTTAAGTGTTTTTAAAAAGATATAAAAATCCAAAATCGTTGAGAATTACCAGAGTAAAAAAAATACCCCAGACCACTAATGTGCCAAATACCACTTGATCAAACATTTCGAGCCCACATCCTAAACGTTTTCGAAATTAAATACCAAAATATTTTTTTTTTTCTTACTGGACCCATTAACTGTTAGATATGAAATATTTAATTTTTAGTATGTCGGTATCCTGTCCTAAGGTGACGTCGAAAACCAACAATATTTTTGGGGTATCTTTCAAATCTCCTATTTCAAGTTTTAAAAAATTTTGTTCAACAAAATTAAAAAATAATATTGTCGCACACTAAGGTCTCATTAAGTATAAAATTTAAAATAAATATACCAAAGATTACACATAACCCCCGTTTAATTTAGTAAGGGCAGCTATTTAAATTCGGCGGATTTCGAGGAAAACGCCTTTTTTGCACAAAATTCGATCATAATCTAAAATTTATCTACTTCTAACAAGTAACAATTAATACTATTCAGAGTTTTATGAAACAAACTACAAGCACTATATTCTGAAAATTTGGTCAAAATCGAAATACGGCAAAGGTCAATTTTTAAGGTCAAAGGTCAATTTTTTCGAAATTTTGAAGATTTCATGAAATTGATAACGAAAAATCATGTATTATCTACGTATTTGAATGAAAGTTGACTAAATTATTTTCCGTAGTTGTTATTTATTATTTAAAAAAAAAAAAAATAATTAACCCTTTTGTGCAATTGGGGCCAAAAATGTCCCAATATTTTTTAACATTAAAAAACGCAGTTTCTTTCAAATATCTGCATAATAGAGGTACAATTTTTGAATTATAAATAACAAAATACAGATTTACATTATTGAATTTAATTACCTAAAAATCGTTTAATGTACTTTGGGCCAAAAATTACTCAATATTTTGTAACATTAAAAACGGTATATATTGATCACTTTTTAATCAAATGAATTAATTATTGAAAAATAATTTAATTTTTTCGTTGTTGGAGGAGTTTTAGCAATTAAAGTTATTGAATCTGTGATATTCGGGATTGAAATGGGTTTTTGTTTTTTGTGTGTGTGATGCTTGTATTCCGTAATTAGGGCGCTAACATCAAATTGGTATACCTCAAACTAACGTAAATGTTGGTTTCATTTGTAAACTACAATACAACTTTTCACCAATCAGCGATATGAATATGAATTTCCTTTTTAGTGAATGTATCTCCCAAGTCTAAGGACTTGATTTTGTATTGGTTTGGCTTTGAAAGTTAAAAACTACAAACAAAAAAAAAAACTAAAATGTATAAAAAAAAACTCTTGCAAGTTTCAAGTATTTTTTTTTTTATTTTGCGACTTTTAAATGGTTATCCATTCTTTAGGCGAAGACTTTAGAAGGTGAAACTTAGCATGTCCTAGTTTTTAAGCATAGTTTACCTAACAATGCCAATGATTTTCTCAATTCAAAAAACCTAGAAAAACAAGAAGCATCTAAAGTCAGTTTCAATAGGTGTCGAAAATTTTTGAAATAGCTTATATACACAAGAAAAACAACGAAAACCATTGAAATGCATGTTTATCCTTTGCATTAATACTGTACAAAGTGGAGCATATCGAACTGAGGAAGCTTAAGAAGCAATGAAAATACTCAAGATTACTTATAATAAAAATATGTCTTATGCAAATGAGTACCGCCACCGCAACACATTCTTTGCTAACCAAAAATCTTTAGACAAGTTTATCTTTGTAACTGTGTATTTGCCTCTGTATTAAAAATACTTAAACATAAATTTATGAATCCTTGTAAGTAGCACTTGCCAGGATTCATAAATATTGTTGAAGCAAATTAAAGACACATACTGAATAATAATAAAAATAAATTTTATAGCCCCAACCATTTATGAAGCACAAGTAGTTAAGTAAGTGTACACCAAATATTCATTAATTTTATTTTTATTTGTGAAAACAGCTTAAATTTCGCAATTACTTTGGAAGGGGTGTATTGCAGAAGTTTAAAAATTAATTTTATTAAATATTATTTCACATATTGCACTACGTTTTAATCGCTAAAATTAAGAGATTTAATTTGAAATTACCAATGTTTTCATCAAAATTTAGTACAGTACAGGGTGGGCCAAAAGTCACGAATGCGAGTAAAAATTAAATAACTTTTTTGTTTGCTGTTATTTTGTATTGTTATTTATTATTTTTTTTAATATAATACAAACTTTTCATGATTTAAGATTTAATTATAAAATATCATATCAGATAGATAGATGCTTAGTATTTTTATCAATGCACAATTGGGCTCTTATACGGGCATTTTTCACAACAGTACATAATATCCTGATATTGATCTGATGTCAACTTCAATGTTGTGCTTTAACTGATCTATAGTTAGAGGATTGCTCATATACTCCCATCAAGTAAAAAATGTTAATAGACTACTGTGAAGTTTTAAGTAAGTTCCGTCATTTACTTTGCGTTTAACAGCTGTTCAAAACATAAAACCTCGTGAATTTTTTTAAAAATGCAAACAAGTGAATTTCGAGTACTCATTAAACATTATTTTTGGCGAAAAAAAACCGTCAATCAAACCAAGGAAAAGCTTGATAAATACTATGGGGACTCTGCATCATCGATTTCAATGCTAAAAAAGTGGTTTACTGACTTTCGTTGTGGTCGCACAAGTACAAATGTCGCAGAACGTTCTGGATGGCCAATTGAGCTCAATACACCCGAAAATGTCGAACAAATCCACGACATGATGTTGGCCGATCGAAGAGTAAAAGTGCGTGAGATTGTTGATGCCATAGGCATTTCATATGGCAGTGTGGTTTCAAATTTAAATAATCAGTAGGGTTTAATGACGCAGTGCGATAAAGCCATGGGTAGTAAGGCCATATGGTCTTATTTCACCGTGGCCGGCTACGCAGAAAAACTTTACTCGGCAAAACTACTTATTATTTATAGATTACTTTTACACAGAAAAACTTTCCTCAGCGAAGCCGAGAGTGGTACATACTGGAGGAAAGAACCGATAAGCCCGGCCGACGGCCGGCTACGCAGGAAAACTTTGCTCAGCAAATCCACTTACGTACGCGATTGTACCATAACTTTTCAACACTTCGCAATGACAACTCATTATTTTGTCACTATGTAACTAAAAAAAAATACACAACATGGCTTTATTTCCCATTTGGTTGCAAAACGACCATGGCCTTATTTTCCAATGAGTTGGAAAAGACGCCATATGGCATTATTTCCCATTTTTTTTTGAGAAATAAGACCATATGGCCTTACTGCCCATGGCTTTATCGCACTGCGCCGGGTTTAATAAAGCTGTCTGCAAGATGGGTGCCACGTTTGCTCTCAATTGACCATAAACGTAATCGTGTGACAACTTCAAATGATTGTTTTGAATTGTTTAACCGCAATTCGAATGAGTTTTTGCGGCGTTTTGTAACTGTGGATGAAACATGGATACATTACAACACTCCGGAGACCAAGCAGCAGTCTAAGCAATTTGTTTCTCCGGGTGAACCGGCTCCGAAGATGGCCAAGGTAAGTTTGTCGGCCAATAAGGTGATGGCAACAGTTTTTTGGGATGCACGCCGGATAATCCACATCGATTACCTTCAAAAGGGAAAAAAACAATAAACGGCGAATATAATGCCAACTTATTGGACCGATTTAACAAGGATTTAAAAAAAAACGACCCCATATGGCCAAGATATGCCTATTTTATGCACCTCGAAAAATCCTATTTTTTGGAAGGAATACAAAAATTGAAGAAACGTTGGACTAAGTGTATTGAGCTAAAAGGAGAATATGTTGAAAAATATTTTTTTTTTTTTTGCAGAAAAAACAGTTTCATTCAAAAAGTCACGGACTTATTGATCCGCCTTTTGAAGTTGTCACACGATTACGTTTATGGTCAATTGAGAGTTAACGCGGCACCCATCTTGCAGACAACTTACTTAAATCCCATAGTATTTATCAAGCTTTTACTTGGTTTGATTGACGGTTTTTTTTTTGCAAAAAATAATGTTTAATGAGCACTCGAAATTCACTTTTTTCCATTTTTAAAAAATCCACGATGTTGTATGTTTTGAAAAGTAAATGACGGAAGTCTATTACCAGGTGGTACTTGATGGGAGCAGTGTTGTATTTCATATAACTACGAGGGAAGTTCGAAAACTCACGGACTCATTGATCCGCCCTTGTGTATCGTTAGATATGTTACCACATAAGGAACATATAATAATATATGGCTATACATGACAGCATATATAATATCATATTATAATATATTTTAATATGATTGTGTTTGGTTTTATCTAGTATTTTTAGTCATTTAGCTATTTCTAAAGAGCTAGCACGTGGTGCGGTAAACAAATAAGTAAAATTGTTATATTAATAGATATGTCTAAAATTTTAACAACAAAAAATTAATATCTAAAATTTTATGTAAAGACCACTGCAAATGACGACTTACATTTCAGTAAATTTAGCTAATATTGTCATTTGTTTTTTAATGTTCAAAAGCTGATTAACAGTAAAAATTAACCACATATGTTAGTAAAAAATAAACAAACATTTATTTATTTTTCATTTCAAACTACTATAAAAAAGGAATGTAAAATCATAAAACAGTCATTTGATGTGGTTTGTTTTTTAAATGAACTACAAGGTTAGTAAAATATTTAAATTGTTCTACAAATGACTGACATTTATATTAAAAAAGAAGAAACTGTATTACAGCCCAAACAACTACATATTTTTAAAGCAGAAATTCCCTGAGTGTATTGTTACTTTCAATCGTAATAATGTAGACATGAAATATGTTTTCACTGAAAGCCTTGAAATCACAGCAAAAAACTACTCTAAAAACAGTGCTTACTTTGTGCAAAATGCTTTCAAGTGAGAATTCGCCAGAGTTTGTAGGGTTTGTAACAGATTCTTTTTTACTCACTCCCTTACAAACCCGCTTGCAGGTAAGCAGCGTTTCTTACTGGGTTTTTTTTCTGTGAGAAGGAAATCGGCTATGCCAAAATTATATTAATGTTTTTTTTTTCCTTTTCCTAAAATTTTCCTTTAATAATGAAACTGAAAATACACCTCTTCCATGCAAATATTAATTTATAAGGGAAATTCATCTCATTCTTTTTATTTGTTACACTTAATTGATTTTAAGCAATAATTTACAACCAATCATTATTGTTTAATAGTATGTATCATCATCATCATCATCGCCAACGTAGTCCTTCTTCTGCTAAATGCATAATTGTTCTTATTGCTTGTTCATCGGGCATTAGATGGAGGGAAACCACATTGTGGTTCTTTTATTATAATGCAAATAATTCCAGGATAATTTTATGTTTTGGCCACAATTATTGTAACATGGTCTTTATGCACAACTTTTGTTGTTGCTGTTGTTATTAACAAGTGTTCCATCATCAAGTTGGGCATTGTTTGAAAAATAAAAATCCAGTTGGTCTGCATGTGGTTAGCATGTGTATTAAAAATTAATGCTTCGTTTCATTTATTTAATTAGCAAATTTGTTAAAGGTTACCCATTGTGGCTAAAATATACCTACACTAAGAGAATTTTCTGCTTAAGATATCAATGAAAATTTTACATAAAATCTCTGAAACTTTTTATTAAATAAATACAGTTTTTCATAAAATTGTATGGAAAATTTCATTTTATTAATTACAAGTTTCACCCGCCTAATAAAAAAGTTTAAAATTATGAAACTTTATCACTAATTTAAAGAAATTTTCATTAGTTTAGTGAAAAAAAAATTCATTGAAACCCGTTCAATAAAATTCTCTCTGTGTACATATAAAAAGGAGGTAAGGACGAACAAATTTTACAAATGAATATCAAATATTAACTAACAACCTGTTATGGCAAAAAATTATGATATTTTATTAATTGTTTAAGTACTCAATGAAATTTTTACACTCAAAGAAAAATATGATTTTCGTCAAAAAAACATGTTTACAGTCATAGAATGTATGAGTCGTTTATATTTGTCGTTATGATTTCTTGACACATCATTTAATGTTAAATTTTAATATAAACGTACGCTCGTACGTTTTTACAAGACATATAAAAATCTTTTATATTGTCACATTATCATTTCTGCACAAAAGTCACACAGACGGTAACGATTTATGTTTAACGACTCTAACGACCTCCTCATGTTGTTGCTTCCTTTATGTTGTAGCATCAAATGTTGTGCTAAAACATTAGCACAGTTTAACATAAACCGCCCCTTATAAAAAATCATGGATTTGCAAAAGGTTTACGCGATCATTTGTCATCTTTTTTTTTTGGTAGGATGGGGTGAAAAAATCACTTTACGCTGTGTAAGAGTATGTGGAAATTTACATTTTAGTGAAGTTTTAGAGATTTAAAAGGTGGTGAAAATGAAATAAAATCATATGAATTATTAATGGCAATGATTGTAATCGTATGTGTTGTAAGTATTTGAAGTTTAATAAAATCGTTAAAGAACTGAATTATTCACAAGGAATAAGAAAGTTAAAGCGGCAAAATTGTTATAGAGACTTTAAAGTTGAATAAACAAAAAATGTTTTCTATTTAATAGTAAAATCAAGTTTCATTACAAGCACATATGGACGAACATCTAAAGGGTGTCCCAAGAAGAACGCAATTTTTAAATCTGGCAACATTCGAAGTGTCATTGTTTGACATTTGAACAATTGTTATTGTTTGCTAGTAGAAGGTACGAGGTTAGTAAAAATGGAGCGCTACACGAATGAACAACGCATTCTCATTGTGAAATTGTTTTACCAAAAAAAAAATGCTGAAAATGCTGATTTTGCCGATAAAATCATCTTCAGTGACGAGGCCCATTTTCATCTTGATGGCTTCGTCAATAGGCAGAATTGTCGCATTTGGGGTGAGGAAAATCCTCGAGTGATTCACGAGAAGCAAATGCATCCTCAACGTGTCACTGTGTGGTGTGGTTTTTGGGCTGGAGGAATCATTGACCTTTTTTTTATGAAAATGAGGCAGGTCAAGCGCAAACAGTCAATGGTGTTCGGTATCGTGAAATGATAACCAGTTTTTTCTTGCCTAGAATTGAAGAAATGAATGTGGAGGGCATTTGGTTCCAACAAGACGGCGCCACATGTCATACAGCCAGAGAAACAATTCAATTGCTGCATCAGTCATTTCCCGGTCGTGTTATTTCGCGTTTTGGAGATCAGAATTGGCCGCCTAGATCGTGCGATTTAACACCATTAGATTTTTTTCTTTGGGGTTTTTTTGAAGTCGATGGTTTACGTGAATAAGCCGACGACGACTCAAGCCTTAAAAGAGGAAATTGGACGCTGCATTAATGAAATACCGCAGCATTCATGCAAAACGGTCATTGAAAATTTCATTAAAAGATCGCGTGCATGCCAGCAAAGCCGCGGCGGCCATCTGCACGATATATTGTTCCATACATAACCTCATTCTGTCTACTTTACGATATAATAAAGTTTCACGATTTTTTTTTAAATATCTGTGTTTTATTTAAAATTTAAAAATTGCGCTCTTCTTGGGACACCCTTTATTAGGTGAAATACTGTAGGCTGAGTCTATGCCCAATTTGTGTGAGTGTTGCCTGATTTTTAAATAAATTGAGTTTTCTTTTTTAATAAAAAAAAATCGATTGATAGGTACAATTGCGTGCATAAAATCGCAATAACTTATACTGAATATTGATTGTAAGGAACCGCTATTTTGTTACACGCCGTTGTATTTCTAGCATTTTCCAAATTTATTTAAATTATTATACGGAAATGTTCTCTGTTGTGGCATGTTCCCTTTCGTTTTTTGTGTTGTTGGATGAATACTTGGGTGTTTCGGCATTTCCACTTTTTTGGATTTTTCCAACTCTTAAAGCGGAATATGAGTACTTATGGCCCAAAATCTTTTTGAGATTTTTTAAAGTGTCTACGGGGTCGCTAAAATGGATTAGTAAGCATTCTTCCACCAAAACTAAATTTTTTACGTCCTAAACAAAATCATTTATGTAAAAATTTAGTACTAAAGTTATGTTAAATAATTATTTAATGCACTTCCAAATTCTTGATTGAAATCTGTTATCCATATTTTTAATTTATGTAAAAAATTTATCAACGTTATAAAATTTGTTTTTAAATTTAACTTCGTTTAATCAAATGTATTTCATTTTATTTTAATAAAATTACTTTTGAGAGAATTTTCACAGAATTGTTGCACAAAAACTTACAGCAGATAAAATATGTTGAATATGTTATTTTTTATTTAAAAACGTTCGATGTTTTAAGTTTATTCTATTTTTTTTTTTTATATAATTTAACCAATACTCAGGGGATGCCCCCTACTCATGCAGTGCATTGTATTGATCAGGAAAATAGGGTATGGGAAGAAGGAAAGAGGGAGTAGTGTTTGTGTATATTTGATTTACATTTTTCTAAATTGTAAGTAACAGGGAAGACTTCTGCGGGAAGTTTGTTCCACATACGAATCGTTCGACTAAAAAACGAATTTTCTCTGTAATGCGTTGTCCGAAACACAGAACAATCAACTACAAACGGATGTGCTCTACTAGATAAGCGAGTATTACGATTAAAAACTCGGGCTCGTGGAATAAATTCACTTATCTCAGATGAGCATCTCTCATGGTAATATCGATAGAAAAGTGTCACACAACCCACATTCCGACGATGCTCCAATGAATCAATAGAGTTGGATACACTACTGTCATTGATAAGCTTCACGGCCCTCCCCTTAACACGGTCCAGAAGCTTCAGAATAGACAGTGGAGCCCCTGCCCATATATGGGAGTTGTATTCCATTTTTGGCCGGATATAGCTGGTATAAATAGTAAGGAGATCGGATGGAGTGAAGTAAGACTTGCACCGTTTTAGAAAACCGAGACACTTGAATGCATCTTTCGACACTTGAAATACGTGCTTATTCCAACGGACATCACACTGTATTCTCATGCCCAGAACATCAAGAGTATCCGATTAATCAATACCTATACCATCCATTGTTACAGATGACAATGTCAGTTCCACAGTCCCGTCTGTGGGTTAACATACAACATTGGGTCTAGCGTGCATTAAATCGACCTTATTCGCGTGACCCCACTCGGAGATTGTAGAAAGGTCTTGATTGAGTGTGTCATTCATGTTCTGCCGCATGCCCTCTATCTCCAAAGAGCTTGGCCTATGATCGAATGAAAATGAATGACAAATGTTGGTGTCATCTGCAAAATAGTAGATAGGGTTGATGGTCTGACCAAGAAGGTCATTAATAAAAATAAGAAAAAG